>OZ038514.1:8838386-8898386 GCA_964036315.1 Acanthosepion esculentum
TAGGGCAGCACTACCACCTTAAAGCACTTGATGTGGGTTTCCGTATTGACTGAGACCCTCACCGACAAATTCGAGAGTTCTTTTCTTGAACGATTAGAGTAAGTTTTCCGAACTGCCGTACCATCGTGATCAACATTAGAATCATCCAACTCTTTCCGTATCCTCTGCACTGTCCTCAGATTGACACCAAAACACTCAGAAATGCCAAGCCTTATAGCATGCTGTTTCCAATTTTCTGGCGGAGTAAATTGCATCATGGTGCTCTTTTTTTTCACAGACGGTGTCCAAGTGACTCTACTGTACTGTGCAGTCAACAAAATCAAAAACAAAAAGCGCGCATGCGCGAGATTAAAAATATAAAACGGTGACAATTTACTCATTGCACCCTGTATTGTTAACGCGATATAGCATGATAACTAGGAAAGGTAAAGTATTGTTTTCTTCCATTTCATATATAAATTCTATTGCACGTTCGACTTTGTTTAGTTTATCTACACGGTCAGGTAAATTAGTATCACGGGCAGATATTAATAGAGCGCCATCTATATACCGGAAGTACGTTGATTATTTGGGTAAAATATTTTGAAAACGACCAGATTCGAAAGATTTCATGAAGATACATGCTATCAGTCTACTAAAAGGCGATTCCGTTTGTAGAAACCTCAAGGAATCTAAATAAAAGACTATATGAACACCAAAGGGGCATTTTACAAATCATACATATATACATTCTTCCATATGCCTGTGAAACATGGACACTGTTGGTAGAAACAGAGACAAGGATCTAAGCTTTTGAAAACAAATGGCATCTTCTATTGGGAACATAAAACTAATGAGTTTGTGCAGAAAAGGGTTGAAAGATTTGTAGGCCACCAGGAACCTCTTCTCGCCACTGTCAAACGGAGAAAAATGGCGTGGTTTGGACAGGTTACAATGAACAACAGCCTGTGCAAGACCATCATGCAAGGCACCGTTGAAGGGTCTTACAGCAGCCTTAGAGGGCGCCAACGTAAAAACTGGTTTGACAATGTCAAACAATGGATAAGTATGACTATACCAAAATTGCTGATGGCTGCCATTGATAGACCGTTATGGAGGAGATTACAAAAGTCAAGGGGATGATGATGATGATGATGATGATGATGATGATGATGATGATGATGATGATGATGATGACATATATACTGGATGTAAAAGCAAAATTGTGCAAATCTGGTAACATCAAAAAAGCCCAATTGTTAGATTAAGATTTGAACAGTTGTATCTTAAAAATGATTAAAGATATCTTACTGGAATTCTCTCAGGTTTTTATAACACTATTGGACTCTACTCTGAGCAATAAAAATGTATAATTACTCTCTAAGATTAACCGAAGAATCGTGATTAAATCGATCATAAACGAAAATCACATGTTCATCATTAATTAATCATATGGTAAGGATTGGAAGCTCATGAAGGATTGAAATAAAATTCAAATATATATATATATATTATTCCAGAATCATTTTCCAACTTATTCAAGTTGATCTTCGCCCTCTCTAACTTTCTAGCTTTCTGTCCTGGAATAAGACGTGCCTCACATACTTCACGTACGATTTCATTTTCAAGCTTTTTTCCACTGCTCTTTGGATTGTCATAGTTGAAACTCCTCTATCACGTGCCAAATGGATTCAGTTGGATTCTTTTCTAATTGATCGCTTTAGCTCTAAGTTGAAATGATGATCCCTCGTTCTGTTGTGACAGCCTGATCAAGTTTTCCTCTCTACTATTCCATCTTTTTAAAACTTATTCACTGTTCGCTTGATGCTTCTCGAATGGACTTTGAAGATGGAAACCAGAGTGTGAATGTTGGTGCCATTACTGAAGGCCTGAATGATCTTTTTCTTCTCACCATTGCTCATTTGGGAAGACAGAGGATCTGGCACAAAACGATTTTAACCTGTTCTCTTTCTAGCTGAATATTTCAAACGTTATTTCAGTGATTTTTACAACAGTTTGTATCAAGATGGCTAAACGACTTATCTGAAAACCTGTAAGAAAGAAACTTACTTTAGTAGTTTTTGGATATTAAACATTTATGGACAATTATGCTGGAACATGATTTGGATAATTTTGCTGTTAAATACACACACACACACACACACACACACACATATATATATATATATATATATACATACTGTTTCACACTTCTAACACAACTCTGAGTTCCATGCACAACGTAAACTTTAGGTGCTGAGATCAAATTGACTGTTTTACAGTTTGAATCAAAATATATAGATATATATCAAAATATATCGATATATCAATATATTTTGATCTAAACCTTAAAACAGTCAATTTGGGGTCAGCACCCAAAGATTGTACAGAACATGGAACATGGTTGTTGCTTAGGTGTGAGATAGTATGTATATTTATTAATATATATATATATATATATATATATATATATATATATATATATATATATATATATATATATAGCGAGAGCCGAGACCCCTAATATAATTTTTGAAATTAAGTTGAATTAAGGTGTCTGGTCACGCTTCCTCGTCAAGCGAGAATTTGGGAATAAGCTATCTTGTGGCTTGCGTGTGTTTATAAGTATGGTCTCTTGCAACATTAGTTACTATGGAAATGGCTAGGGTCGGCCATATTGGTTAGGTGGTCGAAGAGTTAAGAATTCATTTTTATCTACAGACCAGTCCCCTTCGAAAAGTTTATGTCAGGTTATATAGGGGTGCCTATTTCATGTCTGATAGTAGCGGTCGACGTCTACTTGGCCAAAAAGGCATTTTTATGGCCTTACGGCAGGTCGTTAAGTATCGAGGGGATTCTGTTTCATTATTATCTGTCTATTAATCTGTTTATTTATTTGTTTATTCAAATGGCTTTTTTTTATTTTTTTACAAACGTGTTGAAATGGATTAGAATTTTTTTTTTTTGCGAAAAATTTCAAAAATTATATTAGGGGTCTCGGCTCTCGCTTTTGAAACATGAGAACTCTTATGTAGCGAAGGAATCATATTTAAAAAAAAAATATAATATAAGCTCAACTACTGTATGGAGCACTGTCTTTTTAAAAATAAAAGCAAAAATACTAAGGAACTCCGGATAATTTACCTAACGTGTTCTTTCCTATTTTTCTGCATACCTGCACACACACACACACACACACACACACACACACACACACACACACACACACACACACATATATATATATATATATATATATATATATATATATATATATATATATATTGTTAAATATAGCAGACACTGAATATTTATTATGTTTGATCATGAACTGTTATAAACTCCGTCTATTTGCTTTAATTTCGAGTGAAAATAAATACAAAAATTGACCAATATTTGGATATTTGTTTTTATTAAGCCGTTCCTTGATTTAACCTTTCGGCTCACATCAGCCATCTTCAGGATGCTTCTGCGGGCATTTAAACAAAGATATTCACCATCAAAGATGATATTCTGTTATGTTGATATGGAAGATTCCTATGCGACAATAACGTTAACCTGTAACCCCTTACGTTTTAGTGGCTGTACTGCCTTGCGTAGAGTAAGACGGATTTAAAAAATGGGGGGCGATATAAGTGGTAATACGGACAAAGGTTATCACAGCCCACTAGTCATTTTTTGATGATGTTAAATATCATATTTAAGACGTATCTTCTTTAACTGCTGACACAGATTTCTAATGAAAAGGAAGACTATCAACATTGGCAACCTTTTCATTAGAAAGGAGAGCAGAAGACACAGACGGTGACAAACAGAAAAGATTTATTAGATATCACTGTAAAAACCCGTCAGACGAGACTTTCACGAGATTTATGACTTACATCCTGCCTGGAGAGATAATCGAAAACTATTTCCGTTCTCAACCTCCAGATAAACCAACAGTATTACTATTCTTGTTCTATGTGCCGTGTCCCTTCACGATGATGACGATCATGGCTCTCCACAGTTTCCTATTCTTTGTAGCTCTTAATGTATTTTGTCTTTTTGCTAACCATTCGCTCAAGCTCGTTCAGGAGGTGGTGCGTTGCATGTCTCTGTCTTTTTAGCCTTCAATCTGCCCTGTGAGTATCAAATTTGCCAAGCCCACTTTCTTCTTTATATCCTCTCATAAAGTGTCTATTTTCTCTTGTTATCTTCTGTTTTCTTAATATCCTGTTCTTTTATTGTTCCTTTTTCTTAATAATGTTTTTTCTCGTATTCTCTCACACTCAGTAACCCTCTGTGTCTTAGTGGCTTTATTGCCTTGTTTGGGGCGAAATTAATTTAAAAAAATCATATAACCAACAAATTAATAGATTAATATAAAAATCTACTAATATAAGGTATTGAAGAAATAATTGCTTATTTAACTCATAAATTCATTTATAGTTTCATATTTCTTATAGCCTTGGTTAGTAATCAGTCTACTGCCAAAATACCCCCCCACCCAAAAAACAGTAATCTTAAGCGGAAAAATCTTCTGCTTAATCAGTTGCAAATAGAAAAAGCTATGATTGCCCAAGCATGTCTCACGTATGACACTTAACGGAAAGAGTCAACAGTTATTTAGGTGGGGAAGTTATGGAGAGACATGATCGCCCAAGCGTGTCTCACGTATGACACTTAACGGAAAGAGTCAATCGTTATTTAGGTGGGGAAGTTGCGGAGAGACACGATCGCCCAAGCGTGTATCACGTATGACACTTAACTGAAAGGAGCAATAGTTATTTAGGTGAGGAGGTTCTGGAGAGACATGAGTACCCAAGCATGTATCACATATGGTACTTCAATGATTCACTTTTTAGTACAACGCAATATCGCATTTATTGTACAACTAGCAGTATAACCCGTCTCTGCCCGGGTCTTTCATTACTGGGAATTTTACCGTTCATTTGGAGCAGTTTAAGTTTAAAGACAGCCCACCCGAAAGTCAATATTAGTAACAACATTTGAGTGCAATTGAGGCACATCCACAAATGAGGGGGTTAACAATTTGAATGGGGGAGGGGCCTGAAAAGGGCCATTTTTTGCGTTCTCAATCTTGTTTCAGCCTCACGCAAAGCAGGAATTGAAGAGGTGTTTCTCCTCAGCCGTTGAACCCTTTTTATCATTATTTTCAGCCTCGCGCGCAGAAGCGTTCAGGTATGCTCTTCTGGAAAGCCAATGGCTACGTTGATCTTCGGACTCAGTGGCTCTAATTGAAGCATTCCGAGAGGCATTTTGAGACAGGCGAATTGAACGTTCTAAAGACGATTCGTTATCCCTTATTCACATGGCTGACCTGGCAGCAACGGTTTTGCGACCTAAGCAAGTTCTTTTCTTTGGTGGCATGTCATAGGCAAGTATGAATTGTCAAATGGAATGCGTGGGCAAATACCAGAAGAGAATGCTGTAAAGCTACAGGGATCACTAAGCACGAATAACTTTAGGAAAGGTTGGAAAAATAAATGTTAAGTAATAAAAAAGCAAGATTACTTATTACTACGGTGAATGCAATGCAAAAACAGGCAGGACAATAAACATATTAAAATTGGGAATGGCTATAAACGACAATGAAAGCAATGCCTAAAAAACTGTAGTAGTAGGCTTTATGCAACGGAAAAGGTAACCTCACTTGAGAGAGGTTGGCCAAGAGAAAGGGAATGTGTAATTTGGACTCAAAACAGCCACTGAAGAATTATCTATCAAACAAAAGATTTCATCGAAATCAGATGAAAACTCTGGAAACGCATAAACATCCGATCACACACACACACACACACACACACACACACACACACACACACACACACACATATTTTGAGAATTATAGATATAGATAATATTATTGTAATAATTTTAAATATTTATTCTTATTAAAGTTTTTATGGAAGATATATATCCAAGAACAGATAGTAAATAGTAAAACGTTGCTGAGAGTTATAATGGACAGGAAGTAGTGGAGAGCCATTATCGCCAACAATTTGGACTCAAAACCGGCACTGAAGAATTATCTATCAAACAAAAAAAAATTCATCGAAATCGGATGAAAACTGTGGAAACGCATAAACAACATCAGATTACACACACACACACACACACACACGCACACACACATGCACACACACACATTTTGAGAATTATAGATATAGATATAGAGTATAGATATATAGATTATAGGTATATATATTATATATATTTCTACCAGTTACATATACGCAATCATCAAAAACATGCAAATAACCAGCTTTAAATAATGACAAATCAACCTTAAAAACTTAAAAATAATAGCAATTTTTACCTATCATAATTTTACACAGACCCCACCACACGTAGATACGTGCGTGCGAGGAAATATTATCCAGCGAAAGAATAGGAAAATTGTGTGATTGTTGACATGTATACATTCACGAGAAATATTCGCTACAAATCCCATCTTTGAATTTCAGCAACCAAATGCGTGTATATGTAGACAACAGCACACATATACATACATATGTCAAGTCCCATACTGTCCACATATGTTTATGTCTGTATGAGCCCCGGTGTGCGAGCGCGTGTGTATGTGTGTCTGCGTACCTCAATGGGTGTACGGGCATGCATGTATGTTTGCGTTAGCATGAGTGACATCACGACATCGATACCCCCCACTTCCATAATAACACCAATACACGCAATCTATATAAATCCAAAATTAAAAAAAATTAATCAGTTTGTCTGACGATCGCAAAAGCGTGAAACCCAGGGTCACAAACTCACATCAATCTAACCAAATATATATAGAGATCAGTGGTTTTCAACCAGGGTTCCGTGGAACCCTAGCGTTCCGCCAGTAAAGCCCAGGGGTTCCGCAAGAAGTTACACAAGTACTATGATTGACACGACCCAATACTAAAGATTTGTGCAAGAAACATCAGGCTCAAGATTCTCATTGAATTTTTAATGAAAATAAATGCAATCCATTTAAACTGCAGTTTTTAATACATGTGTAATAACCGTAGAAGCAAGATTAAAATTGCATATGGACGTATACAATATTTTTACAGTTTGTCTTTGTATTTTTTTGTAAATAAATCTGAAGATGAGTATTTTTATTTTATTTTAATAATTGAAAGCTTTTTTTTTGCATAAGACAATTAATTTATTGCAGGGGTTCCTCGATCCACTGGAATGTTTCCTTGTGGTTCCGCTCCAGCAAAAAGGTTGAAAACCACTGATCTAGATTATAGATATAGATACTCGTTGGTGAGAAGAAGATTTTTGATTATCATTTATATCGCGTTAACTCGAATTACATCAAAGCTTTAAAAATTAATGAAAAATCCTTTCTTTTCTCTCTGTTGAATATTCTTAATGCCAGATAAAAGGCGCTCATAATGCGTGACGATGAAGTGTATACCAAGAAAAAGTTGCGATATCATGGCAGACAACTTTTTGGTAAATCAATTTTTTCATCCATCTTTTCGGACTCAAACAGTACTTGGTATAATGTTGGTTTGTCTTAATGGTGGTCCAAATTAAAAAAAAAAATTGTTTCCGATTTCAAAATTAACATGGGCATTTTAATTGAGCAAGTTGATTACTCAGACAATTACCTCTGTATTACGTGATGTAAAGCCTATCATATTTGATGGCAGCCTTGTAAATCAGGTTTTTTTTTATACCGAACACTTCCTGGATAACAAAGGATATTAAATAATTATTTTTTGATTATGCTGAGAAATATTCGATACTTGTGGTTGACAGAAGAGAGACTCGAACTTATTGTTGACGATAATGGTGTAAAGCGATTAGCAAAATGGACTCATCTTAAACAGTTATATCGTCTAGAATCTGAAATATTTGATAAACTTTCAGGCTTAAACGAAATGGCCATTGTTGCAAAGCCCGCAGAAAAACAACGTGTTTCCACTTGCCACGTTTCCGAAGAAATCCTATAACACACTTCTCGCTCAGTCTGAACGATGAGAATGTGACAGCCATTTTCATAAAGAAGCTTTTGACATTGTGGAAGAGTCTGAATGTTAAGGCCTTTGCCACAAATATAAAACGTAATAACTCTCTACAAGCTGAAATCATATCCCCGCATGTCAGACGACTTGATTTTATCCAGATACAACGGGAAAGAGCTATGGAAAAGATATGTATTCTCCCATTTAATTTCCCCCGTTATGAGCATTATCATATACATGATTTAATAACACCGTAATTCACGGATGGAACGGAATGGCTGAAAGGAAAAGGAATGACAAGCATACTTTGTTCATTAGAGAGACTTTTATATGACTAAGACATACACAACACTATATATACATATATACACATATCCCATGCAGAGAATAATATATAACATATATTTACACAACAAAGTAAGGAGAAACAAAAAGGAAGGGTCTTGCATGTAATATGGAGGTACCCCTGTGTCTGGAGAAGCCATGTTTAGGATTCCAGATTCAAACGGTTCGGACTCATCTACTATGCTCCAGACGAGGACATATTCAACGAACGAGAAACAGCGAGCCTTGGGTTTTCCCAAATTGAGGACTGCGAGCCGGCGTTTCTTTCTATATCTGAGAAAGATATATTACCAAAGAGAAACGGCACCATAGGCTTGTAAGCTGCTGGAGGAGGGGTCAGATTTAGTCTCAGTCCGGGCCATCTGGCCCTACGCTAAAAAGCCATCACTCGGTTTGGCTGCTGTAAACAAACTGAATTTGTCTGCCGCTTTCTTCACTCTAAGGAGTAACGTCACTAAGCGAGCGTTGCATGGCCCATGTGACTTGTCTACACAGGTATACTCCCACTGCTATACACCATACCTGCAATAGAATTATTAGTCTATGTTGGCACCTTTTAGCCACACACCATAAAGATGTGTTACTTGGGTGATTTACAACTGAACCATTTGAAAAAGAATTTGGTAAACTTTGTCAAGAATCGGGTGGCACCTAATTTATAAATCTAGCAATGCGTTGAAAAGTTGCATATCAAACAGACATCATTGCTTTTGAAGATTCTTTCGATGATAGATTAAGCCACCAATGTACATCTTGCGAATACAAACTTTGTGAAAAAACTTTAAAAAATATTTTAGAATCATCTCTTTCTGATGAAGCAAAAATGGCTCTTGTGTATATAGCTGAATATGTTAGAAGAAACGATAATCAATTCAATGAATGCGAAACCAAATTTTATTATGAAAAGTATGCAAAAAAAGACCAAACCGTAGAGAAAACCCAAGGTTCCTTCTGACTACAATTGACAATCGTTATTTTTCTTTTTCATCCTTTCCCATAGAATAAAGGAAGACGTGTGTCAAATATCTTTTTAAAAATGCTTCTTTCAGTTTGATTTTTTGAACATGGAAAGAAAGCAAAGCCAATGCTCGATTAAATATATTGTTGAAAAACTATTGCAAACATTATACACCCAAATATAACAAAGAACCATATCTGAAACTTTTGTATAATGTTTGGACATTTTCATAGATTTTGTATAATGTTCTGAAATTTTTATAAACATTTTTATATTTTCAAACTTTTATAGATATTGTATAATGTTTTGAAAAGTTTATAGACTTTTGTATATTGTTTTGAAACTTTTATAGACATGTGTATAATGTTTTTGAAACTTTTATAGACATTTGTATAGTGTTTTGAAACGTTTATAGGCATCTGAATAATGTTTTGAAACTTTTATAGACTTTTATATATGTCAAAAGTAATATTTATGCTTAAAAAATTTCTATATGGATTTTTTTACCGGAAATCTTGACTTCCTCTTTGTTTTTTCTTTAATATTTGCCAGTGCTCGGAGCAAACATATATTTTCCGTTATTTAATGCTCAACACAAATCCAACAAGCATGTGTTAAAATGTCATTACAAGTATTTTCAAAAAGATATTTCTGCCAAAGGCTTTTAAGTTCAAACATTTTGAAATGAGCCTCCAGTTCTGACCCTTGCGTTGTGAAGTATAAAATGGCACAGTATAAAAGGGAATTGCATAGAGTTTACCTCGAGCTTCGTGTATTATCTTTAAGCGATATAAGTAAAAATGAAGCAAATTATAATAAAATAAAATCTTAATTTGAAAAAAGAAAAATGCTTGCTAAAGCACGATATTTTTTTTCTAAAAACACGTATATAATCCAGTGTTCTTTTTTTTTATTTTTTTAAGCGTATCACCCCAAGCAAGGCTGGAAGCCACTATCACGCAAGGGGTTAAAGAAGGGTTGGAGGAAGAGCAGATAGGAGTGGTAAAGGAGAGGATGTGGAGAAAGAGAAAGACAGTGGATCGATCAAGGCAAGGGGGTTACAGAAGATTTGGAGCTTTAAGCGATATAAGTAAAAATGGAGCAAATTATAATAAAATAAAATCTTAATTTGAAAAAAGAAAAATGCTTGCTGAAGCACGATATTTTTTTTCTAAAAACACAAAGTGAGGCTAACAAACTTCTCATCAAATTAAAATGTTGATTCAATGCTGACACATTTAAATCGACAATAAAGTGCATTGATTGTGACGAGAGGTCATTTTGTGTTGAATTGACTTCAATAAAAAATGTTTTTGTAACCTGAGAAAGTTCTCTCTTTCTGTGTTTGTATGTGTTTGTGTATGTGTGTGTGTGTATGTATGTGTGTGTGTATGTGTGTGAGTGTGTGTGAAGATCAGAACAAAGAAACAGGTGAAGTAAATTTGTACTTTTGAGGAGTGACTTACTCCTTCTATCAGAAGGAAAGAGGTGTCCTTTCAATAAATAATAATCATACTGTAAAGTGAATCCTGAGAAACCTTTAGTGAAGAACATATATATATATATATATATATATATATATATATATAGTCATCCACTGACACTGTATCACAACTAATCAGTGTGGCTAGTCGTCCGGTTGCCTCTAGCTAGGATCGAAACCCAGCTGAATTGGCGTCAGTCGGAGATTCTATCCCTAAGACGTTGGCGCACGTCAGTGATGAAGGTGTATTTAAGCGTATTTATTCTTAGACAAACACACAGTGACTGAGAGAACTCTATTCGTTTTATGGAAGAGTCTGGCATTTTGTGTGGATTTGAACATACTCTCCTCTGGGCAACGGAGAGATATTGTGAAACCTGGAAGGCTCTGACCAACTGAACTACAAAGAACCAGTCAGTCAGGCTGGGCCGAAATTCTACATTTAAGCGAAACTTCTCTCGTCATAGATCGCCCGAAATTTATCATATCTGCACAGTTTCATATCCAAATGTAAGCAAAGCGAACTTTCTAAAGAAATTAATGGTATTAATTATTAGACCATCGTCTCTATAAAGGCTAACCTGCTTGAGGTTAATGATCCTACCAAGGGCGTCCACTATATATATATATGTTCCCCAACGCAGAGTCAAATGCCCCCATAGAGACGTCAAACTTTTCGTTGATTCTTTTCATCAAAATTGAGTCATTGTACAATTGTATAGATCTTCTAGAAGCTATGATAATATTTTGTTCATTATAAGTGATATCAATGTAATTTTTAGCGAAATTTAGGCTATTTATTAATAATTCTTCAGGGATGGATGGGTAAAAGTCTATTATATCAAATTGGATGAATGTGACTTTTTATTTAATTGGGATATTTTGGAATCATTGAATTGTATCAGAGGAGTCCTTCCAAAGGTTGACAGGATATTTTTGTTGTACGGATACTGTTATTTATTGAGTATGTTTTTTGAGATTAATCCTAATTCGGTTTGAGAAGGATTAATTAAACGGGACTGCATATTGTTGGCAAAATCGGGCTTATGATTCTTAAACAGGAGGTAAGCATCTGTTGTGGCCTTGTTAGGGCCAGAAATAAAAAACACAAAGAGAGGAATTGAGTTAAACAAATATATTAACAGAAACAGTAATACAAACGAGATTGTTACAGCATGAATGTTCGGTCCGACTGTCAGAGCTGACTGATGGAAACTTCACTCTCCAAAAGGCAGTACCTGCTCCTATTTATAGCTGGGAGGGTACATGTGTGCGTAGGTAAATTACCATAACACTATGTCAATCTATTCATTATCTATCTATCTATCTATCTATGTGTTGTGGCTTTGTTAGGGCCAGAAATAAAGAGACAAAGAGAGGAATTGAGTTAAACAAATATATTAACAGAGACAGTAATACAAACATATACAAAGCAAGAATGTTCGGTCCGACTGTCAGAGCTGACGGCTGGAAACTTCCCTCTCCAAAAGGCAGTACCTGCTCCTATTTATAGCTGGAAGGTTCCATGCGTGCGTGGGTAAATTTCTATAACAGCATCCTTCATATGAGTGGTACCAATCCTGTCAGAAACTTTACATTTATTAGCAATTCTAGCGAGGTCATAATTAATGGAGGATGAAGTGTTCTTATTCTTGTCTTTATTTGTGATGACTTGGTGGTAATCAGAAGGTTTAATTTTGTAAATATTCTTGGATTTGTCGACCTTAATCCAAATTTTTTTAGAGGTTTTAATGTATTTCATGTCTTTAAAGACTTTGAATTGGAAGTGGTTGGATGATTTCTTAAAGTTGATCTTTTTTTATCGATTTTGAAGGGTTCCAGAAATTTATTATTACGTGGAATATTTTGAGATTTCAGATTATAAGTTTCTCTTTGTTTTTTTGTTTTTGTTTTTTTAGATCATCCTGAGGATTTAAGAAGAGGTAGATATATATGGATGTGTATCTGCACCTAATCTCGGATTGTTTATATGGATGTGTATCTGCACCTAATCTCGGATTGTATATATGGGTGTGTTTGTATGAATTAAAATGCGCACACCTGTATGTATGTATTTCTGTGTGTGTGAGAGTTGACATCCCAAACGCACACTTAGAAGAATTCCCCCCTCCCAACACCAAAGATAATCAAACACAAACAAGCATAAATAGATCCAATTTTAAAAGATAAACCAGTTTGTCTGATGATCGCAAAAGTGTGAGACCCAGAGTGTGACAAACTCGCATCCATAAAACTGAATATATATATAATTAAGTAATTCATTGAGTCTGAAAGAAACCTCAACAGAATGCAGAAACCGCTGGACTGCTGTTTCGCCCTATATTTGGGACTCATCAGCAGTGCGTATCCACTGCCGAGAATTGAAACACTGACAGTTGAGTTATCAAGCAAACGTCATACCAACTGTTCCAACTGGCCTCGGTGACGAAGAGGTAGCAAATCAGACTCAATATAGCGCCGCTCGCTCACATATTCCGTGGTGGAACTCAACTGAAATATAGGACGAAACGGCCGTCCAGTGCTTTCTGCATTCTGTTGAGGTTTCTTTCAGACTCAATGAATTACTTAATTATAATTATCAAATCCTCCTAACAATTTCTATCATATATATATATATATATATATATATATATATATATATATATATATATATATATATAATTACACATCAAAGTTCAAAATTACCTCAATTACCTGGATTTTGTTGTATAACACTATTTATTGGCTCTGTTATAATAAATACATTGAGCTCTTTTTGTGGATCAGTTTTAATATTTTATATTATTAGGATCCACTTGGATTATATACCAACGGATTTATTACCTTATATATATATATATATATATATATATATATATATAGTTTAAAGGTAAGCTATATTTATGGGTTAAAGTCCTCAATATCAGTGATTGAGCGTATGTAAATATAATAGTGGACATTGAAACAATATATTGGGCCATGCCCTGACGATTGTGTTTAGCATGAAACAGACTGTCTCCTCTGAGAGTTAATTTCAATGTCCACAATTTTAAAATGCATTTTCAAAAATTAAAATTTTTAGGAAGCTTTTAGTTATAACTTAAAACTAACAGATTAAATTTAATATTCAGAATAAGGGAAATACATTGTTATATTTCAAACTGAATTTAAATTGATTGTAATGTATTTTTTTTATTATAAATAAAAACGCTTATCCATCATCCATATTGATAAATCTGTCAACATGACTTTAATAATTCTCTGTATTAAAAATTTTTCAAAAATAAAGAGTAATTTGCCGTTTAATCCCAGCACACCGATTTTATTTAAAGTTTCCTGAAAATTTACATTTCGGTGTAAATTTACATATTTATTTGAAATTAACCGTAAAAGTTGACGGAAATCTACCATTTTCGATTTATCGACAATAAAAGTGGCATAAGATGACAAATTCCTACATTCATACAAACTTTCAAATTCTTAATTCTGAATCCTAAAACCTCCAGACCTTAGAATATAAGGTTCATTCGCATTTTAGAAGCACCATATATGTTTTACAAAATAATAGTTTCAACTTTTTTGCCAAAATGTCTAAAGTTTTATACTTTTTATAGACATGTGTATAATATTTTGAAACTTTTATAGACTTTTGTATATGTCAAAAGTAATATTTATGCTTAAAAAATTTCTATATGGATTTTTTTTACCGGAAATTTCGACTTCCACTTTGTTTTTTCTTTAATATTTGCCAGTGCTCGGAGCAAACATATATATTTTCCGTTATTTAATGCTCAACACAAATCCCATAAATATGTTTTAAAATATCATTACAAGTAATTTCAAAAAGATTTTTCTGACAAAATTTTTTAAGTTCAAACATTTTGAAATGAGCCTCCAGTTCTGACCCTTGCGTTGTGAAGTATAAAATGGCACAGTATAAAAGGGAATTGCATAGAGTTTACCTCGAGCTTCGTGTATTATCTTTAAGCGATATAAATAAAAATGAAGCAAATTATAATAAAATAAAATCTTAATTTGAAAAAAGAAAAATGCTTGCTAAAGCACGATATTTTTTTTCTAAAAACACGTATATAATCCAGTGTTCTTTTTTTTTATTTTTTTAAGCGTATCACCCCAAGCAAGGCTGGAAGCCACTATCACGCAAGGGGTTAAAGAAGGGTTGGAGGAAGAGCAGATAGGAGTGGTAAAGGAGAGGATGTGGAGAAAGAGAAAGACAGTGGATCGATCAAGGCAAGGGGGTTACAGAAGATTTGGAGCGAGAGCAGATAGGAATGAAAAATGAAAGGATGTGGAGAAGGGAAGTGGATAGATCAAGGCAACTGGAGATGTCGATTGACGCTACACTTAAACCGTTGGAGATTGTATTTGTCAGGGAAACAGTAATAGGGAAGGGAGTTCCATAGGCGAGATGTGCGAGACATGAAGCTATTGGAGTAGAAGAGACGTCTGCATCTAACAGTTTCCACGGTGTAGGGGGGGAGCGGGATGCCAGCCTCGTGGGACGTTTAAATTCACGAGGCCTAGGGACAAGCGAAAGCAGCTCCTCGGAGCAATTACCGTGAAAGTACTTGTAAAAAAGGCAGAGCGAGGCAACATCGCGTCTGTGAGAGAGCGACTGCAGACGAGATGACAGATCAGGGCCAATCACGTTGCCTATCCGTCTCTGGATCTTATCAAGAACCCTGAGGCAAACAGCAGGGGCCCCAGACCATATATGGCAGCAATACTCCATGCAAGCGCGAATGGTCGATTTATAGACTTGGAGGATCGATTCCGGGGATAAAAATTTCCTGGCTCGGCACAGAGAACCAACTTTCCTTGCGGTGGCTGATGCAACTGACTCGATGTATTTGTTCCATCTCAGATCAGCAGACAGCGTGAGACCGAGTACCCGCAGAGAGGAGCTCTCAAAAAGTTGGTCTTCAGACATTCTAATGGGATGCAGGGATTTTTATAGATATTTTTATTTTTACACAATAGTGCTCAATGTAAATTTACAGACTATTAATATTATAAATTAACTGATTTAAAATATTTTTTTCGCTACACAGTAATAACCATGTTTCAAAAATGGAAGCTAAAAAGCTTCGAATTTAATTTTGTTATTAAATTAAGACATTAGTTCCGTTTCCTCGTCAAGCGAATTTTAGAGTAACTTATTTTTTTTTAAATTTACAGTTTTAAAGGCACGGCAAAGATTCATAATTGAGTGTTTCCAAGGATACAGAGAAATCCACTCATCTAGACAAGGGGTAGTAGGGTGTTCAATTTCAATTTTCATTTGTATCAGTTAATAGTTGCATTCGAAATTATGTATAGGGATGGGTAGGGATGTATTTTTCAACAAATTCTCACACACACACACACACACACACACACACACATATATATATATATATATATATATATATATATGTATTCACACATACACATTTTCCACAAACAAATCCATATTCAATTAACAATACATATTACAATATATACACACACATATATATATATACATATGCATACACATCACAACCATAAATATCAGATTGCGATAAATATTTCTAGGCGAACATGTACTACAACATTAGAGCAATATAGGTACGGAGAGGAATTTATATAATCCCAGAGAAACGGTACTTTTCTATTTTTTAAAACGGTGTTTGTGTCTGCATTTTTATAAAAAAAATTATTTTTAACGGCAAAAATTCTTACGTTATTTTTTCTATTTGTATACTTAAAGATTTGGGGGGGCGTAGGCTAGAATATGTTTTATTTAACTACAATTCTAAAAAAATTTTATTTTTAATTTTTAATAGACTGTTGAAACTGTCAAATGCAGACGTCCCCTCTACTCCAATAGCCCCATATCGCGCACCTCACGCCTGTGGAACTCCCCTCCCCACCCCTGTCTCCCTGACAACTATAATCTCCAACTATTCAAATGTAACGTCAATCGACATCTCCAGTTGCATCGATCCATCCATTATCCTTCTCCACATCCTTTCCTCTATCACTCCCACCTGCTCTTGCTCCAAATCCTCCGCAACCCACTGCGTGCTAGTGGCCTCCAGCCTTGTCTGGGGTGAAAAGCTTTAAAAAAAAAATCTTTTAAAACCAAGTAAATGTATTAGAATTACTTACAGTATGTAAAATTATTTTTTCATATCCAGTATAAGTATGTATATTACCAGGTTACATTTTTTTCCTCCCTCTTTTTTTTTACGTAGAATTTATGACAATGACGGCAAAGATAGCTAAATTATTTCACTGATTCATTAAACTTCTATTTTTTATAAACTTAGTAATATATATTTTTATCATGTATGTACAAAGGACATGAGTCATTTAATGTCCTACATATTTTAACTTATATTAATTTCATTTAACTTTAGGTGTTTTATTGGATTCTTTTAAGTGTTTGAATTACTTTGAGAGGGGTGTTAAGGTTAGAGTACGTTTTATTTAATTACAGTTTTAAAAGATGTTTAGGTTAGAATCCGTTTTATTTAATTACAATTTTAAAACCAATTTTAAAATATTTTTACTTTTAAATTTAATCGGCTATATTTTTTTATAAAACAAGTAAATGTAATAGAATTACTTACAGTATTTAAAATTATTTATTCACATCAAATATAAGTATGTATATTACCAGGCCCCCTTTTTTTTAATTTAATTTTTAAATATTATTTAAAGAAAATTTTTGACAATAACGGCACAAAATAGCTATTTCATTTCTCTGATTCAATAAATTTTTATTTTTTATAAACTTAGTAATATATAGTTTCTCATGTATGCATAAAGGACATGGGTCATTTAATGACCTACGTATTCTAGCTTTTCTTATTAACTTTCATTTTACTGTAGGTGTTTTATTGGATTCTTTTAGGTGCCAGAAGTACTTCGAGAGAGATGATTGATTTTTATATTTATTTATCCTAAACGAACTTTGATGTTGGTTGAACCTTTTTTTGAACTCATGGCTAGTGCAACCTATATATATTTTTATTTTTTCAGCATTTTCAATAGAAGATACATTGCATTGGTATACTAATGATTCCGTGCAACATTTATTTTGTAGAGGACAGTTTTGAGGGTTTCTACAATTACATAATTTTTGTTTATCCTCATCAGTTTTTGTTTTTATTTTTCCATTGTCTAAAATTTTTTGGTTCTGGTATAAGTGTTTATTTAAGATATTAGCATTATGTTTCTTAATAATTTTTTCTAAGTTATCAGTACAGATATAAATTAATTTTAGTGTATTTTTATTGAAAATAGTACTTAGTTTACTTTCACTGGGAAAATGCTTGACTATTAATGCGAGGAATTTTTGTCCTAATTTGTTCTTTACCATTTGGTTGTATGGGGGCGTATACCAAATTATTTTTCTACTTTTGTTTTTCTATGCTTACTATTTTCATTTTTAATATAAGTTAGTTTTGGGTTTTTGTAGCCACTATCTTTTAGAGCTTTATTATAGAAATTAATATGTTCATCGAAAATCTTGTCATTTGCTGAATTTGTACTAATTCTTTTTCGGATAGATAAAGGTATATGTTTAATTATAGATGAGGGGTGATTTGATTTAGGGTGTATATATAAAGGATTGGTATTGAGTTTTTTATAAGGTGTGTATGTATTTTTCTTTAAATCTAATGTTATATCAAGGAAGTTAACTTTTTTTAATTTAGTGCTGGCGGTAATTTTTAAACCCATGCTTTTAAATTCTTTATATAATACCTTTCTAATTTTATCTATTTTGAAGTTAGTAGAGTTTCTAATAACCATAAGACCATCGTCCCTGTATAAACCAATGTCAGTCAAATCAATATCATGGTGCGCTGTAAGGTTGTATAATATAAAAAGACCTATGTGATCAGAAGACTCAGCTGAGTCTAGTGATCCCATTGTGATGTCAAAGTGGTCATATGAATTCTTTATCCATTGCTCACCTTTATGAATCAGTACCGATTTCTTCGCATTTACAATAATGTTCTTTTCTTCTTCTGTAATATCTGTGTACTGGGTGGCAAAGTCCAACGCATTCATGAACAGTTCTTTAGATATTGATTGGTAATAATTTTCAATATGGAACTGTGTTAGTGTACAGTTGTTTTTTCTTTTATACAAGTAAACCAGTTTATCGCATCTTTGGTATTTATCCAAAGTTTCAGGTCTATTTTTCTTTAATTTGTTTATTTACCCTTTCAAGGATCATTTTACTAATTTTTCCGATATCAGGTCTTGTGGGAATAATTATCCTTGTAGTCGGATTTGCCTCGAAATCTGGTCTGTGGTCCTTTAAGGTTGTGTAGCATTCTTTTTCATATAATTGTCCTCTCTATCACTGATCTTCAGTTTATCAGTGATTTTTTTTACTGCTATTATTGATATTCTGAACCATATTGAGGTCACTGTTATTCGCATTTTTGTAGTTCTTATGTAAGTCTTTATTTATTAGATCGTTGTAGCCTTTTGTGGTTGTTTTATAAAAGCTTCCAGTTTTGTCTGATTTTACTAAAATTTTATCTGTTGCGTTAATTTCTTTCACTATTTTATCTCGGCGTTTCTGGAAGTAGTATTTTTTTCCCGGAAGTTTATGCTGTTTATCATTTCCAAAAGGTAATTTTCGAAAGCCGACAAACTGAGTGATAGAAGAAAGGATGTGGAGAAGGATAGTGGATGGATCGATGCAACTGGAGATGTCGATTGACGTTACATTTGAATAGTTGGAGATTATAGTTGTCAGGGAGACAGGAGTGGGGAGGGGAGTTCCACAGGCGTGAGGTGCGAGATATGGGGCTATTGGAGTAGAGGGCACGTCTGCATTTGACAGTTTCAACAGTCTATTAAAAATGAAAATTTTTAGAATTGTAGTTAAATAAAACATATTCTAGCTTAAACAGCCCCCCCCCAAGTTTTTAAGTATACAAATAGGAAAAAAAATCCAGTAAGAATTTTTGCCGTTAAAAATAATTTTTTTTATACAAATGCAGACACAAACACCGTTTTAAAAAATAGAAAAGTACCGTTTCTCCGGGATTATATAAATTCCTCTCCGTACCTATATTGCTCTAATGTTGTAGTATATGTTCGCCTAGAAATATTTATCGCAATCTGATATTTATGGTTGTGATGTGTATGCATATGTATATATATATGTGTGTATATATATTTTAATATGTATTGGTAATTGAATATAGATTTGCTTGTGGAAAAATGTGTATGTGTGAATACATATATATATATATATGTGTGTATGTGTGTGTGTGTGTGTGTGTGTGTGTGTGTGCAGGTGTTTGTGTTTGGATATGGGCATATTTTGGGTTTCTTGATACATATTGAGGGATATGTGAGAATATAGTGTTTAGAGAGAAATGCATGGAATATGTGTATATATGTATACATATATGTGTGTATGTGTGTATATGTGTATATGAACGGATGAAAACTGAGAGGGTGATTGATCTGTAATTTGTGCTTTAACTATATATATATATATATATATATATATATATATATATATATATATATATATATGCCGAGCCAGGAAATTTTTCTCCCCGGGATCGATCCTCCAAGTCTATAAATCGACCATTCGCCCTTGCATGGAGTATTGCTGCCATATGTGGTCTGGGGCCCCTGCTGTTTGCCTCAGGGTTCTTGATAAGATCCAGAGACGGATATGCAATGTGATTGGCCCTGATCTGTCATCTCGTCTGCAGTCGCTCTCTCACAGACGCGACGTTGCCTCGCTCTGCCTTTTTTACAAGTACTTTCACGGTAATTGCTCCGAGGAGCTGCTTTCGCTTGTCCCCAGGCCTCGTGAATTTAAACGCCCCACCAGGATGGCATCCCGCTCCCACCCCTACACCGTGGAAACTGTTAGATGTAGACGTCTCTTCTACTCCAATAGCTTCATGTCTCGCACATCTCGCATATGGAACTCCCTTCCCTATTACTGTTTCCCTGACAAATACAATCTCCAAGGGTTTAAGTGTAGCGTCAATCGACATCTCCAGTTGCCTTGATCTATCCACTTCCCTTCTCCACATCCTTTCATCTTTCATTCCTATCTGCGCTCGCTCCAAATCTTCTGTAACCCCCTTGCCTTGATCGACCCACTGTCTTTCTCTTTCTCCACATCCTCTCCTTTACCACTCCTATCTGCTCTTCCTCCAACCCTTCTATAACCCCTTGCGTGATAGTGGCCTCCAGCCTTGCTTGGGGTGATACGCTTGTATATATATATATATATATATATATATATATATATATATATATATATATATATATATATATATTTATAAGGAGCCATATATGGGAGTAAGCGAATATATGGTGCTAACAGAAATTATTGTTAGTCATCATGTTATAGATTTTTATTATTTGTATCATGTTTTTTATTATGTTGTTTATTTTTATTATGTTGTTCACTTGTTTATACTAGTGATATGTTCATTATGGCTGTCCCTGTTGCAGTGCATGTATTATGGGTGAAGAAAAAAAATATATATCTATGTGTGTGTATAAATGCATTTTTGACCAAGTTGGATGCTACACGGTAATCGGGTTAAACAGGTCTCCTTTAAATCAATGTGGAATACGTCTTTAACTAAACTCATAAACTTAATAGATAAACACTGGGTGATTAACCCCGATCTAACTTTACCTTAGGTTAAAGGACATTCATATCCTGCTAAATCTTAATAAATACATAAGATATAAAAGTTCAGGACTCTAGATATATAACCTTTATAAATATGTTTCTCTGAATTTAATTTATAATCATTCATTTCAAATCTCTTAGGTTTTTAACTTAAATTTCTTGGTTGATTATACAAAATGCTTATACTAATTTACATTTAATTTTTAAAGGTTTTTTCGTTAATTTCGAAAAACCTTTTAAAAATGTTCTTAACTAGACATTTTTTTTATATTATTTACAGAATTTGTTGAATGAAATACAGAGAATTAACCCCGATCTAATTTTTCCTTAGTTTAAAGTACATTCATACCCTGCTAAATATTAATAAATAAATCTAAGATACTCTCGATATAAAAATGTTTCTCTGAATATAAGTATTTTAATTTTAATTTCTTGGTTAATTATATAAAAAGGTTATGAAAACATTTTCACTAATTTCGAACTCTTTAAAAATGTTCTCTTTTAAATAATTATTTACAAATAATTGTTGAATGAAATATGTCAGAATTGAAAATTTGGCCCGTTGACAGAAACTGATGGGATTGTTTCAGATTCAAACCTTATGACATACTGAGGTCAGTTTGTCAAAATAGGTCAACACTCTGTGCCTTTTCCCCCACTTTCTAAAAAACTGGTTTTTAACCCGGTATATTTTTTCCATTTCATTTGTGATTTGTTTGTAGGTCTTGAAGATTGAGAGCTGCTGTTTTTTAGAGCTCTCATAAAATAAAAATTATTGCCTATGGGATTTTAAGTGTTTGATATTCTTTAATTATATTATTATTATTATTATTATTATTATTATTATTATTATTATTATTATTATTATTATTATTATTAATTATATATATATTTACAGAACAAACAGGTATTATTTTCTTTTTAAAAGTTTTTTCTGTCATTTGTAAATCAATATAAGACCTTAAAAACAGAGGTAACGTTATTCACTGCAAAATTAATTAAAAATGATATTTATTAAAGAATTTATCACAAAGTTAATGTCAAAAATTAAATTCAATACATTTAATATCTCATAACTATCAAAATTTAAAATATTCCACAAAAATGTAAAGGAGAAAACATTATTGCCTTGTGAATATCGTATTTCTCTTCTTTTTTTAAAAACATATTTTCGATCATTTTAAACAGTGAAATTTACAAAAAAATGTCATTATTAAGAATTTTCTCATAGAAAGTTAATTAAATCTTTTTCTTTATGTATTATTCTTCATAATAACGAAGATTTTGATTATAAAATTCATTTTTTAACGAATGATTTATGTTTTCTTTATAAAACCTAAAGTACGATGATATCTCGCTCTTTGCTAATTTTCCAAAATTACTGTATAAAAATTTGCGCATTTGAAAAAAAAAATTAATTATATTATTCTTCATAACAAACATTGAATTAAAAAAAAATGTTTACACACGGGTATTTAAAAAGTGGATGCTTAAATTTTACTACCATTCCTGTTAAAAATGGAAATCCAATAATTGACTAGTTTAATATTTAATAAAAAAAATACTGTAAAAATAGTAAACTTGTTAATTTAGATAATCGATTTTTATAGGGAAGGAGGTAATCGGTCCGAACACCCCGTAAAATACGATTATCCCCAAATTTTCATAAGAAAGGTTCGGTTCATTAAGTAACTTTAACATAAAATCAGTGACCAGTGAAACAATTTTGAAATCCTTTGGAACCACGTAATTCCTCAGAAACAACGGAAAATGCAATGACAAATTCTCACATTCATACAAACTTTAAAATTCTTAATTCTGAATCCTAAAACCACCAGACCTTAGAATATATGGTTCATGCACATTTTAGAAGCACCATATAATTTTTAGAAAATAATAGTTTAAGTTAATATTTTTTAATTTCAGTATCACCAAATCTTCCTCAAAATGGTAAAAAGGTACTGCGTAACAGGTTGTCATGATAACTCTGGTTAACAAAATAAGGTTTTGTTTTTTTTTCAAGATTAGAATGAGTGAGAACTATGGTTAAAGGCAATACCTCAAGATCACACCGCTGACAAACCAAACACTGTTGTTTGTAAAAAGAAATTTTCCATCTGATTATAAAACTGGTTATTACAAGAAAAGTACGACCCAGTAATCCACCATCAATATTTGATCATTTGCCAAAGTCCTCAACCAAAGCCAACAAACAAATCTTCTGCTTCTATGCAGAATGTGCAAAATGATGATTTGGCACAGTTTCTAGAAAAGGAGAAAAGTACTGTGTAACAAGTTGTCGTGATAACTGTGATTAATAAAATATAATTGCTCAAAATGTGGACATTTTCTGGATGAAATGGAATGCCAAAGATTTGATAACAGACCTTGAAACTAGGATCCCTAAAGATGTCACTTTTGTATCTAGCAGGCTATGTTACAAGAGAAGATTGTCCCACAGAAGAGGAAATATTTAATAAAATTAGTTTTTATTTTTTGTAAAGTATTTTCAGACTTTGTTGATACACAATTTTGTAAAATGCTGAAATTGCTCTCTGAGTGTATTATAAAATTATATTGTAATCAATTAGTATAAACAAATTAACTCATTATTTTTGCAATATTATCTAAAAATGTCTAATTTATGTTGAATAAATTGATTTTTGTGCATTTAGTTATTTTATGGTCGAAGAGGTTATTTTTGTTCTTACGTTGTACATTTGCATTTATAGAAATAAGTCAATAATTATAAGATGATTTCTAATATTATATATAGTTGCTAATTAACTAATTACTGGACATTACTAACAGGTTCCTTGCTAAAAATGTCCTCAGTAATTGTTATTTAGCAGTAATTTACGCTTTCCTATGTCCGCCCCCAGTCATGGACCTCAGTTGCATGGTTGCCAGGCCTGGTATAAGGATCACCTTGGAACAACTGCAATTAAGACGTAGTTCCATGCTATTCAAAACCTCTAATCTCCCGATCAGAGATTTATTGCCGAATGTAATTTATCGTCATATCCAGGATTACTGGATTTTATAAATCCCAAAAATATGATATAAATTTATAACTCTATTTTATGAATCTTTTATTGGACACACAAAAAGACGCATATAAAAGAAAGATGTAACTTTAACATCTGGGAAGGATACACGCAGCTTTAATGGTTTTTGAAATGCAGTCATGCAATCAAAGTTTGTTTGACAAATCGTTGTAAATGCACTCAACCTTATTCGTTTGGTTTCTTTTTCTATTTTCAATTTAAAAAAATTTTTTTTTATTATACTCGTGTTCTCATTTTTTTTTTTTTACTTTTTCTCTTTTCAAACTTTCTTCCTGCGAGATAGCGCAGAAAAGTTCTCAGTCTGATCAGGACTTGGTACATACCATTTCATCAGACGCTATAGACCCGTGGTCCCTAACCGATTTTGGGCCATGCCCCACTTTGGTATTTCTAAAATTCTGGTGCCCAACCCCTGTAATATTTAATTCTTTCATATCCAAAATTTTACTGCCATTCACGTGAAGGGAGCTTAAAAGGCCATTAACTTGATCTCTAAAAAAGCCTCCAAAGACAATGGCGTCCATGAAAGAGAAAATATTTTAAAAAGGTGTTTTCAAATATTCTCTCTTCCTTTGATCTTTATTCATTTTTCTGTTGCTTTTGAAAGACATTTTTTTATTGCGTTTTAAATTTACTTTCATTGTCCGATTCGCCATTGTTTCAATTTATTTTTGTTTATTCCTGTCTTAAATTCGCCATTTCTTCGTTTCGACTGCTTTTAGATTTTTCCATTTTCGTTCTTAACTCTTTATTTTAATTCATTTCTTTATTTTCTCTTTCTTCCTTTCATTTCTTTTTTCTTTACTTTGCTTTATAATTCTGTTTTCAATATCTGCCTCTATTTCTGAGATGAGCTATTGTAATCATTTACATTATTTACATTGTTCATACTGTTCTCCTCGTCTTTATTGCCATATTCACGACGTTTCAGCCGTTGTACGCTTCGATGTTCTTCAGGATCTGTTTCTATTTCTGATATTAGGTATTATAATTATTTACATTATTTACATTGTTCGGACTGTTTTCCCCGTATTTATTGCCATATACACGATATTTCGGCCGTTGTACGCTTCGGTCTTCTTCAGGATCTGTCTATTTCTGGTATTAGGTATTGTAATTATTTACATTATTTACATTATTTACATTGTTCATACTGTTGTCCCCGTCTTTATTGTCATATTCACGACGTTTCAGCCGTTGTACGCTTCGATGTTCTTCAGGATCTGTTTCTATTTCTGAGATGAGCTATTGTAATTATTTACATTACTTACATTGTTCGGACTGTTGTCCCCGTCTTTATTGTCATATTCACAACGTTTCGACTCTTGTAGCCTTCTTCAGGATCTAAGATTATGTATTGTAATTATTTACATTGTTCGGACTGTTATCCTCGTCTTTATTGCCATATTCATGACATTTCGGTCGTTGTACTCTTCGGACTTCTTCAGTTGATTGGAATTTCGAACTAAACCCTTTATTTCGCCCATCGGGGAAAATTGTTCTAGTTCCATGCGCCGTGCCTCTTCCGGATAACTCAGTTATCCCCCTGTAACACAACCAAGTTTTTGTTCACCATTGCTGTTGCCAGGTATTGAACTCACAAATCTTTGGGCCATGTCACTTGATTCAACCAACGCTTTTATCTACTGGGCCATGGCACGTGGAACTAGAACAATCTAAACTGGTGGACGAAATAAAGTGTTCATTTCGAAATTTCAGTCACCTGAAGAAGCCGTGAATATGGCAATAAAAATGAGGACAGCCGTCTGAACAATATAAATAATGTAAATAATTCTTTCTTTCTTTCTTTCTTTCTTTCTTTCTTTCTTTCTTTCTTGTATTTTAAAGTATTCTTTTCTCTTTCTTTTTCTTGTATAATAAAATCTTCTTACGTTCTTTGCTTTTAAAAGTTTTCTTTCTTTTCTTTCCTTCTTTCTTTCTTTTCTTCAACTTTTAAAGTCTTTTTGAAGTCAGCTTTGAAGAATCAAGTTTATTCTCTTTGTATCAGTTACCTGATCACAAGAACTAAGCTAAACCCTCGTCCCGTCATTAAACGTATTTTTTTAAAATGATGAGATCATAAAATTATTCAGTATTATTGACAATTGAAAGAGGGTGGTTCGGTCTTTTTGAAGGTTTTATTGTGGTTTCTTGCCTCGTTTTGACAATATACGTTTGGCACGCAATCTTGCAATTATTGGCGTGCGTTTTTAAGGGATTACGTAAGCTAACCACTAAAAGAGATTGGCAACTTATTTGAACTGTAAACAAACAAGTACAGAACTTGTCCAAATATCAGATTTCCATCACTGAATATTATGCGTTGTCAGATCGATCAGAATTTTGTCGTCTTCCATTTGTCGATTAAGACAAACGATATTTGGTGGCAGTCTAAAGTTACATTTAATATCATAAAAAAAAAGTTAAATTTTTATTCATCTGTCAATTCACGTATTTTATTTGCTATCCAACTAATGTTTTACTTCCCCACCATATTAGTTGTATAATTTATAATTTCAACTAGTTTGACGCCGACTATAAAGGTACAATGAGTCAGAAGTCAGATTTAGGTATAAGTCATCATGTGCCATCCATATTGGAAAATGAAATTGCGATAATTAGCAGAGGTGGTTTAATTCATCCCTCAGTGTCACACCCGGGTCTCCACTTAAAGGTACTAGAAACTATCTATCTATCTATCTATCTATCTATCTATCTATCTATATATATATATATATATATATATATATATATATATGTATATATTGTGTGTGTGTATTTAGGCAGCATTTTTTCATTGATGCATGTTTCATTAAATAATATAGATAAGTGTTGTCTATTTATTTTATGTAAATTCTTTTCGTATCGGCTTAATAGCATTATCATTAAACGAAGAAAGAAAATCACAATATTGATACATATTTTTTAATCCTATCTAAGCTTTCGGCCTACATAAGCCATTATCAAAGATGGCAATTACATTACAATATATTAACCAATACACGATCAAAAGAATGATGATAGTCTGTTTCTATTTACATGGAAGATTTACAAGCAACAACAAACTCGTGCATATAAGACGCTGGAAGCGAAAGTCGCAATGCAGCTCATGACGTCACACATGACCACAGTTGAGGGAAAACGAGGAGTATTAAGTATGGGAAGCCGTTGGTATAAACCAATAGCTTCTGTTACCAATTATAGGCATTTAAGAATATTTGTGGAGATTTCATAGTTTATTTTGTTCAGGTTAGGTTACAACTGTTTTATGTATATAGCTTCAAGAATTTTTAGTTTTTGTTTAGTGTTTTCATGTTTAAGTATAGTTGTGTTTTCGACGAGGATTTTCCGGAATTGTGTATGCGGCCAGGCGTGTTGTTTTAAATGCATGAAATTATGATATGAAAAGAATTTACATAAAATAAATAGACAACACTTGTCTATATTATTTAATGAAACATGCATCAATATATATATATATATATATATATATATATATATATATATATATTGCCTGACGATTGCACTAGCATGAAACAAACTGTCGCCTCTAAGTGTTGACTTCTATGTTCACTTTTACATTTACACACGCTCTATCTCTGATGTTGAGCACTTTATGCCATAAATATAGCACACTTTAAGAATATATTTCTTCATATATATATATATATACATATATATATATATATATATATATATATATATATATATATATATATATATATAATTGGGTAGACGTAAAACTTGGGGGCCATCAATAGCTGTGCTAGCACGAAGCCACAAATAATCGTGGCCGAGGGCTTGAGCGTGCTGGCCTTGTTCAAACTGTTGATCACGCTAGATAACACACTCTCTCCCAGAAACTGTAACTAACGTCTGATCAGTATATTTGCGCTATAAATCACAGGTGGGCTCTGTGGGTGTTGAGCAAACACAAAATGTGCCTGAGCGAGCGTCAGCAATAGGGAATTGGTTTGCCGCCCTAGTAGACGGGTATCCTCGAATACGAGTTGCCAGCTATTTATTGTTTGATATATTGAAATGTAATTGTCATCTTTGATAATTTAATGAAACACGCATCAATGAAAAATTGCTGCCTAAATATATATATATATATATATATATATATATATATATATATATATATATATATATATATATATATATATATATATATATATATGATTGGTGTAGACGGAATACAATTCAAATAACCAAAAACTCTATTCTTAAAAGAGTGCTCAATACAGAGTAGAGAAAATATAACATTTAAAATATAATAACATAAATATGTTACAAAATCACTACAAAAATAGTCATTTTGTTTCAACACTTCTGGTGTCTTCTCAAGTAATGATGTTGAATGTAGAATTCTACATGATATACCATCACTTGATAAGACATCAGATATGATGAAACAAAATGGCTATTTTTGTAGTGATTTTATAACATGTTTATGTTATAATTTTCGAATAAATAATTATAAGAATAGTAGTTGTTGGTTATTGGAATTTATTCCGTATATACCAATCCTATACTTGTACATATATATATATATATATATATATATATATATATATATATATATATATATATATATATATATATATATATATATATAACGATTAAATTCATTATCTCCTGTTATTTAAAAAATATACAATACATAATTTCATGCCATACTAAAATAATTTAAATATTAATTGCATTTTAAATAAATCAACAACATCATTTATTAACTTTCATTTATTAGACATTAAATTATATCACTTAACATCAATCATAGTTTACATGAATATTTATGAGTGTCTCTTAAATTAAAAAAAACTTGAAAACGAACAACTTTACTTTTGTTTATAAAGACTTGCTACAAAATTAAATTGTCACATTTGCTTTCATAAAGTCGGTTAAGATAAGTTTTCTCATGTCTTTATTCATATATATATATATATATATATATATATATATATATATATATATATATATATATATATGTAAGTGGACGTTGATAGTAAAATAAATTAATACCAACCACTAAATAAGTAACTAAATTAAATAAATAATAAACAAATTAACAAACCAGGAATGCACAGATAAACACAAGTAAAAGTCATAATCACAACCAACAATAAAATAATGAACAATAAAAAGTTATCAAACAAAACAATACAGTAGCCACAAAACTGAATCGAGATCCACAATTATTTCCACTCAATAGCCTTTAAAATAATTCACACATAGACCGTTACCCCCAGCCAAATAAGCGTCTGAATAATACAATAGGCTTACCCATAATGCATCACTAACCAGTATATAAAGATAGTCGAAGAAAAACAAAACACACATGGCCTGACGATTGTGTTTAGGCATAAAATTGACTGCTGTCACTGGGTGTTGAATGCCCATATATATATATATATATATATATATATATATATATATATATATATATATATATATATATTGTTGGAGTTTGTGGGTACCCTGGTATACTAATGAGCCAGCCAAAATGAGCTGACTCATTTTATAGTTCACCAATAGAAGATTTAACCAATCAGAAGGTTCGATTAAAGGCGGCCATGTTTTTACGAATATGCACCGCCAGCCTTTGATATCGAAGACTGAAGAATTACGGAACAGCTGCTGGTGGTATTGGCGATAGAGTCAGATTCAGTAGAGTGTTTGACCCGTGAGTGTTAATCTTTAACGTTGTTTCATTGAACAGATTACGTACTGCGCTGGATTCTATATTCATAGACTATTGTGAACATGGTCAACACACACACACACACACACACACACACATATATATATATATATATATATATATATATATATATATATATATAGGTAGTATATCTTCATTTATGCGTGTTTGGTTGAATAATCTGGACACATCTCGATTTAAATTTTAAGAGAATTCGAGAGGATCACTATGAAAATAAATTGACATATATCCATATTCAAACAAACATGCTCGAATATATATAAGTGACTATTACGGCTAATAATGCAAGACTCTTCGGTAAATCGAATCGAGTTCTCTCAGTCATTGTGTGTTTATCTAAAAATAAATACGCTTTAATTCACCTTCCTCCAACGGCTTAGTGGTAGAATCCCCGACTAACGCCAATTCAGTTGGGTTTCGATCCTAGCTGGAGACAACCGGAAGTCTAGCCACAATGATGAGCTGTGATACAGCGAAATAGTCTGTCTATATATATATATATATATATATATATATATATATATTTAAATATGTTTGCAATAGTACAAAAGCGTATTAAGGCATAAAAAAAGATTTTTTTTATTATAGGCCATGATAGATTTAAAATAAAACACCAGTCGACCGGTTTCGTCCCCTCTCATCAGAACTCTTAACGGGGAATAGAAATTATGAAGAACAAGAAAGTCTGTAATGGATGACATGGATAAATGGGCAGGGAAGAGAAAATATATATATATATATATATATATATATATATATATATATATATATATATATATATATATATATATATATATATATCAAATAAAAGTAATACCAACAAAGATGCTAGAGACACAGCACAGCAAGCCCAAGCAAACAGTCTCTTTGTTTACAAAGAGCCGGTCGCCTGGACCTGATGTACAGCGTCTCCAACACCTTAAGATGGAATACTGAGTGTGCTCTGGCCAAAACAGGCCTGATGATTGCATCTAGCATGAAACAGACTGTCGCCTCTAAGTGTTGACTTCTATGTTCACTTTTATATTTACACACGCTCAATCTATGATATTGAGCACTATATCACATAAATATAGCACATCTTAAGACTATATTTCTTTTTACATATATATATATATATATATATATATATATATATATATATATATATATATATAATATAAAAGGCTGAAACACTAATATTCCATGGTTATAATTTATTACATTGTAATCGTAATCACGATCCAATTCATCAGACCTACAAATTCAAAAAGAAATCGGAAAATATAACTCAGGGTATAAAAGCTTTTATACTCGGAGTGTTTGAGCCTATCATAAATATAGCACACTTTAAGACTATATATATATATATATATATATATATATATATATATATATATATATATATATATATATATATATCGTCGGCTTTAACTCGTATCCAAGAATTTAATTTCTTCTTTGCTGATCGCCTCCTTTATAATGCTGCCCTTGATGACTACATTCAGCGCCAACGTGCAGGTTCAGGACTAAATCCTTCGAGTTTCCCCAAAACCTGATCCCGTCAGCAAATCCTCATCGCCGTTTGCATTTGCGTTCATTTTGCCCTGAAGTGACCTTCACACTTGATTTCATTTTGAGCGATTTTGACAACACATATATTTTACACTGGATGAATAAGCATTTATTTTTATATTTTTCTTTGTTTATTATATAATAATTTTTATTATATTATTACGAATTTATAATCTCTAATTATTGTTAGGGGATGCTAACATACTTCCCCTATAAAGGACAATATATATATATTTCCTGTCCGCTAGTCGAGGTGCGGACTTTTTTAAAAAGAGAAATCCACGCATCCAGACAAGGGTGGGTAGGGATGTATAAATACATCCCTAGCCATCCCTAAACATAACCCCTCTTTCGAATATAACTATTAACTGATACAACAAAAATTGAAATTGAACAAGCTAGCACCCCTTGTGTAGATGAGTGGATTTCTCTGTATCCTTGAAAACACTCAATTATGAATCTTTGCCGTGCCTTTAAAACTGTAAATTTAAAAATAAGTTACTCGAAAATTCGCTTGAGGATGAAATGGAACTAATGTTTTTAATTTAACTACAAAATTCGAAGCTTTTAGCTTCTATTTTTGAAACATGGTTATTACTGTGTAGCGAAAAAAAGTATGTTTTAAATCAGTTAATTTATAATATTAATACTCTGTAAATGTACATTGAGCACTTGTGTAAAAATAAAAATATCTATAAGAACACCGGATTATATATCTTACTGTTCTTTCTTTAAATATATATATATATATATATATATATATATATATATATATATATATATATATATATATATATATAAGGAAGAAGTTATAGTAGTTCCAACGAGAGAAAAGTGTGTATATTAAAAAGAAGAGAGAAACCGCAAAAGTTTTTGGTTGTAATGTGGATTTTTAAAAAATATATTATGCTTTATTTTCCATAATTTTGCTACACGTGTTTCCGGTTTCGCGACCATCATCAAGCAAAGGGTGGAGATCTGCGTGAAGGGCTATAAAACAATTACGATTGGTTCGAGAAATGGAGTAGTTATCGGCATGCTTATCTTTTTAATGACCCCTGTGTGTTCTTAGATCTATTTCCATTTTCGTGTGCTTTTGTCAGCATGCGTGTATATATGTGTATATCCCCTCTCCATACATGCACACTGTCTCACTACCAGGAATCAGTGAACACATCTACACTCACACACACATACTCACACACATACACAAACACACGCACATATACCGTCAGAACTTTTCACTGCCAGTTCAAGAAAGACGTTTGAATCACTAACACAAAAAAAGAGAATGTCTCATATCGAGAATATTTAACAACGAAAAGCATAAATAAAAAAATTAATTATTTTTAATAATATGTTAAAATCTCCACCCTTTGCTGCATGACGGTCGCGAGATCGGAAACACGTGTAGCAAAATTATGGAAAATAAAGCATAATATTTTTTTAAAACATCCACATTACAACCAAAAACGTTTGCAGTTTCTCTTTTCTTTTTAATATATATATATATATATATATATATATATATATATATATATATATATATGATAAAATATAATTTTAATGTATGCTATATTTATGGGTTAAAGTGATCAGTATCAGGGATAGAGCGTATGTAGATATAAAAGTGGACATTGAAGTCAACAGCCATGTCCTGATGATTGCGTTTAGCATGAAACAGACTGTCGCCTCTGGGCGTTGACTTCAATGTCCACTCATCCAAACATCTAAACTCTCTCTTCTATATATTTAAATATATTTGAATAGCTCTGGTGCACAAGATTAACGACCTTTTGTTCATGCATCGACTGCTATCCTGTCAATTGTTCTGAGTTGAAATGGCAACTCAATCATTTCCGTGTTACCAAATCTCTACGCCACAATAACTCATTGATTATTACGAAACCAATAAGGGTGTTGCTCTGGTGGTGGCTAGATTATGGCGATTATTTGAGCAAAATGGTGACACTTTCCGGTGATGGTGACACATTTATAAAACAGGGACCAAACAAATTGCATTATAGATTCAAATCCATTGAGTTCAGTTTTTTGAGTATTTCGACATTGTGTAATGGTTAACAAGCTTGTCTCACTAGATCAATTAGGACTGAATAATGAGTTCGATCCTCACTTGGTGCACCATACTTTCGGCTTTGTGCCACATCTGAACTACTATTAGAATATCATTTGAGGGCACTTCGACTTTGTGTAATGGTTAACAAGCTTGTCTCGCTAGATCAATTAGGACTGAATAATGAGTTCGATCCTCACTTGGTGCACCATACTTTCGGCCTTGTGCCACATCTGAACTACTATTAGAATATCATTTGAGGGCACTTCGACTTTGTGTAATGGTTAACAAGCTTGTCTCGCTAGATCAATTAGCACTGAATAATTAGTTCGATCCTCACTTGGTGCACCATACTTTCGGCCTTGTGCCACATCTGAACTACTATTAGAATATCATTTGAGGGCACTTCGACGTTGTGTAATGGTTAACAAGCTTGTCTCGCTAGATCAGTTACGAATGAGTAGTGAGTTCGATCCTCACTGGGTGCCCCTACTTTCGGCCTTGTGCCACATCTAATCTACCCTTGGAAAATCCCTAAGGCACCACGGGGCGGTGTAATGGTTAACAAGCTTGTCTCGCTAGAACAATTGTGCACCCAGAGTCGGTGTAATGGTTAACAAGCTTGTTTCGCTAGCACAATTACGAATGAGTAGTGAGTTCCATCCTCACTGGGTGCCCCATACTTTCGGCCTTGTGCCACATCTAATCTATCCTTGGAAAATCCCTAAGGTACCTCGAGGCAGTGTAATCGTTAGAAAGCTTGTCTCGTTAGAACAATTACGGCTGAGTAGTGAGTTCGATTCTCACTGGCGGCGCCCTACTTTCGGCCTGGTGCTACAATTTAGCTACAGTGGAAAATCGCAATATTCAAGGATAATTATTTATCTTAAATGAATAATAAACGGATATATACTTTTATTAATTGATACGAATTTTTATTTTATGATTAAAAATATATGTATGTATCTGTTCTTTATCTAAAACAAATATCGATATTACGAACAGGACTACCCTTCTAAAATGATGAAAAAAATCAATATTTTTCGATTCTGACAAATGTCGTGGCTTGCAAAAAATCCAATGAAAGATAATCTATAAAAAATCATTCCTTATATTTTACGAGATTCCTTGGTATGACAATAAACTACATCCGGCAGCAAGGCATCTGGTCAAGAGATTGAAGGTTTTGAAGAGTGTGGAACCACCTCTTAATTGCTGTTGTTCTCAGGTCCACCCTGATCTGGGGTGGCAGCACCTGTTGGGTACCAGCTACGGGCAAATAGCGAACCTACCAACAAAAACAAAAACGTTTTTATAATAAAAATACCAGAAATACATTTTTATAACAAGTTACCAAAAATATATATTCCTGGTATAATTAAAATCGGTACAACACTAAAAATAAATATTAAAATACATTTTGTAGTAAAATGACTAGAAATACATTTTTATAATAAAACTAGAAGTCTTCGCAGATTACGATTTATTCACTACTTGAAATATTTGAAACAAAACTTTTAAATGAACATTTCATTCATAAATTGGCTTGTTATAGTTAAGTAAAGTTTTACAAATAGATGCCAACTTGTTGAAGACCAAGTAAAATGCAAATTTCAAACACTTTTCTGCACTATATGAGACAATATTTTAAAAAGAACTATTTTTGATATGAAAAGCAAAACAATCCTTGAATAAACGAACACTAATGAAGGACAGTTAATTAATGAAATATACTTTTTAAAAACAATATGCAAATTAGTTAAACCTGAACAGTGATATTACCTAGAAGTAGATAATATTTAATATAGATATTGATCCTGGCCTGTGCCCGGCTATCTCTTTTGTTATGATCCAAGTCGAGATGACGCTGCTCGGCCTGGAGGCCATGATCAAAGCGTAGTATCTTTTCGTAGATCGCTCGCTTTGTCGGCTTTTTGGCTGAGAGCGTCACTTGATACTTACCTGGTGTAGGGATTCGTCCCTGCGCTGGTAGTATCATGGCTACGACTAGCGTGGACCGGCTTCGGCCTGGACCAGCTATGACAAGCCAAGACTAGCTATGACCAGCTTGGACAAGCCAAGACCAGCGGCCCGGGTGAAAACACTCGGGTCCCCACGTTAAAAACCGACCTTGTGTCACAACCTGACTCAGTGGGGGGTCAAGTAAATACCTGATCCAAGTCGAGATTCCCAATCTCCCCAGTTTGTTGGCTCCACTTTTTTCTCGACTGGGTCAGCTTTCAATTTCCCATACCCGTTTTTATTTCCTCCTTTCCCTCTCCCATAGCGAGAGAGCTTCTTGATTTTGTCCCATGGGCAGAATAGAGCGGCCTCTCTGTTTTGAGGGTTGGACGGGCCCTACTAACATCTGTTATGCTTAATTTGAATTATGTTAATATTTTACTTGATTATTGGGTTCATCTCCCTTCCCTCTCATTTTTTCATCACAGAATTTTAAGTATTTATTATTATCATCAATTTTTATAGCATGGGGCGTGTTTTGTAGGTCCCCACCTCCTTGTGAGAATGCGGTATTTTGGTGGATGGAGGATTGAATGGTGACGGACGAGTTCTTTTGGTGAATGTGGAAATTGTAATGTATGAAAGGGTCGTGAATCCGATTAGCTAGGTATAAGATTGTAAGTGATGACCAAGCCTCTACCCCTCCATTTTTCGGCCTTGTGCCACAATTTTGTATTTTTACAAAATAAATCCAAGTATAAATTTCTACAAAATAGAGTTGGGGCTTTTTAATCTCAGAATTCATGGGAGAATTGAGTTCCAATTTCGTAGTTATTCATATAGATTCCCTAATATAGGTTTTACTTAATTAGCGATTATGTTTCTCTAACTCTTCAAATGTTGAATGTATAACTAATTCTCATTTTTATTTTCCCATCTTTACGCTATATTAATTTTATCTTATAAAATGTCCCGTTCTGCCACCCATGAAATAAAAATAATTGTATGGAAAATAAGGATCTATGTACATCAAATCATCTTTAAATTAAGTGGCAGCAGAAGAATTATCATTGAACTTTTAAAAGCTAAGGTGAAACATTAATTCAATACTTAAATGCAGCGACCAATTTTGAGTTTTTCTGCAGTTTATTGATGCCTATCGCATCTACTTCTTCCTAGCTATTGTGATGATGGCCAAACCAAAAGTCCTCCAAAGAAGCTAGCGTAAATACCGCCCGATAGAGCGGCTTTTAAGTTAGTTTATAATAAAACGTGCACTGCAATTTTGAATACAAAAGGAAAATAAGAGTTACTCCCTTTGAACCATGAAAACAACAATAATGGCTATTATAATATATTAATATATATTTTTAACCGCGCATAATCTGGCAAACCTGAATCTGAGCTCAACGAAAATCGTTCCCTGTGCCAAACTTTTTAGGGCGTTTTAATGAGCGATGAATCACTGAAATCAAACCAGTGGGAGTGGAGAAATTGCTTGAACACACACATGCACAAAAACACATACATACACTGTACTAAGATGACAATCGACACAACAATAAAAAAATAGTATAAAAATACAAAATTGTAAAATTACCAACAATATATTTTTAAAAAAAGTTACCAACAATACATTTTATCTTCAATAAACTTTATGCCTAAAAAATATACGTTTTCCTTGAAATAATAAAATTATGGACACAATATCTGTAGTTGAAGGCATAAAAGTGTGTTCAAAATATTTTATTTCGGCAATAAATAACCCATACAGGTGTTGATATGCCGATAAACAAAATCCACCAAGCAAATGATTTTTTACTAGTGAAAAAAATCTTTTGAAGTAACGTTTGGATCTCTAAAATGGCGACTTTATTTTGGGAAATCTTAATTTAAATAAACTGATTTTTTTTGTCGGCAGACATCAATCATGGCTTAATCAAAATGAAATTTGAATAACAAAAATAGATATTATAGACTAAAACCTTATTGAAGTAAGCAGGAGTATGTTTTCATTTTTTACTTTTCTTGTAATTAAAACCAAAAATGATGGCTTCAAATAGTTTAATTAAGAGGGAAACATTTTAAAATATGTATTTTAAAAAACTTGTGCTACCATTGTGCAACAAAAGGTATATCTATTATTAGTTATATAAGTACGTACGCCCCCACCCCTACCAAAATGATATAAGGCGTACGTAGGCAGAATACAAGCGTCTAGGATTTTTTTAAAAATATCTTTCTATATATGAAAAGAGAGATTGATTTGTACTGTTTGATAAGCGTACAGATCGATCCCTCTTTTCATGTACACAAACTAAATACTGCTTTAAGCACACAAAGAAAATGTTTCTTAAAGCAACCTCCATCCTGTCAGCAATCATATATATCCACCAAAGCATTGTGCAACATGTTTTGCAATAGATACTCTTCTAATATATATACCGGGTGTAACAGAAAAACTTTTCATTTTTTAAATCAAGCTTTGAACCATTGTATCTTAGAAATGACTAAAGATATCTTCCTGGAATTCTGCGAGGGTTTTATAACACTACTGGACTCTACTTTGAGCAATATGAATGTATAATTTCTCTCCAAGCTTAACAGAAAAATCGTGATGAAATCGATCATAAACGAAAATGACATGTTCATTAATCAATCATAGAATCATAGGATCGGAAGCTTATGAAAGATTGAAATTAAGTTCAAATATATATATATATATATATATATATATATATATATATATATATTAATCCAGTATCACTTTTCAACTTATTTAAGATGATCTTTGCCCTATCTAATCTTCTAACTTTCTGTCCTAGAGTAACAAGGTACCTCACAGGTACCTCTTTGGGCTGTCATAGCTGAAACTTCTATCGCATACCAAACATCTTATGAATTGAGTTGGATCTTTTCTAATTGATCTCTTTAGCTCTAAGTTGAAATGATGATCCCTCTTCCTGTTATGAATTCCTGATCCAGTTTTCCTCTACTGTTTCATCTTTTTAAAACTTATTCACTGTTCTCTTGATGATTCTTGAATTGACTTTGAAAATGGAAGCCAGAGTATGATTGTTGGTACCATTGCTGAAGGCCTAAATGATCTTTTTCCTCTCACCATTTCCCATTTGGGAAGACAGTAGGTCTGACACAAAACTATTTAACCTGTTCTCTTTCTATCTGAATATCTCAAAGGGTTTTTCCAGTGATTCTTACAACAAATGCTGTCAAGGTGGCTAAACATCTGAAAATCTAGAAAAAAGAACCTCAACTAGCTTGTGTTGGCTGGATAATTATGAAGTTATACGATTTGGACAATTTTGCTGTTACACACAGTATATATATATATATATATATATATATATATATATATATATATATATATATATATATATATTTGTCATCCACAGACAATATATATATATGTACAGACATGACAGAATTGAATAGACGCTCACAGAAACCGTTTATTTTATTAAACAAGTAATTTATACAAATGAAGTAATTATAAATGGTTATAAATTTAATAACTAATACTTGGTTGACATCCCTTTTGCTTTTTTTAATGCAAGGACCCTTCTAGGCATGCTAGCGATGAGTTCACGAATATCATCTTGAGGGATTTCTTGCCATGTTTCGCGCAACAATCCTAAAAGTTCGGGATTAGAAGATGGCTTCCTGTTCTTTTTGCGGAGTTTTCGATCTAATATGCCCCAAAGGTGTTCATTAGGGTTAATATCCGGGGCCTGGCTTGGCCATGGAAGTTTATTGATACCATTTTGTCTCAACCAATGTTGCGTTGCTTGAGCAGTGTTACATGGAGCTCCATCTTCCATAAATAGGGAGTCAACTTTGCTCATTCTACTACTCTGATCATCACTCCAATTGCACCCCATACCATTACTGAAAGGCCCCCATGTTTTGACCGTTGGCTGCAGTCTTTTTAAATCAAACTCTTGACTACAGAGTCTCCATACCCATACTCTTCCACTGTCGGAAAATAATGCGAATCTTGACTCATCAGAGAAAATGACAGTGGTCCAAAAGGTCACAGGTCTCTCCACCATCTCATGAGCCCAATCCTTTCTGCGTTTGATATTGGCTGGACGGAGAAGTGGTTTCCTTCTCGCAGCTCTGCCATAGTAGCCCAGCTTGTGAAGATACCTGACAGCTGTTCTGGGACTGACATCAACTTGTGCTGCTATGTCAGAGGCCTTGCAACGTGGATCCTGTTCAACATTTCTTTCGACAAGACGCATGATTCTTTCAGAGGGCCCAGGGCGGCCTGGATGAGGTTTTGTGCACTTCTTGCCCTCTCTGGTGTCATACTCTATTAACAGTAGAAAGGGGTATTGAAATATTTTCAGATATTTTTCTTTGACTAAGACCACCTTCATGTTGGCCCACGATACGTCCTCGCTGAAATTCGGATAGGTCTGATGCTCCTTTGGTTCGTGGCATGTTCCAGTATTGTTATCTGCAATTTTAATCAAATAATCTAAGTTAATTTATCTTGGTTATTAAAAAAAATCAGAAATAAAATTTATCTTGGTGTCTATTCAATTCTGTCATGTCTGTGTATATATATATAAGTGATAGAATTTTTAACGTGTCTCTCATGGGCACAATCCGTTGGGTTAAGTATACTTGGATGAGTTACACCACGGAATTTAGTGTGAACGGCGCTATATCGAGTCTAGATAACTGTCGCTTCGTCACCGATGCCCGTTGTTACAGGAGGTATGACTCTTGCGTCGTATCGCAATGGTCTGGGTTCAATTCGCAGTAGTGGATGCACACTGATGATGAGACCTAAAAATAGAATGAAACGGTCATTCAGTGCTTTCTGCATTCTGTTGGGAATTCTTCTAGGCTTGTTGAATTACTTATATATATATATATATATATATATATATATATATATATATATATATAATTTATTCGAAAATAATAACATAAATACGTTATAAAATCACTACAAAAATAGTCATTTTGTTTCAATACTTCACCATCACTTGATAAGACACCAGAAGTGTTGAAACAAAAGGGCTATTTTTGTAGTGATTTTATAACATATTTATGTTATAATTTTCGAATAAATTATATTTGCTCTACTCTGTATTGAGCACTCTTTTAAGAATAGTATTTGTTGGTTATTGGATTTTATTCCGTATACATCAATCTTATACTTGTATATATATATATATATATATATATATATATATATATATATATATATATATAGCCATTTTGTTTCAACACTTCTGGTGTCTTATCAAGTGTTGAAATATTGAAACAAAATGGCTATTTTTGTAGTGATTTTATAACATATTTATGTTATTATTTTCGAATAAATTATATATATGTGTGTGTGTGTGTGTGTGTGTGTGTGTGTGTGTGTGTGTGGTGCGGTGGTTATCGGCTTGGAATTGTCGTTGCTTTTGCATATATACCCTTGGGGTGGGGAAAGGTGAGAATCCAATTTTTTCTCCACCCCCTTCACAACTGTGAGCTCTCTAGCCTTGGTTGGCAACTAGTCTAGAAGAAGTACAACTTTGAATACCAACCCTGAGTAGGGTCGTTTGCAGACTTCGCGGCCTTCTGTGTACCATTTCTCGATTATAAGTTCTTCCGAAAAGTGTGGCTGGTTCTACACCAATTTCGCCACTAGAATGAAATCATATGTGCAGGTTGTCAGACGGCTCAGTTCTAAAATTGAATTGTTAGTCCCTCGTATGGGGGGAAACCAACATGATAGTCCGACGCATATACAGGGTGACCCCCCAAAAACGGGAATTTTTGAAGTGCGTATTGCCAGACATGAGCAAGTGGCAACACTGCGAGACAGTGACCTTGAGCAAGTAAACATTTCGCCATTTTAGTAACGAGAATGAAATTCACAGTATGCCAGCTGAGATGTTGCAGCAGTCAATGAGGAATCTCAACAGCAGATTTCAAGAATGCATTCGTACAGGAGGACGCCATCTACAGGACATAATTAAAAAAAAATGAAAATTCCATCATTGTTTCTTAAATGGCATGTTTTAAGGTTTCAATTACTATGAATTAAATATTTTTCTTCCATCACTCTTGGTTTTATTGGATTGTTAAAAAGTTCCCGTTTTTTGAGTCACCCTGTATATTTGAATTCGTAAATAATAATGTTGGTCTTAATTGATTTCGCCGGCGAGCGACATTATTTAGGATTTGAAATGCTCCATAGGGAACGGCGTTCTAAACAAATACAAATTCCGAAAGAGTTATGTCGGACACACCACCACGCACTTATCACGACGGCTAACCCTACATTTCTATGACCAGAGCTTCATATGGGCACATTTAGACCAACATAGAACTGTATCAACCTCGATATGAAACACACTTGCCGAGAATACAAATATGACACGCACCTTCAATTGCACAATATCTTTAAATATGATGGATTGATTGTTTTTTACGGTTTATCAACCTATCGCAATTTATTTAAAACTAGAAAATATTTTTAGATTCTAAGAATATTTTTCGAGATATTAATTACTGGGAATACCAGCTTGGATACGTGCGAGTGGTGTAGTGGATAACGGTATTGGAAATGGGAGAGTCGAGTTTTAATTCCAGTCGGGTTCGTTATATTAACTTATACGCAAATAATCTTGGAAAATATATGAATCCAACGCTTCTCTCCCCAGCTATAGGTTAATTAGTAGGACTTGTATCAGTAATTCATTATTATCACTTATAATCTAAAAATATTTTCTGGCTTTAAATAAACTACAAAAGGTTGATAAACCGTAAAAACGAACCATGTATTAGAGAAAGATTGCTGCCGAAATAAACAACTATGTGTGTGTGTGTATGTGTGTGTGTGTGTGTGTGTGTGTGTGTGTATACTGTGGGTGGGGGGATTTGCCTAAAGACCGAGCAGCCAGTAACAGTATCCTTAGAGTTCAGTTGTTATAGCTGACTGTTGTTTCGGCATAAAATTAGAATACTGACACAAACGCGTTGCATTTGTTGAGTTGACACGCTTTAGCGACAGCCTAAGGCGGTCCAGATAATTAATTGGCAAGAATATATTGTTTTACCCAAATGACGGCTGAAAAATACGGCACAAGGCCATCCTTGAAAGGAGTGAGGGAAAAAATAAACTCGTCTCACTTGCTTAGCATGTTCGACAACGAAAGCGCTAACAGGTTTGTTTTTGTAGTTTCTTAACGTGACTTACCGTTCAGATTTTGTTATGAGATGAATAAACCAAAAAGCCTCTTCACTCCTCTCTCTCTCTCTCACCCTGGTGTTTATCTTCACCCTTTCATGTCTCTATGTCTGTCAGTTCATATCTATATGTTCATATCTATCTACTGACTGCGATGGTTAAATTGTCGCCATTTTATATTTTTAATTTCGCACATGCGCGTTCTTTGATATTATTTTAATTTAGTCGACAGTATAGTAGAGTCAGTTGGGCAGTTGTGACATCACATACTTATGCTGTTATATTCCGTGCTAATAGGGCATATATAGATATCTAATAAATTTAATAGTATAAACCTGAAGAATGCTATAGGCTGTCAAGGATCCATATTAATATGTTTTTGTCATATTCCGTGCTAAATAGGAATATATACTTGAACAACATGGTGGATAAAATAAGTTAAGGTTTATTGTAAAAAACCAGTACAATAAGAATAAAGGTAACAGTTATGCACAAGGTCGTTGCAAGTCAATCCAGTAGTGAGTGCTACTATAGGAATATATACTTGAACAACATGGTGGATAAAATAAGTAAAGGTTTATTGTAAAAAACCAGTACAATAAGAATAAAGGTAACAGTTATGCACAAGGTCGTTGCAAGTCAATCCAGTAGTGAGTGCTACTATAGGAATATATACTTGAACAACATGGTGGATAAAATAAGTAAAGGTTTATTGTAAAAAACCAGTACAATAAGAATAAAGGTAACAGTTATGCACAAGGTCGTTGCAAGTCAATCCAGTAGTGAGTGCTACTATAGGAATATATACTTGAACAACATGGTGGATAAAATAAGTAAAGGTTTATTGTAAAAAACCAGTACAATAAGAATAAAGGTAACAGTTATGCACAAGGTCGTTGCAAGTCAATCCAGTAGTGAGTGCTACTATAGGAATATATACTTGAACAACATGGTGGATAAAATAAGTAAAGGTTTATTGTAAAAAACCAGTACAATAAGAATAAAGGTAACAGTTATGCACAAGGTCGTTGCAAGTCAATCCAGTAGTGAGTGCTACTATAGGAATATATACTTGAACAACATGGTGGATAAAATAAGTAAAGGTTTATTGTAAAAAACCAGTACAATAAGAATAAAGGTAACAGTTATGCACAAGGTCGTTGCAAGTCAATCCAGTAGTGAGTGCTACTATAGGAATATATACTTGAACAACATGGTGGATAAAATAAGTAAAGGTTTATTGTAAAAAACCAGTACAATAAGAATAAAGGTAACAGTTATGCACAAGGTCGTTGCAAGTCAATCCAGTAGTGAGTGCTACTATAGGAATATATACTTGAACAACATGGTGGATAAAATAAGTAAAGGTTTATTGTAAAAAACCAGTACAATAAGAATAAAGGTAACAGTTATGCACAAGGTCGTTGCAAGTCAATCCAGTAGTGAGTGCTACTATAGGAATATATACTTGAACAACACGGTGGATAAAATAAGTAAAGTTTTACTGTAAAAAACCAGTACAATAAGAATAAAGGTAACAGTTATGCACAAGGTCGTTGCAAGTCAATCCAGTAGTGAGTGCTACTATATGAATATATACTTGAACAACATGGTGGATAAAATAAGTAAAGGTTTATTGTAAAAAACCAGTATAATAAGAATAAATGTAACAGTTATGCACAAGGTCGTTGCAAGTCAATCCAGTAGTGAGGGCTACTATAGGAATCTATACTTGAACAACATGGTGGATAAAATAAGTAAAGGTTTATTGTAAAAAACCAGTATAATAAGAATAAATGTAACAGTTATGCACAAGGTCGTTGCAAGTCAATCCAGTAGTGAGTGCTACTATATGAATATATACTTGAACAACATGGTGGATAAAATAAGTAAAGGTTTATTGTAAAAGACCAGTACAATAAGAATAAAGGTAACAGTTATGCACAAGGTCGTTGCAAGTCAATCCAGTAGTGAGTGCTACTATAGGAATATATACTTGAACAACACGGTGGATAAAATAAGTAAAGGTTTATTGTAAAAGACCAGTACAATAAGAATAAAGGTAACAGTTATGCACAAGGTCGTTGCAAGTCAATCCAGTAGTGAGTGCTACTATATGAATATATACTTGAACAACATGGTGGATAAAATAAGTAAAGGTTTATTGTAAAAGACCAGTACAATAAGAATAAAGGTAACAGTTATGCACAAGGTCGTTGCAAGTCAATCCAGTAGTGAGTGCTACTATAGTAATATATACTTGAACAACATGGTGGATAAAATAAGTAAAGGTTTATTGTAAAAAACCAGTACAATAAGAATAAAGGTAACAGTTATGCACAAGGTCGTTGCAAGTCAATCCAGTAGTGAGTGCTACTATAGTAATATATACTTGAACAACATGGTGGATAAAATAAGTAAAGGTTTATTGTAAAAAACCAGTACAATAAGAATAAAGGTAACAGTTATGCACAAGGTCGTTGCAAGTCAATCCAGTAGTGAGTGCTACTATAGTAATATATACTTGAACAACATGGTGGATAAAATAAGTAAAGGTTTATTGTAAAAAACCAGTACAATAAGAATAAAGGTAACAGTTATGCACAAGGTCGTTGCAAGTCAATCCAGTAGTGAGTGCTACTATAGTAATATATACTTGAACAACATGGTGGATAAAATAAGTAAAGGTTTATTGTAAAAGACCAGTACAATAAGAATAAAGGTAACAGTTATGCACAAGGTCGTTGCAAGTCAATCCAGTAGTGAGTGCTACTATAGTAATATATACTTGAACAACATTGTGGATAAAATAAGTAAAGGTTTATTGTAAAAAACCATTACAAAAAGAATAAAGGTAACAGTTATGCACAAGGTCGTTGCAAGTCAATCCAGTAGTGAGTGCTACTATAGGAATATATACTTGAACAACATGGTGGATAAAATAAGTAAAGGTTTATTGTAAAAGACCAGTACAATAAGAATAAAGGTAACAGTTATGCACAAGGTCGTTGCAAGTCAATCCAGTAGTGAGTGCTACTATAGTAATATATACTTGAACAACATGGTGGATAAAATAAGTAAAGGTTTATTGTAAAAGACCAGTACAATAAGAATAAAGGTAACAGTTATGCACAAAGTCGTTGCAAGTCAATCCAGTAGTGAGTGCTACTATAGTAATATATACTTGAACAACATGGTGGATAAAATAAGTAAAGGTTTATTGTAAAAAACCAGTACAATAAGAATAAAGGTAACAGTTATGCACAAGGTCGTTGCAAGTCAATCCAGTAGTGAGTGCTACTATAGGAATATATACTTGAACAACATGGTGGATAAAATAAGTAAAGATTTATTGTAAAAAAACCAGTACAATAAGAATAAAGGTAACAGTTATGCACAAGGTCGTTGCAAGTCAATCCAGTAGTGAGTGCTACTATAGGAATATATACTTGAACAACATGGTGGATAAAATAAGTAAAGGTTTATTGTAAAAGACCAGTACAATAAGAATAAAGGTAACAGTCATGCACAAGGTCGTTGCAAGTCAATCCTGTAGTGAGTGCTACTATAGTAATATATACTTGAACAACATGGTGGATAAAATAAGTAAAGGTTTATTGTAAAAGACCAGTACAATAAGAATAAAGGTAACAGTTATGCACAAGGTCGTTGCAAGTCAATCCAGTAGTGAGTGCTACTATAGGAATATATACTTGAACAACATGGTGGATAAAATAAGTAAAGATTTATTGTAACAAAACCAGTACAATAAGAATAAAGGTAACAGTTATGCACAAGGTCGTTGCAAGTCAATCCAGTAGTGAGTGCTACTATAGGAATATATACTTGAACAACATGGTGGATAAAATAAGTAAAGGTTTATTGTAAAAGACCAGTACAATAAGAATAAAGGTAATAGTTATGCACAAGGTCGTTGCAAGTCAATCCAGTAGTGAGTGCTACTATAGGAATATATACTTGAACAACATGGTGGATAAAATAAGTAAAGGTTTATTGTAAAAAACCAGTACAATAAGAATAAAGGTAACAGTTATGCACAAGGTCGTTGCAAGTCAATACAGTAGTGAGTGCTACTATAGGAATATATACTTGAACAACACGGTGGATAAAATAAGTAAAGTTTTACTGTAAAAAACCAGTACAATAAGAATAAAGGTAACTGTTATGCACAAGGTCGTTGCAAGTCAATCCAGTAGTGAGTGCTACTATAGGAATATATACTTGAACAACACGGTGGATAAAATAAGTAAAGGTTTATTGTAAAAGACCAGTACAATAAGAATAAAGGTAACAGTTATGCACAAGGTCGTTGCAAGTCAATCCAGTAGTGAGTGCTACTATATGAATATATACTTGAACAACATGGTGGATAAAATAAGTAAAGGTTTATTGTAAAAGACCAGTACAATAAGAATAAAGGTAACAGTTATGCACAAGGTCGTTGCAAGTCAATCCAGTAGTGAGTGCTACTATAGTAATATATACTTGAACAACATGGTGGATAAAATAAGTAAAGGTTTATTGTAAAAAACCAGTACAATAAGAATAAAGGTAACAGTTATGCACAAGGTCGTTGCAAGTCAATCCAGTAGTGAGTGCTACTATAGTAATATATACTTGAACAACATGGTGGATAAAATAAGTAAAGGTTTATTGTAAAAAACCAGTACAATAAGAATAAAGGTAACAGTTATGCACAAGGTCGTTGCAAGTCAATCCAGTAGTGAGTGCTACTATAGTAATATATACTTGAACAACATGGTGGATAAAATAAGTAAAGGTTTATTGTAAAAAACCAGTACAATAAGAATAAAGGTAACAGTTATGCACAAGGTCGTTGCAAGTCAATCCAGTAGTGAGTGCTACTATAGTAATATATACTTGAACAACATGGTGGATAAAATAAGTAAAGGTTTATTGTAAAAGACCAGTACAATAAGAATAAAGGTAACAGTTATGCACAAGGTCGTTGCAAGTCAATCCAGTAGTGAGTGCTACTATAGTAATATATACTTGAACAACATTGTGGATAAAATAAGTAAAGGTTTATTGTAAAAAGCCATTACAAAAAGAATAAAGGTAACAGTTATGCACAAGGTCGTTGCAAGTCAATCCAGTAGTGAGTGCTACTATAGGAATATATACTTGAACAACATGGTGGATAAAATAAGTAAAGGTTTATTGTAAAAGACCAGTACAATAAGAATAAAGGTAACAGTTATGCACAAGGTCGTTGCAAGTCAATCCAGTAGTGAGTGCTACTATAGTAATATATACTTGAACAACATGGTGGATAAAATAAGTAAAGGTTTATTGTAAAAGACCAGTACAATAAGAATAAAGGTAACAGTTATGCACAAAGTCGTTGCAAGTCAATCCAGTAGTGAGTGCTACTATAGTAATATATACTTGAACAACATGGTGGATAAAATAAGTAAAGGTTTATTGTAAAAAACCAGTACAATAAGAATAAAGGTAACAGTTATGCACAAGGTCGTTGCAAGTCAATCCAGTAGTGAGTGCTACTATAGGAATATATACTTGAACAACATGGTGGATAAAATAAGTAAAGATTTATTGTAAAAAAACCAGTACAATAAGAATAAAGGTAACAGTTATGCACAAGGTCGTTGCAAGTCAATCCAGTAGTGAGTGCTACTATAGGAATATATACTTGAACAACATGGTGGATAAAATAAGTAAAGGTTTATTGTAAAAGACCAGTACAATAAGAATAAAGGTAACAGTTATGCACAAAGTCGTTGCAAGTCAATCCTGTAGTGAGTGCTACTATAGTAATATATACTTGAACAACATGGTGGATAAAATAAGTAAAGGTTTATTGTAAAAGACCAGTACAATAAGAATAAAGGTAACAGTTATGCACAAGGTCGTTGCAAGTCAATCCAGTAGTGAGTGCTACTATAGGAATATATACTTGAACAACATGGTGGATAAAATAAGTAAAGATTTATTGTAACAAAACCAGTACAATAAGAATAAAGGTAACAGTTATGCACAAGGTCGTTGCAAGTCAATCCAGTAGTGAGTGCTACTATAGGAATATATACTTGAACAACATGGTGGATAAAATAAGTAAAGGTTTATTGTAAAAGACCAGTACAATAAGAATAAAGGTAATAGTTATGCACAAGGTCGTTGCAAGTCAATCCAGTAGTGAGTGCTACTATAGGAATATATACTTGAACAACATGGTGGATAAAATAAGTAAAGGTTTATTGTAAAAAACCAGTACAATAAGAATAAAGGTAACAGTTATGCACAAGGTCGTTGCAAGTCAATACAGTAGTGAGTGCTACTATAGGAATATATACTTGAACAACACGGTGGATAAAATAAGTAAAGGTTTATTGTAAAAAACCAGTATAATAAGAATAAATGTAACAGTTATGCACAAGGTCGTTGCAAGTCAATCCAGTAGTGAGTGCTACTATATGACTATATACTTGAACAACATGGTGGATAAAATAAGTAAAGGTTTATTGTAAAAGACCAGTACAATAAGAATAAAGGTAACAGTTATGCACAAGGTCGTTGCAAGTCAATCCAGTAGTGAGTGCTACTATAGGAATATATACTTGAACAACACGGTGGATAAAATAAGTAAAGTTTTACTGTAAAAAACCAGTACAATAAGAATAAAGGTAACAGTTATGCACAAGGTCGTTGCAAGTCAATCCAGTAGTGAGTGCTACTATAGGAATATATACTTGAACAACATGGTGGATAAAATAAGTAAAGGTTTATTGTAAAAAACCAGTACAATAAGAATAAATGTAACAGTTATGCACAAGGTCGTTGCAAGTCAATCCAGTAGTGAGTGCTATTATAGGAATATATACTTGAACAACACGGTGGATAAAATAAGTAAAGTTTTACTGTAAAAAACCAGTACAATAAGAATAAAGGTAACAGTTATGCACAAGGTCGTTGCAAGTCAATCCAGTAGTGAGTGCTACTATAGGAATATATACTTGAACAACATGGTGGATAAAATAAGTAAAGGTTTATTGTAAAAAACCAGTACAATAAGAATAAAGGTAACAGTTATGCACAAGGTCGTTGCAAGTCAATCCAGTAGTGAGTGCTACTATAGGAATATATACTTGAACAACATGGTGGATAAAATAAGTAAAGGTTTAATGTAAAAAACCAGTACAATAAGAATAAAGGTAACAGTTATGCACAAGGTCGTTGCAAGTCAATCCAGTAGTGAGTGATACTATTGGAATATATACTTGAACAACATGGTGGATAAAATAAGTAAAGGTTTATTGTAAAAGACCAGTACAATAAGAATAAAGGTAACAGTTATGCACAAGGTCGTTGCAAGTCAATCCAGTAGTGAGTGCTACTATAGGAATATATACTTGAACAACATGGTGGATAAAATAAGTAAAGGTTTATTGTAAAAGACCAGTACAATAAGAATAAAGGTAACAGTTATGCACAAGGTCATTGCAAGTCAATCCAGTAGTGAGTGCTACTATAGGAATATATACTTGAACAACATGATGGATAAAATAAGTAAAGGTTTATTGCAAAAAACCAGTACAATAAGAATAAAGGTAACAGTTATGCACAAGGTCGTTGCAAGTCAATCCAGTAGTGAGTGCTACTATAGGAATATATACTTGAACAACATGGTGGATAAAATAAGTAAAGGTTTATTGTAAAAGACCAGTACAATAAGAATAAAGGTAACAGTTATGCACAAGGTCGTTGCAAGTCAATCCAGTAGTGAGTGCTACTATAAGAATACATACTTGAACAACATGGTGGATAAAATAAGTAAAGGTTTATTGTAAAAAACCAGTACAATAAGAATAAAGGTAACAGTTATGCACAAGGTCGTTGCAAGTCAATCCAGTAGTGAGTGCTACTATAGGAATATATACTTGAACAACATGGTGGATAAAATAAGTAAAGGTTTATTGTAAAAAACCAGTACAATAAGAATAAAGGTAACAGTTATGCACAAGGTCGTTGCAAGTCAATCCAGTAGTGAGTGCTACTATAGGAATATATACTTGAACAACATGGTGGATAAAATAAGTAAAGATTTATTGTAAAAAACCAGTACAATAAGAATAAAGGTAACAGTTATGCACAAGGTCGTTGCAAGTCAATCCAGTAGTGAGTGCTACTATAGGAATATATACTTGAACAACATGGTGGATAAAATAAGTAAAGGTTTATTGTAAAAGACCAGTACAATAAGAATAAAGGTAACAGTTATGCACAAGGTCGTTGCAAGTCAATCCAGTAGTGAGTGCTACTATAAGAATACATACTTGAACAACATGGTGGATAAAATAAGTAAAGGTTTATTGTAAAAAACCAGTACAATAAGAATAAAGGTAACAGTTATGCACAAGGTCGTTGCAAGTCAATCCAGTAGTGAGTGCTACTATAGGAATATATACTTGAACAACATGGTGGATAAAATAAGTAAAGGTTTATTGTAAAAAACCAGTACAATAAGAATAAAGGTAACAGTTATGCACAAGTTCGTTGCAAGTCAATCCAGTAGTGAGTGCTACTATAGGAATATATACTTGAACAACATGGTGGATAAAATAAGTAAAGGTTTATTGTAAAAAACCAGTACAATAAGAATAAAGGTAACAGTTATGCACAAGGTCGTTGCAAGTCAATCCAGTAGTGAGTGCTACTATAGGAATATATACTTGAACAACATGGTGGATAAAATAAGTAAAGGTTTATTGTAAAAGACCAGTACAATAAGAATAAAGGTAACAGTTATGCACAAGGTCGTTGCAAGTCAATCCAGTAGTGAGTGCTATTATAGGAATATATACTTGAACAACATGGTGGATAAAATAAGTAAAGGTTTATTGTAAAAGACCAGTACAATAACAATAAAGGTAACAGTTATGCACTAGGTCGTTGAAAGTCAATCCAGTAGTGAGTGCTATTATAGGAATATATACTTGAACAACATGGTGGATAAAATAAGTAAAGGTTTATTGTAAAAGACCAGTACAATAAGAATAAAGGTAACAGTTATGCACAAGGTCGTTGCAAGTCAATCCAGTAGTGAGTGCTATTATAGGAATATATACTTGAACAACACGGTGGATAAAATAAGTAAAGTTTTACTGTAAAAAACCAGCACAATAAGAATAAAGGTAACAGTTATGCACAAGGTCATTGCAAGTCAATCCAGTAGTGAGGGCTACTATAGGAATATATACTTGAACAACATGGTGGATAAAGTAAGTAAAGGTTTATTGTAAAAGACCAGTACAATAAGAATAAAGGTAACAGTTATGCATAAGGTCGTTGCAAGTCAATCCAGTAGTGAGTGCTATTATAGGAATATATACTTGAACAACATGGTGGATAAAATAAGTAAAGGTTTATTGTAAAAGACCAGTACAATAAGAATAAAGGTAACAGTTATGCACAAGGTCGTTGCAAGTCAATCCAGTAGTGAGTGCTATTATAGGAATATATACTTGAACAACACGGTGGATAAAATAAGTAAAGTTTTACTGTAAAAAACCAGCACAATAAGAATAAAGGTAACAGTTATGCACAAGGTCATTGCAAGTCAATCCAGTAGTGAGGGCTACTATAGGAATATATACTTGAACAACATGGTGGATAAAATAAGTAAAGGTTTATTGTAAAAGACCAGTACAATAAGAATAAAGGTAACAGTTATGCACAAGGTCGTTGCAAGTCAATCCAGTAGTGAGTGCTATTATAGGAATATATACTTGAACAACATGGTGGATAAAATAAGTAAAGGTTTATTGTAAAAGACCAGTACAATAAGAATAAAGGTAACAGTTATGCACAAGTTCGTTGCAAGTCAATCCAGTAGTGAGTGCTATTATAGGAATATATACTTGAACAACATGGTGGATAAAATAAGTAAAGGTTTATTGTAAAAGACCAGTACAATAAGAATAAAGGTAACAGTTATGCACAAGGTCGTTGCAAGTCAATCCAGTAGTGAGTGCTACTATAGGAATATATACTTGAACAACATGGTGGATAAAATAAGTAAAGGTTTATTGTAAAAAACCAGTACAATAAGAATAAAGGTAACAGTTATGCACAAGGTCATTGCAAGTCAATCCAGTAGTGAGGGCTACTATAGGAATATATACTTGAACAACATGGTGGATAAAATAAGTAAAGGTTTATTGTAAAAAACCAGCAAAATAAGAATAAAGGTAACAGTTATGCACAAGGTCGTTGCAAGTCAATCCAGTAGTGAGTGCTACTATTGGAAGGTCGGTAGTTCTCGTGTACGTCTTTGACCTCTCGTGAGGTCAGTTGTGAGGAAAAGAGCACCATGACGCAATTAACTCCGTCAGAAATTTGAAAACTGCTTGGTATTCGCGTCGGAAGCTCCAATATTTCTGTGTGTTTTGGTATCAATTCCATACTGGAATTTAAACTCGTCTCTCAGATTCCCAATTCCAAGCCTTTATCCACTACACTACTCGCACATATATGCTGGTATTCCCAATAATTAATATCTTAAAATGTGCAGAGTATTCGGAAAGTGTTGGATGAGTCTAATGGTGATTACGAAGGTACGGCACCCCAGAAATTTCGCTCCGATCGTTCTAATAAGAAAAGAACTTCTAAATTGTTTGGTGAGAGTCCCAGACGCAACACGGAGGGATACACAGAGTGCATTGTGGAGGTAGTGCTGCCTTTGGTCAAGAGGGCCTAGCAACAGGACTCTGCACCAATTCACACAAGCAGGGGAACACTGAAATGGATGTTAGACAATTTTTGAGATCAAATCACTCCTTACATTTGGGCATGTAACTCCCCAGACTGCACCCCCTTGATTATTAAGTGTGGGGTGCAGTTGAGCAAGAGGCCAACAAAACCTCTTGTAACATCAAAGATAAACTGAAGGCAAGGATCATGGCAGCATTTACCAAATTAAACAAAGAGACCATCTAGAAGAGTTGCAGTGGATTCCGAAATTGTCCGGGGGCCGGGGTTCAAGCCAATGGCGATTTTGCTGAATAAATTTACTCTTTAGTATCTCAAGATATTTTTTGCGTGATTTTGATAATTATATCTGTTAAAATGAGATGTCAATGCTATTTTCATTTTTGTGTATTTTAGAAGACAATTTATTTATCGCACCATGTGAATGTCTATCTATCTATCTATCTATCTATCTATCTATCTATCTATCTATCTAAATCCCGAGATAGCTAGCTAGATAGATATGAGCAGGTTTAGACAGATAGATAGATACATAGATAGATAATGAACAGACTGGGATAGATAGATAGATAGATAGATAGATAGATGTGGAGCCATACTTTTCTAAGGGTTTTGCTTGTAAGTAAATATAACGAAATTGACTGGAATTAGAACTCAGCTTTCCGAAAAACTCTAGTAAAGACTGAAATAGATAGATAGATAGATAGATAGATAGATAGATATGAAATGCGTGAGTGAGAGAGAGTGAGAGAGAGTCTGTTTATTATCTATCTATCTATCTATCTCTCTATTTCAGCCTGTTCACATCTATCTATCTATCTATCTATCTATCTATCTTTTTCAGTCTTTTGATCTGTCTATTCATACCTATATAAGTTTATTCATATATATCTAACTCTACAGATCTATCTATGTCTATTCATATCTAGGTTTATAAATATCTCTCTCATTTTTCACAGATAGATCTATATTAATCTATCTATCTATTCATATCTAACTTTATTTAAATCTAACTTTACCGATCTATCTATATCTATGTATTCACATCTATCTATCTATACTAACTTTATATCTATCTATCTATACTAACTTTATATCTATCTATCTATCTATACTAACTTTATATCTATCTATCTATACTAACTTTATATCTATCTATCTATCTATCTATCTATCTATCTATCTATCTATCTATACATACTAACTTTATATCTATCTATCTATCTATGTATGTATCTATCTATCTATCTATACTAACCTTATATCTATCTATCTATACTAACATTATATCTATCTATCTATCTATCTATCTATCTATCTATCTATCTATCTATCCCAGCCTCTTCTTATCTATCTATCTATCTATCTATCTATCTATCTATCTATCTATCTATCTATCTATCCCAGCCTCTTCTTATCTATCTATCTATCTATCTATCTATCTATCTATCTATCTATCTATCTATCTATCTCCGTGCTCTTCATATTCTCTCTCTATTTTCTGTTTCTGTTTGACTGCAGCCAGTCAGTCAATCACAATCCCTCAACCGTAAATATATTGTTCATACTTATCAATCGACAAACGTAACTTTTATCTATTTCTCTGGCCTTTTTGCCATCTATTTTTCCTGGTTTTCAACGAATTCTTAACGGCTCACACTTTCTCTACAACAACCATAGATACAATATGTCATAACTGTATACCTTTTGCACGCCCTATTGTCAGCATTTCCATGCATTCCGATAGTTATTTCCCTTCAGATTATGTCAATATGAATGTCATATCTTACAAAACAGTCTAGTACAGTCATGGCCAAACTTCGGTCAGCGGGCCTCATGGGGTTCGTTTGGCATTCTCAGTGATCCGGTCGGGGATCGCTATGTTTTGGGTCCAGATATGAACGACTTCATCACAGAAAATTTTAACTTAACTATTTTATTATGTCAACATGTACTATCCAGTGGGGAGCCGTTTCAGCCACGAAAGAGAACACATCTAGATTGCTTGTCGGTTAAGCCCTTGAAACCTTTCTCCTATCTCTTTTCCCACGTTAGCTCATCCAATCAAAATCGATTTCCCATATTATGGCTTGTATCTGAATCCATAGTCAACCTCAGGAAGTCGGAGCAGAGATACACTTCCTCTAAAAATAATAGTCTGCTAAACTCTATTATTCTACATGAGAAGCTTAATATTCATGAGGAAAATAACTTTTATTAATATTTTCATTTCGTTCTCACTTATTCCCTCGCACACTCTTTCATAGATAATGGCAGAGATAAAAAAAAATGACTAGGCACAATGCTTCTTGAAGTTTGTAATTGTCCGTTGAAGCTAACTTTTTCAGCATTTTTAAACCATAGACGATTTTCACTCAGGAAGATTATACGTGTAATTATCTTATGCTTATGAAAGAAGAAACGTTCATTAACTTCTTCCGTGTTCGAATGAATAACTTAGAAACAAATCGCATGCAGTTGCGTGTGTCAGTAACATTGTCATCAGTATTAATATTAAGCGAAAGGTTCAATTTTTTAAAGTCTCGAAAGGAAAAAAAAATCAACTTTTTTTAAGAAAGATATTTACGCGTGTGATCTTCCGTAGTTAAAATGGCCGAGGTATTTTCAATGAAAAATTGCCTTGAGCTTTTTAGTAGATATGGATCATCATAATGAGTTATATCTCAGGCGACCCACTTCTCGAGAAAGCTTACCGATGCCTTGTCTAGAATCACCACAGATAGGAGGTCTGATCACAAAGTATCGGGACTGGTGCTATAAAAAGAAAAAACTACAACCCACATTGACACGGCATTTAATCTCCTTCAAACTAGTCACCTTCTGAAGCTACAAACTTTGTCCATCGTCATTTTTATTGATGGAAGCATTCCTGGAACTACTTTTTTGGCCTTGTTGCGTTGTCTTGGATTTTCTCGATGTCTTGAAATCTTATCCCTTTTAAGTGGGATTTGATTATGGAAGAAGATAAATTCGCAAGTGGTGAGATGTGGGGAAAATAGTGTTTGTCAGACCTGCCGCTATTGTATATGTGTGTGTGTGTGTGTGTGTGTGTGTGTGTACATGTATGCATGTGTGTGTGTGCATATGTGTGTGCGTGTGTGTGTGTGTGTGTGCATGTGTGCATGTGTGTGTGCATGTGCGCATGTGTGCGTGTGCATGTGTGCGTGTGTGAGCATGTGTGTAAACACATGCAACAAAATAATTCCTTACATTTGCTTTGATAAAGTCTCTCAGAGGACGAAACACGTCAGCTTAGAATAGATTTGTTCCTTAAATTATAGGCTCTATCTGAAAATAATTTACATATATATATATGCAAAGATGTATGTATGTGGGTGTATATATATATATATATATATATATATATATATATATATATATATATATATATATATATATATATATATTTAAGCTAATAGTGCACGACTCTTCGGTAGAATTGAGTCACTGTCAGTCACTGTGTGTTTATCTAAATCTAAAAATAAACACGCTAAAATTCACCTTCATTCCTGCCGTGTGCCGACGGCTTAGTGGGCGTCAGTCGGGTTTCAATCCTAGCTAGAGGCAACCGGACGTCTAGCCACACTGATGAGCTGTGAAACAGCGAAACAGTCTGTCTGTGGATGACAAAAATAAAAAAATATATATATATATCTCAGTGTGTGTATTTGCAGGTAAGTATGTATATATATATATATTTGTATTGGTACATGTATTAATATGTTTGTATATATATATATGTGTATTCATGGATGTAATGTATGTGCCTGTTTATATATTTATGTACATGTATGTGTGTATATATATATAAATTAGAAATTAGAAATATGTATGTATATATATATATATATATGTATTTATTTATGTGTATATGTCTGCATATATGTTTGTATGTGTATATTTTAGTATTTTTAATTGGATTATCTGTGCTATAATCTACTTTTGTTTGATAGCAATTTTAAAATTGCTTGTGGACTTAACAGTTGTGTTTCGTTAGACATTAATCTTAAATGGGCTCTGAATTCTTTATAGTAATTTTGATAAAATTGTTAGTATAGATTTTTAGTTTGTTTCTACTTCTTTTTATATAGGTATATATACTTAGATATTTGTATCTGCGCATGCGTGTCGGTACGTTGATTTACTTTTGTGTGTTTTTTATATGTAGCTGTGTAGGTTGTATGTATTTATTTCTATGTGTGTGTGTATATATATATATATTCGTATGTATATATATATATATATATATATATATATTATGAAATGGACAAAGTCCGACAATTATTTAAAGACATTTTTTTGTTTAACGTTCTTTTTTATAGATACAAGTATTTAAGTAAATGCTCTGTTTATAATAAACAGTATTAAATAACATTTACCGGCCTGAATGCCCGAGAAATTTTCATAGAAAATATTCGTCCTCCGACAGGATTCGAACCTGTATCCTATACGGAATCCTCATATAGCCTTACGTGCCTTTTTAACCGATTCGGCCACAGAGGATCGTTCGGTTGGCAAGGTCGAATTTACTGCTTATAATAGGAAACAGGCTCGAATCCTGTCGGAGGACGAATATTTTCTATGAAAATTTCTCGGACATTCAGGCCGGTAAATGTTATTTAATACTGTTTATTATAAAACAGAGCATTAACTACTTGTATCTATAAAAAGAATGTTAAACAAAAATATCTTTAAATATATATATATATAGGGTGACCCAAAAAAACGGGAATTTTTGAAGTGCGTATTGGCAGACATGAGCAAGTGGCAACACTGCGAGACAGTGACCTTGGGCAAGTAAACATTTCGCCATTTTAGTAACGAGAATGAAATTCAGAGTATCCCAGCTGAGATGTTGCAGCAGTCAATGGGGAATCTCAACAGCAGATTTCAAGAATGCATTCGTACAGGAGGACGCCATCTACAGGACGTAATTTAAAAAAAATGAAAATTCCATCATTGTTTCTTAAATGGCATGTTTTAAGGTTTCAATTACTATGAATTAAAATATTTTTCTTCCATCACTCTTGGTTTTATTGGATTGTTAAAAAGTTCCCGTTTTTTGGGGTCACACACACACACACACACACACACACACACACACACACACACATATATATATATATATATATATATATATATATATATATATATATATATATATATGTCTGTATAAGTGTATGTGTATGCAAATATTTGTATATTTATTTATATATTTTTGTATGTTTGTTTCCGTGTATGTATTCATGTGTACTCATGCGTATATGAGTATATATTGGGTATCTATATATATATATATATATATATATATATATATATATATATATATATATATATATATATATATATATATATATATATATATATTTGTGTATTAATGTATTTTCTTTTCTATATATATGATGGTTTTATTGTCCGTGTTGCATTTTGCCGGACATTTGAATTTGGCCGTTGAGTTTTTTTTGGGGGGGGGGGATTTGTTGCTTTTTTCTGTGTATGCATATATATAAGATGTCTGCCCATTTGTATATCCATGTTTGTCTTTTTTCTTTGCTTTGTTCATAGCCGAATATTTGTTTTTCTATTCTACCCCTCTTAACTTCTATCTATTAAACCCTCTCTTTTATCTATATATCTTTGCCGATGTAAGTAATATTTTAATAGTTGGTTTCCATTCGTTTATTAATACTTTTAGACTTGAATCATTGTGGGTTTGTCTATGTATATCTGTCTTTATTAATGTACGTGTATATGATTGCTTGTATATATTTTTCATTGTATGTATATGTATTTGATATTATATCCCTTTTTTGTTGTTGTCGTGAGCATCTATTTCCTGTTTTGTCCGTATTTTTGCGTGTGCATATATCTAAATATGTCTACGTGTTTGTATTTTATAATATGATCGTGTATGTATTGTCATTTGTAAAACTTCTTCCCCTGCCTACATCATCTGGTTTCAGATTCCTTCAAATGTATCTATGTTGTTACGATGTTTGAATCTCCTTAGATTAGCGTTTTCTCTAACTGAAATTTTTTGTTTTTCGATTAAATCATAAAATAAATTATAAAATATAGAATGTATGTATATTTTCTTAAATTTCTTCTTTATATAATTTTACAACATTTTAAACTTAATAGAAGTTAAATTTAAAATTTGTAATTTTTATTTTTATTTTTCATTT
>OZ038514.1:8903386-8955886 GCA_964036315.1 Acanthosepion esculentum
AAGGCTGTTTCTTGCTTTTGGGAATATATTCAAATGAATTATTTGCTTTCGAAGGATGTGCCTTTCGAAATGAGAGGAAAAAAGTTTCTTTTGTCTGTTTTGTAAACTAACGTTTTTTTTCAAACAGTGAAACAAGCCTTAGATTTATAAACGAAACAAAAACTTGAATGAAATATGTTTTTTTTTAATAATATTTAGCTTTATTGCGACATTTAAAAAAAAAATGACTGATGACGCAGAGGAAAGTCGAACAACGATTCTGAGAAACAAAAGCGGGTAAATAAATAACTATGATTTACTTTTGAATCGGTCCGGATTAACAGAGGAAATTATATATATATATATATATATATATATATATATATATATATATATATATATATATATATATATATTGAAGGGCGGATAAATTATTGGTAGTTTTGAGTGCATTTCCAGTCTGTTCATAAGACTTTTGTTTATTTTACGGATTATATAAACGACAAGAAAGTAAATGAAATAGAAATTGTCGACTACCCTTTTCCTATTGGCCTTGTGCCACAATTGTTTAAATTAAAACAATATATGTTAAATGTTTTTATTGTAATTTATTATAATAAAAATATTATAATATATATATATATATATATATATATATATATATAATATCTATATATAATATCTGTATTTCTGAAATGAGGTATTATATACACTATTTACATGTCCTCAAGGACACATGGCACAGTGGATAAAGGAGTTAGATCCAATGACAGGACCCAAAGAGTGTGAGTTCAATACCTGGTTAAGGCGGTGGAGAATTTGGAGAGGGGAATTAACAGGAGATAACTGACATCCATTAGACATGACACGTGGAACTAGAACAGTCTATCCCAGCGAGCGAAATAAAGGGTTCAGTTCGACATGCCAACCACCTGAAGAAGGCCGGAGCGTACAACGGCCGAAACGTTGTAATAAATATGGCGACAAAGATGAGGATGATAGCCAGACCAATGTAAATAATATATATATTATAATAAATTACAATGAAAACATTTACATCGTTTCACAAAAACTTTCATGTTTCGATACTAAGATGGCTTCTCTTCAGGCGATGGTTGACAACTATTGATAAAAACGATTTATTAGAGAAATTTAATAAAACAAATCTTTACCCCTTTTCGAAAGTTAAAGGCGGCATAAGGTCAGAATTAAAGATATACAAATGGGTATGTCTAGATTAACCAATGAACGTCCGGTCTACGCTAACATGTAAAGGTAGCGTCTCATTTGGATATATTTTGTCAACGTCTCTTTTCAAACCGACGTCCATTCTGCCTCATGCACTGCTGACAATGCAAAGCAATGTAATCGCAAAGATCACCAAACATTTCGTTTGGTATTTTTATACATTTTCGTTTAATGGCTGCTCTCAGTTAAGCGACTGTTGCAGGTTTCATAGCATAGACTTTATCTTTTAAGTATCCCCATAAAAAAAAAAATGTAAGTCTGGAAAAGGCGGAGGATATTCTACAAAAATGTTTCGTCCAATCTGTTTGGCAAAATCTAATAAATATAGAATCTAACTCCACCCTTCGGTCTGAATCATCGTCATCAATAGCATGGACTAATCTTGGAATGTAGCTGTTCCAATGACAGCGCTTCGAAATGCGTTGGACAGACGATTTTGAAATGCCTACCTCACGGCTCGCTTGACACACAGAATTTATTGGACTTTGATGATACGTTTCCGGTATTCTTTCTTGTTTTGTGGGGCTTGTCGATGTCCGGGGTCTTCAAGAACGCTTCTCGTTGACATTCTGAACAATCCCATAAGCTTGAAACTTCTGTTTCGACTGATGGTAAGTCGCGTTAGTGAATCTGTTTGAAACGCCCTTTCAAATTGTCTTTGCACTTCAACTGTTTTTTCACACTTCCAGAAGCATTTTAGAATGAAATTCCTTTGTTCACAGCTTAGTGTGACTGCCATCATTAAATGTAATGTGTTTCACCTGGAAAGAAAAAAAAAATCAATTAAGCTATCAGCTATTAAAGTGTGTATATATTTGGGGGGGGGTATCCTGTATATGTATATATATATATATAATAGCTGGCCACTCGTATTCGATGATACCCGTCTACACACACACACATATATATATATATATATTTAAAGATATTTTTGAAGATACAAAATCTTATCACAGCAATAAACGTATGAAGCTTGATATTACTAGACATATTAAAAACGGGCGAAGCAACCGGTTTCGCTCCCGCTCTTCAGGCTTCCAACGGGAGATTTAATTTAAATTAAAAAACGCAGAAAATGTACAATGAAAAGGAAATGTGGAGGAGGAGGGGGAAAAAATTATGAGCAAAATGAGCTAGAGGCAAATGACAGCGAGCCCCAGCAAACACTCACGTTGTTTGCACAAGGAAGGCTTGCGGGACCCGATGTAAAGTGCCTCCAGCATCTTAAGGTGAAATAACGAGTGTGACCGGGACAACACGGTGAACCGGTCGGCACTAAAATTAGCTGCACACGATCTGCTATTTAATAGATGCTCACATATGGCGGACCCGTAGGTGTTTAGGACGAGTCCATTCAACGGCAAAGTGTGGTTCCTGATTTTGGTAGGAACGTGCTGTTTAATTCTCATGTCCAAGCGTTGTGTCGTCCTTCCTATGTAGTCACCCCCGCAACTACAACCATATTTATAAATTATAGAATTAATTTGATGAGGAGGGAGGACATCTTTACACACTGGACGAACCATGGGCCGGGTTTGAAAAACTATCCGGACCTCAGCAGAGAAAAATATATATATATATATTTTACTACTGTCCGCCCAAATTAGGATTTTACACTACACACAGATAGAACAATCAAAGTTAATCGCCCGGACATCGTGAAGAAAGACAACAAAAACGGAACGGGCTTTCTCATTAACATGACAGTTCCTGCAAATTGTAATGTATCCTTGAAGATCTTCACTAATCTATCGAAATACAATGATCTTGAAGTGGAAATGTAAAAAATGTTGTACATGATGACATCAATAATTCCAGTTGTAGTTGGAGCCCTTGATTGATTAGAAAAGGCTCCGATTGTCTCATTGAAGGGATTTCTGGTACTCATGCCTTAGAGAAATGCAAAAAATTGTATGCACAAGTATAGTTCATATCTTACAAAGAGCTTTATCTATGTGAAATGTGTGTGAACATCATAAGTTTATTATGGGACTGATTTTAGAAGTGTTCAATATGTGCACCACCTGTGACACGGCACATGTCAAGTCGGTGGTTAAGCTCTTGCCAAACACGTTGATGTTAATGATGGTCTACCAGATCTTTTTGCCCTGCATAGGCAGCCTTCCTTTTTAAATTTTTGGCACCAAGTCCAAATTTGTTTGCCATTTGGTGAAGTCTTTCCAAATGTTGCATTGAAGGCACGCTGCAGTCTTGGCTGACTCTTGTGCGAGCATATTCCAAGACGCAAAATAAGTTCGCTTTGGGAGTGAACGGCATGGTTCAATCTGAAAACAGAACAAAAATAAAACATTAAATATAAAATCTTGATCTGTTTCTATACATTCTGTGAAAATTTGAGGTTATTTCAACAAGAATTGCCAAAATTATTGGCCTGCAAAATGATGTCAGATTTTGGGGGACACCCTGTAAATATAAAGGTAATTAAAAAAAATTATCAGCACTTTCGCTATAATGTATCTTTAGGTTTGTCACACGGACTTCTGCTCATGCGGGCTTATAGTCGGTACTATTGTGGTCACATGATCGAATTTTGAGTCTGATCGCGCCAGTTTTCTTGCCACTGTTACAGTGTAAACATGGCCGATCTAAAAGGGACAAAGAACGGTAACCCGAAACCTGTTGAGAACATGCCACCTCATCGATGATAACTCACTGGTTCGCCATTACCATCTTTCGAGCTTCCTGAATCTTCTCGTCGGTGGCGGCGCTTAACGAGCGTCCTGCTCTTTCTTCGTGCCTCACGCTTGTCCAGTCATTTTTAAACTTCTCCATCCATTTATATACACTTCTACGCCGTAGGAAACGGTCGCCATATTGTGTTAAATGCCCACGATGAACACACCTTCAGACCAGACTGAAATACACTACAAAAAGAAAACACAGCTACGATAATTAGGTAGATAGGGTGTCAACGTATTTATCAATGTAGTTTTGTTATTTTATCAATTCAAGTGTTAATACAAGATTGACTACATAAGAAAGACCATTCAACTATTATTAAAGAAGACACGTAATAAGCACACATAATAATAAGAAAGAAAGAAGAGATGGATTCATACCTTTCCCAAGGGTATTAGTGCGTAAGTGAATGCAATGAACTCAACTGGAATTCAAACTCGGCCCCCTGATTCCTCAATCCGAGCCGCAATCCATTAAAACTTTCAAGAACTGTTTGTTCTGTAAAATGTATCAATTTTGAAAATGAAGTCAAAATAGGATGAATGACTTTGTTTCATTTCATTTTTTAACCAATTCTCTTTGAAGTCAATGCTAGAAATTTGCAGTCTTATGTCTGATTCAGAAAACAGTCGATTATGATGATTAAAATAATAGACGCCATTTTAATAGGAAATTGAAATTAACTTATCTCTACATTAATTTCAATCTACTCCTCCTTCTTCCTACCGTTACAATTCTTCTGACGTATAGCGGCACTGATTCACAACGATTGTTGCTACACTGCTGTGGTTCCTCTAGCGAGTAGATTTGGAAGAGGTGAAGTTGCCAGCCCCACGACGAACCAGTTTTGACTTTAGAGTTGTCATTCTACTAGACTTGCTGCCAACCAAGGCTAGAAAACCAAGTTTGTCTACTTTTTAATCCATAACTATGGGGTGAAGAAATGATTTCATTACCGTTTCACCCAATGGGATATGTACGAAAGTGATGGCATCGAAAAGGACCGGATTTTGAACTCCTCACGCCGGTAGCCGCTATACTAGTTGTATATTCTATTAATTTTTCTATAAAATAAATTGCTTCTAGCAAAATGCCTTTTCTTATCATTATTTTCACTTGATCTTTTTCGGAATGACTTTCATTTCGATTTGCATTGGTTTGGTTGTTTAACGGTATATCAACTCCTTCATGGGTCATTTAATGCCGAAATTTAATTTTCTTCTGAGGTTTAGTAATTGTTTTTTATTTAAAAAATATTGTACAGAAAATGTTTATTACTGATAATGTTTTTACTATGAACATTTCTTATTGTTTTTATTACTGTAAAGATGTATTTTTAGATTTTCATAATGTTTTAACCCAATTTGAGGGGGGGTCACTATTTGCCCATAGCTGGGACCCTAACAGGTGCTGCCACTCCGGCTCAGGTTGGACCTGGGAACAACATCAATTAAGAGGTGGTTCCACGCTCTCCAAAACCTCCAATCTCCCGATCAAATGCCTTAGTGACTCTGATCGGGAGATTGGAGTACATATAGTAAAATGACCAACGGCAAATTTTAAAGCAAAATAACCAGCAATATATTTTATCTGTGGTTGAAGGCGTATACAATTGCGTTCAAAATATATTTAGTTGACAACATAAAATTGTGCCCAAAATTATTTTGGTTTCGACATTAAATAACCTACAGAAGTGTTGATATGCCGCTAAACAAAATCAACTAACCAACCTTGTTCCTTAAAAGCTCCCGACGTCCTGGGTAAGACGTTAAACTACATCCACGTCCCGGGTAAGGCGTTAAACTATGTCCAACAGCAAGGCCTCTGATCAGTAGATTTTGAGGAGCGTGAAACCACCTCTTAATTGCTTGTGTTCCCAGGTCGACCCTGACCCGGGGTTCCAGCTATGAGCAAATAGTTAACTATTACCAGCAATACTTTTTTGAAAAAAATTATTACCAGCAATACAAGGAATTTTAAAGGAAATATATTACCAGAAACAGATATTTGACAAAACAAAATATTACCAGCAATAAAAAATGTTGTCGGCATTAAATAACCCATTGAGGCTGATATGCCATAAAACAAAATAAACCAAACCAATCTAAACCAAAGAATACATATTCTGTTAATACGAATCTATCCTAAAAATGTTGTCGGCATTAAATAACACACTGAGGTTGATATGCCGTAAAACAAAATAAACCAAACCAATCTAAACTAAAGAATACATATTCTGTTCATACGAATCTATCCTAAAAATGTTGTCGGCATTAAATAACACACTGAGGTTGATATGCCGTAAAACAAAATAAACCAAACCAATCTAAACTAAAGAATACATATTCTGTTCATACGAATCTATCCTAAAAATGTTGTCGGCATTAAATAACACACTGAGGTTGATATGCCGTAAAACAAAATAAACCAAATGAATCTAAACCAAAGTATACAAATTCTATTCATACGAATCTATGCTAAAAATGTTGTTGGCATTAAATAACCCATTGAGGTTGTACGCTCCGGCCTTCTTCAGGAGACTGGAATTTCGAAACGAACCTAAAACAAACTCCCCAGGTGGACGAAATAACAATTTTTTCGTCCACCTGGGTAGAATATTTTAGTTGTTCTTCCGGATGTCTCAGTTATTAACTCAACTCTAAAAGTTTGGGTTCATCACTGTTGTTGCCCGTTATTGAACTCACAACTCCTTGGGTCTAGTTACTGGATCTAACCAACGTCTTTATCCACTGGGCCATGTGTCCTTGAGCGCGCACTCACTTTGTTTAAAAATTTGATTCTTGAAAGCGGCGTCTATTTTTTAATAAAGAATTTAAAAAATTCGCACCAACATATATGTAAACATATATATATATATATATATATATATATATATATATATATATATATATATATATACATACACGCACACACACACACACACACACACAGATATATATATATATATATATATATATATATATATATATATATATATATATATATATGAACGATAAGCAAACAGACTTACTTCGTAGAGTCACATGATCACGTTCATCTGGCATGCAATGTCTAACTTCACTTGACATGAAAAGGAAACGGCTTGTCCGGGTTGGTTCAGTGTGTGTTTCATTTGCAATGGCTTTGACTCAAGGAAACACATTTTGATTGACTGCAGACGACACCTCCATCACAAACGAAACTCTATATAAACCATGTTCATCGACATTATTACTGACGCATTATCAGTATCCTGTCGCCAGAATTGCCTCTGGCGACCAACAGACCTACAAGGCCCTTTGATGTGTCAAAAACGAAAAGATAGCGCTGCCTGAAAGACATTTGTTTTTTGAGTCACAGACTGAGTTTTTCCCCCCACTGTCCACCCCCGGTCGTATTTTTCCTTCATCAACGCTAATATTATGTAGTCAGAATTTTGATAGGTATTTACTGACAAAAATAGAAGGACAGCTTTTATAAATTACACTGCCAATCCTAAAAAGAAGTTCAAGAAAATATGTTGGATAATACTTTCTGGCTATAAAAGTTTGGCATAGATCTTGAATATGTCACAAGCCACGATACTTCAAATAAAGACCGAGATTTATTTCACTCGAATAAATACAAACAATAGAACGAAATGGAATGACATAAAAGTTATTGAAAAAAAATGAAAGCCCTATTCTATCAGTAATGCTTGTCTTCATTCCTGACCACTGACAATACCTTTCTTCCGCATTTTCAATGCATTCCTATAGTAAAATCATTAGCAATGCATTTTCATTATACATATAATAGCCCTATTCTATCAGTAATGCTTGCCTTCATTCCTGACCACTGACAATCCCTTTCTTCCTCATTTCAATGCATTCCTATAGTAAAATCATTAGCAATGCATTTCCATTATACATATAATAGCCCTATTCTATCAGTAATGCTTGTCTTCATTCCTGACCACTGACAATACCTTTCTTCCGCATTTTCAATGCATTCCTATAGTAAAATCATTAGCCATGCATTTCCATTATACACACAATAGCCCTATTCTATCAGTAATGATTGTCTTCAATCCTGACCACGGACAATACATTTCTTCCTCATTTTCAATGCATTCCCATAGTAAAATCATTATCAATGCATTTCCATTATACATATAATAGCCCTATTCTATCAGTAATGCTGGACTTCATTCCTGACCACGGACAATACCTTTCTTCCTCATTTTCAATGCATTCCCATAGTAAAATCATTATCAATGCATTTCCATTATACATATAATAGCCCTATTCTATCAGTAATGCTGGACTTCATTCCTGACCACGGACAATACCTTTCTTCCTCATTTTCAATGCATTCCCATAGTAAAATCATTATCAATGCGTTTCCATTATATATATAATAGCCCTATTCTATCAGTAATGCTTGTCTTCATTCCTGACCACTGACAATCCCTTTCTTCCTCATTTTCAATGCATTCCCATAGTAAAATCATTAGCAATGCATTTCCATTATACATATAATGAACTCGCTTTGACCATCCGAGGAAATAACCGTTTCGCTTTGTTCTTGAACATGGTGACAATTTTTTACAATGCCGCCGCCTACCGGTAGAAGCAATTGAAAGGCCGTAAAGCCAATTGTCATCGCTATCTCACCCCATCTCTTCTTCTTGTAATCACTAAAATCTTCAACCAAAACGTGTTACACCTTAACCGGCTTTTTTGGATATGTTAGTTCAAGGCAATTAGGCCTTCCTAACAAAAAAAAAGAAAAAAAAAAGAGAAAAAAACAATATGTGCTTGTCGTACAGATATAAATTACCCCCGGTGAAATTATTAACTTTAGAAAGATTCTTTCATGTGTTGCGATTAATGCTAAAATATGAAAAGAGATTTTTTTTAAAGTGACTAAAGCGCTGACGTGTATTTCTTGATAGATAAATAAATAAAATAAAGCTAGTAAGAAATAAAATACTTATCTGATATAAATTGAATTAATAGGCACAGAAATATTTTGGTGTGACGTCATATATCGTATTTACTTGTGTCTAAAACTACTTGAGTTTAATACGACCCCGTATTTCTGAAACTAAAATCATCTATAGTAGTGTGGGGCTTCGGGGTTAAAATGTACAGTTGATTTACCAACGCAAAGAAGAGTAACGAGGACTGATAATGACCTGGAACCACACGGGTGATTTTAACAAAATAAGATAAAGAATTTATTCACGAATTTCCACGCTTGAAGTCGTTTCAGGAACATAAATCAGAATTCTTAAAGTCCGTAGTTTTAACGAAATGTCATGAAGAGGAAATGTTCTTAAATGATCTGACACAAAATAATCTTCAAAAATGTTTAAAAAGGTAAGAAAGCTTCTTGCTCCTCGAAGGGATATATCGTTTGCATACGTTCAAAAGTCGATGAAGAGAGATAGTTTGAAATACTTAGATTTCTTGGATTGTTGAAAGAAAAACTTTGAAGTGCCGCGTACTGGTCAGAGGCCGATAGTATATTTGGTGGGTAAATTTACACTGGAGAGTACTTCAACGCTGATCGCGAGGAACTGAAAAGAAACCTTTCACCTGACTCCAGACACTCATCTAATTAATTTCATTTTCTCCTCATTTCATATCAAAAAGAATTTCGCGTAGGCTCGCTACTTTCTTTCCTTCTTCTTCTTGGCCCACCGGCTAATTTCTGTGATGGAAAGGTTTTCATTGGTCCAAAAGGAATTTCACATAGGCTCGCAAATTTCTTTCCTTCTTCTTGGCTCACTGGTTGATGTTTATGAGAGGCAAATATCACGCATAAGCTTGCGAATTTCTTCTTCTTCTTCTTCCTCAGCTTGCCTGAATTTGAAGGAGTGGGTGAAGGGATTTCTTATTATCTCACACTCACTATACATTCTTCAGGTACAACCATCCCTATATATTTCTTTTTTTAGTTGTAGCATATTATTCATTAAAATGTCAATATTGTACATATATTTCAGTAAGCTTGAAGTGATATATAAATGACTGCCTAATTAGCATAGCTAAGCCACTGAAACTATATACACCCTTGTGCAAATTAATTGAAACAATCGCTTTAGTTTCCTTCCTTTCACCATACGGTCAATTTTAGAACCACTGAGTGACAGACTGTAATCGATTGCTATTTTTTCTCAGATTTGCAGGTCATTTGCAGTGGTGTGCAGTAATATGAAATCTATTTTCGGGGTGTATGATGAAATTTGTTTGGCCTTGAAAAATATTGCGTCATCCGTGATTGCATCCGATTTTCATCACGCCCAGACACTATTGTCTCGACTGTCGATTAGTTGTCCTACGGCCTTTGTCTGCGATGAATGTTACTCCAAGAAAGCGTACGAAAATTGTAACGCTGCACGAACACACAGGCAAACCTTAAGAGTGAGCAAATCAAAGTACTATCGACTAGCCCGGAAACTCTCCTGATTTAAATCCAATCGAGAATCTGTGGTCAATCTTCAAGAAACGACTTCATGGAATGGACATACGAAGTACTAACATGTGCACTGGGTCATGTTTCATTGGAAAAATACGAAAAAAGTAAATAATAACGGAATTATTCGTTTTGTTCCAATTAATTTGCTCAAGACTGTGGTTCACATATATTTTGCATAATCTTACGACTTATTATGACTAATATATTTCACTAAGATTATAATGATATATAAATGACTGTCTAATTAACATAGCTAAACCATCGAAACTATACAAGTGCCCAAGCAGTAAGTAGGGAGCAAAATATGATACATGAGATTAATGACAACCGGTGGACTGAATCAACTGCTGTCTTGCCATGTGCAGTCCAGCCAGTGTTCACATCAACTCACCAGATATCAGAGTACAACTGATATAGGTCTGGGCATTTCTATGAGATCTATGTACAGTGGCGTCACCAATCATCACTTTTACATAATGTTTTCCGATGACTTTTGGCACGTCAGGTTATTCATACATTTTGGTTAGTTAAATGATGTTATTTTTTACTAGTTATTTATATGAATAACTAATACTTTTTAATAATTGCATACCCGGTGGGGTAAAGGATCACGGTCTGGCCTACTCTTTTACATATTGCTGGGATCGTTGCGAGTGATGCATTCACACTTTTCCAAGTGAATCTGTGTGAAAGTGAACGCAATGTACTCGGTTGAAATTTGAACTCGACACGCCAAATTGAGGGAAGATTACAAAACCGACAGTAGTCACGAGAACAAAACTGTCATATTCCGTGCTAATAGGAAGTGGATAAAATAAGTAAAGGTTTATTGTAAAAAACCAGTACAATAAGAATAAAGGTAACAGTTATGCACAAGGTCATTGCAAGTCAATCCAGTAGTGAGTGCTACTATAGGAATATATACTTGAACAACATGGTGGATAAATTAAGTAAAGGTTTATTGTAAAAAACCAGTACAATAAGAATAAAGGTAACAGTTATGCACAAGGTCGTTGCAAGTCAATCCAGTAGTGAGTGCTACTATAGGAATATATACGTGAACAACATGGTGGATAAAATAAGTAAAGGTTTATTGTAAAAAACCAGTACAATAAGAATAAAGGTAACAGTTATGCACAAGGTCGTTGCAAGTCAATCCAGTAGTGAGTGCTACTATAGGAATATATACTTGAACAACATGGTGGATAAAGTAAGTAAAGGTTTATTGTAAAAAACCAGTACAATAAGAATAAAGGTAACAGTTATGCACAAGGTCGTTGCAAGTCAATCCAGTAGTGAGTGCTACTATAGGAATATATACTTGAACAACATGGTGGATAAAGTAAGTAAAGGTTTATTGTAAAAAACCAGTACAATAAGAATAAAGGTAACAGTTATGCACAAGGTCGTTGCAAGTCAATCCAGTAGTGTGTGCTACTGTAGGAATATATACTTGAACAACATGGTGGATAAAGTAAGTAAAGGTTTATTGTAAAAAACCAGTACAATAAGAATAAAGGTAACAGTTATGCACAAGGTCGTTGCAAGTCAATCCAGTAGTGTGTGCTACTGTAGGAATATATACTTGAACAACATGGTGGATAAAGTAAGTAAAGGTTTATTGTAAAAAACCAGTACAATAAGAATAAAGGTAACAGTTATGCACAAGGTCGTTGCAAGTCAATCCAGTAGTGAGTGCTACTATAGGAATATATACTTGAACAACATGGTGGATAAAGTAAGTAAAGGTTTATTGTAAAAAACCAGTACAATAAGAATAAAGGTAACAGTTATGCACAAGGTCGTTGCAAGTCAATCCAGTAGTGAGTGCTACTATAGGAATATATACTTGAACAACATGGTGGATAAAATAAGTAAAGGTTTATTGTAAAAAACCAGTACAATAAGAATAAAGGTAACAGTTATGCACAAGGTCGTTGCAAGTCAATCCAGTAGTGAGTGCTACTATAGGAATATATACTTGAACAACATGGTGGATAAAATAAGTAAAGCAGCTCGTCTGTGGACTCGGAGGAGGCTTTCCTTAAAGGGGATGGCGGAAGTTTGTGCCTCGCACATCTACCCCGTCCTTCTTTACCGGCTCTCGGTACTTCCTCTGCCGTCCACCGAACTAATTTTATTAGTACGAGTCCTGTTTAACTTCTTGTGGGGTGGCAGGTCTCCTGCGGTGCGTCGGCCGGTCTGTTGTCTCTACCCATCTGAGGGCGGTCTAGGCATGCCCGACGTTGAGATTTGTCAAAAGACGTTGCAGCTCAAGTTCCTGGATCGAATGTGTCAACAAGATGAGGGTGACGGTCTCTTCTGGAAGGAAGACGCTAAGAAAGCATTTCCGTCTTTGAGAAGTGTGCATGAAGGCGAGGAGGAGGCCCGCCGTACTCCTCGGGCCGAGTGCTCCTTCTATCGCGAATGTCGACGCGCTCTGAAAGATTTCAAACGGTTTAAGGAAGGCCTCTCCGACACCCGACTGTTGTCTCCTAAGGCATTATATCGGGTATTAGAGCGGGGGGGCCGCTCGAGATACTCTAAGGGATGAGCTCGGTTTGACGAATGAGGAGTTTAGCTCTCTGTGGCCTTGGGCGTCCAGGTGTCGGTGTCTCAATAACGACGAGGCATCACTCATCTGGTTGGTGTTGCGAAAGGCCCTCTGGGTCGGCAAAAAAGCTCTGTGCAGCGGGCTTGGTAGGTACGCCAAACTGAGTGCGTTGCGGTGGGGCGGTTGAGTCCTTGGGGCACATCTTCTTCGACAGTAGCGTCGTACGACCGTTGTGCAAACTGATTGAAGGCTACATGGTCCGTGTCCTAGGCGGAAAATCCTTTGTCCTCGAAGCCAGGTCCGTATGTAGCAATTTTGTGCCGCAGTTGAAAGGGAATGAACACTATGTGTTCTTGTGTTTACTCGGCATTATGCCAGTCGTGATTTGGACGACGCGACAGAGGGAATTTTATGGAGGTGAGAAGTTTTCCTCTTCTCAACTGGTTTTGTTTTTTAAGCACCAGCTTAAAATCAAGATTAGAGCGGAAAGGAAGCGGCTATCTTCATCAAAATTTGGCGAAATGTGGTTGAATGTTTCGCGTTTGGTTCGTTTGAGAGGGGCTAATTTAGAGTGGCATCTGAAAGTGATATAGGCTTAAGGATATTGGTTGCCTGACTTCAAACATTTGTCTTTTAGGGATAGGTTAGAGTAAGTCGTTTTCTTTTTGTTCAAGTTGATCGATTTAACTTAGCTAGGGTATGGATGGTCATTGGCCCGTTTATTTTTGTCCCCCAGTTTTTGGTTCATTTCCCCCTTCCCTCCCCATTTAGATGGACAGAGCTTGCAGTTCTCTGGTTAAACTGTGGGATGCCTTTCGTTTTTGAGTGTGTCGTTTCGTTTATTTTTTAACATGTTTAAATGCGTGAATAATTGTAGAACGGATGCATGGAAAATCATTCCATTAATTCCGCAGTATTTTTCGTCCAGTTAACTGTTTTCTCTGCCATGATTAGTTTGGGTGTGGGGCTGTTACTAACACTAGTTTTGTTTAGTTGTGTAAATATTTTATATCACGAACATTGGGGATTTATTGTTTGAAAATTTTTATCAGCCCAGCCCTCCACAAAAGCTGTATATATGGGTATTAATTAGAATTTCCTTGAGTGGATGTGGTATTGTGGTGCATGTGTATGACAGGGTTGTGTGGATGAGATGTTTTGGTGAAAGGAACAATATTTGGACGATTGGGTCTGTAAATGAGGCTAGCTAAGTTAGAAGTAAGACAGTTGAAGACCAGCCTCCCCACCATTCCCATTTTTCCCATGTGGCTCGTTTGTACTTTTGTACAATAAACACCTCTTTGCTCAGCTTGTTCCACAACTGAGTGCTTATCTTGGCAACGTGATTGTTCTACAATCTTATACTTGATATTCCTGCACTTAATCAAAAATCTTATTTGAATTTTATAGGCAAACAAATATACTTTACACATAAGGCGTTTCAGACACAAACAGAAAAAGTTCAACAAAAGCATCGGCTATCAGTGTGCGCGTGTGCAAATATTATGTAAATTTGTGACGGCAAAGAAATGCAGTTTTTAGATATTTATCCGTACGTCTACCCGAAAGGAATATGATACAAGACCGGGTTTTAAATAGTGGGAGGGTTACGCATGTAGATTGGACCAGAAGTCGAAACTAGTCCAATCTCCTCAGCTGATAAGGATTAACTATAGCCCTCGTCCATTGGCGATGGACTGCCTGAGTGATTGCCCCCCCCCCGAGACTGAAGTTAATAATGACGGCATAAGAAACGCTGATTTATAATTTTTTTTTTATCTTCAAACATGTCTCTTATATCTTGCCCAACTCAGCTGTTCTTGTTTGGTGGAGATAGCAGATTTGTATATTTACCTTTAAAAATGAGTTTTTCTTTTTAAAATAACTGTTTTGTTATTCAATTCCAGTCGGGTTTTTTGAGGTCTTTATTAAAAAAGAGAAAATTGTTTCTGGTGATGGGTTCTATGATGAAATTGCTTAGTTATTCAAATGAAACCATGTCCTGAATGGCCCACAATTCGACTTGATTTTAACCCTGTCTCAAACAAGGGGCGGCTTCTTTTTTTTCTTTTTTTTTTTTGGCTGGCACACAAATGTCAATTGATAATCTTGGTTTTCTGCTTGAGGAATTGGTTTGAAATTCCAAAGATGTTGCTAAAAATAGACTGTCGTCAAAAGATGTTGAGTTTTTCTAAAGGTAAATGAAAATTTGTGGTTGGTTTATCAGGGAAGTAAGTAGTGAAAGGCGCGGTAGACAAATTTCAATTTCGATTGAGGAATTGGAGAACCGAGTTCGAATTCCATTCGATTTCATTACATCCACTAACGAGGCTAATACCGTTGGGAAAGGCGTTACGTTAAGAGTCAGTTTATATGAATAGCAGAGAAAGATAACCGTTAACCCTAGACTTGAACAGGTTAAGATTGTAGTGATTGGGGAAACATCCTCTTGGGAGTCTGTTCCATAGGGCAGTGGTTGGTGGGAAGAAGCTGTTTGAGTGGAACTTACTTCTCACCAATGGGTAGTTTATATGGATAGGAGAGGAAGATAACGGTTAACTCTAGACTTGAACAGGTTAAGATTGTAGTGATTGGGGAAACACCCTCTTGGAAGTCTGTTCCATAGGGCAGTGGTTTGTGGGAAGAAGCTGTTTGAGTGGAACTTACTTCTCACCAATGGGTAGTTTATATGGATAGGAGAGGAAGATAACGGTTAACTCTAGACTTGAACAGGTTACGATTGTAGTGATTGGGGAAACACCCTCTTGGGAGTCTGTTCCATAGGGCAGTGGTTTGTGGGAAGAAGCTGTTTGAGTGGAACTTACTTCTCACCAATGGGTAGTTTATATGGATAGGAGAGGAAGATAACGGTTAACTCTAGACTTGAACAGGTTACGATTGTAGTGATTGGGGAAACATCCTCTTGGAAGTCTGTTCCATAGGGCAGTGGTTTGTGGGAAGAAGCTGTTTGAGTGGAACTTACTTCTCACCAATGGGTAGTTTATATGGATAGGAGAGGAAGATAACGGTTAACTCTAGACTTGAACAGGTTAAGATTGTAGTGATTGGGGAAACACCCGCTTGGGAGTCTGTTCCATAGGGCATTGGTTTGTGTGAAGAAGCTGTTTGAGTGGAACTTACTTCTCACCAATGGGTAGTTTATATGGATAGGAGAGGAAGATAACGGTTAACTCTAGACTTGAACAGGTTAAGATTGTAGTGATTGGGGAAACACCCGCTTGGGAGTCTGTTCCATAGGGCATTGGTTTGTGTGAAGAAGCTGTTTGAGTGGAACTTACTTCTCACCAATGGGTAGTTTATATGGATAGGAGAGGAAGATAACGGTTAACTCTAGACTTGAACAGGTTAAGATTGTAGTGATTGGGGAAACACCTGCTTGGGAGTCTGTTCCATAGGGCATTGGTTTGTGTGAAGAAGCTGTTTGAGTGGGACTTACTTCTCACCAATGGGTAGTTTATATGGATAGGAGAGGAAGATAACGGTTAACTCTAGACTTGAACAGGTTAAGATTGTAGTGATTGGGGAAACACCCGCTTGGGAGTCTGTTCCATAGGGCATTGGTTTGTGTGAAGAAGCTGTTTGAGTGGAACTTACTTCTCACCAATGGGTAGTTTATATGGATAGGAGAGGAAGATAACGGTTAACTCTAGACTTGAACAGGTTAAGATTGATGTGATTGGGGAAACACCCGCTTGGGAGTCTGTTCCATAGGGCATTGGTTTGTGTGAAGAAGCTGTTTGAGTGGAACTTACTTCTCACCAATGGGTAGTTTATATGGATAGGAGAGGAAGATAACGGTTAACTCTAGACTTGAACAGGTTAAGATTGTAGTGATTGGGGAAACACCCGCTTGGGAGTCTGTTTCATAGGGCATTGGTTTGTGTGAAGAAGCTGTTTGAGTGGAACTTACTTCTCACCAATGGGTAGTTTATATGGATAGGAGAGGAAGATAACGGTTAACTCTAGACTTGAACAGGTTAAGATTGATGTGATTGGGGAAACATCCTCTTGGGAGTCTGTTCCATAGGGCAGTGGTTGGTGGGAAGAAGCTGTTTGATTGGAACTTACTTCTCACCAATGGGTAGTTTATATGGATAGGAGAGGAAGATAACGGTTAACTCTAGACTTGAACAGGTTAAGATTGATGTGATTGGGGAAACATCCTCTTGGGAGTCTGTTCCATAGGGCAGTGGTTGGTGGGAAGAAGCTGTTTGATTGGAACTTACTTCTCACCAATGGGTAGTTTATATGGATAGGAGAGGAAGACAACGGTTAACTCTAGACTTGAACAGGTTAAGATTGTAAGTGATAGGGGAAACACCCCCTTGGAAGTCGCTTCCACCTGGTAGTAGTTCGCCGGAAGAAGTTGTTCGAGTTCTTCTCACTGATGGAATACGGAAGGAATGTCAATGGTATGCTACTATGTAAGTGGCATGGCGGATCCTAGACGTGTAGTTTTGACCTGTCTACTTATTTTCAATAGGATCCTCTTCTATTCACAGACAAGCTTCTTAGCATCTTTACTAAAATAAGAGAGAGAATTATCTTGTTGATATATATTCATGTATTCCAAATACTTTCGACATTAGCACAATGTCATTAACAGGGTGTAGATTTTTTCAAGGACAAAATTGTTGTGCCCTTCTGAAAGTTAAGTTTTTTTTTTTAATTGGGAAATGAATTATGCTAAGGTTATTTTCTGTACCATTTAAATTTCACAATGTAAACGTCAGGGGAGGTAAGTAGGTTTGGAATGTCCATATACTTAAAAAAAACGAAAAAATATTAGTCTTAACCTCAATATTTTAAACTATGTACTATAAACATTTTAAAATATTTCCGCAGTATTCATAATTAATTTTCTTAACGTTTGATTTCAATTTTTTAGTATAGATAGCTTCAAGAATTTTAATTTTATGTTTACTATTTTCATGAAAAGTACAGATGTATTTTCAACAAGAATTTTCATAAATTGCAGATGTGGATAGGCATGCTGCTGTAAATGTTGTGATATGTTTGATGCACCATTAAAATGAAAACTCAACCGTCAAGACAATGTAGCAGTAGTTAAATGAACCATGTCTTAATAGAAACATGCTGCCAAAATATATACAATATACATAAACACACACACACACACACACACATATATATATATATATATATATATATATATATATATATATATATATATATATATATAGCATAATGAGAAGCCACGTATACTTTCTTAATATGCATATAATATAGAAAAAACAACTGAAAATTTGCAAATTAAGAAAAACATTGAATGTTTTTTGTGAAAGTTTTTATTTATATATATATATATATATATATTTATATATATATATATAAATATATATATATATATTTATATATATATATAATTATATATATATAAATATATATATATAATTATATATATATAAATATATATATATATATTTATATATGTATAAATATATATATTTATATATATATAAATATGTATATACATATATAAATATATATATAAATATATATATACATATACATATATATATATGTATATGTATATATATATAAATATATATATATATAAATATATATGTATATAATATAAATATATATATACACACACACACACACACATATATATATATATATATATATATATATATATATATATATATATATATATATATTATAAAACTTTGGTAACGTCAGGTTGTTCGACTTAAGTATATGCAAACCTGTACATTTGTTGGTATTTCACAAAGATGGATGATCGTACAAAAAAAATGACCGGAAATCCCACCTCTTTTTAGCAATGACCTTTGACCTTTGACACAATTTAATCAACGGTTAGAGTTAAAACATTTGTCGTGAATGTCAGAAAACGTGTTTCACTCTTGGAGAACAAGTTAAAAACATAAAAATCAACAAACAAAAAAAAGAATAAAGAAACATGGCTGCAGTAAAATTAGAAGAGAGCTTAAAATAGACGCGTTCCGAAGAAGACATGAAAATAAAATCTTCAGTTTGACGCGTGCATTTCATTTAGAGCCGATCTTCATTCATCGCGTTGACGACATTCCGTTTTCGACATCGCAAATTTTCGAGTAGATATGTCTACAATGATGAGTAACATGTTTATGGATAAGCGACTATCGTTACCTTTATCGTCCTTGGAATTTATATTTCTTGACGGACAAATAGCCTTTGGAAAGGTATGGATTCATCAACACCCCACAGCTATGGGTTAAAGACTAGCACTTGTATCAGGAGAGATGATTGTTGTTCTCAGAAAAATTGTTAATGTAAAATTCAATTGCAAAAAAAAATATTCTTATAATTAAAAATATGTGTTTGCTTCAAATAACCCACAAATGTTTGATAAGTCATAAAAATAATATATATATATATATATATATATATATATATATATATATATATATATATATATATATATATATATATAGTATGGAGAAAACAACGGAAAAGTTGCAAATTAAAAAAATTGAATGTTTTTTTTTGTGAAAGTATTTATTTATATTTTTTATGGAGTATTGCTGCCATATATGGTCTGGGGCCCCTGCTGTTTGCCTCAGGGTTCTTGATAAGCCCTGATCTGTCATCTCGTCTGCAGTCGCTCTCTCACAGACGCGATGTTTTCTCGCTCTTCCTTTTTTACAAGTACTTTCACGATAATTGCTCCGAGGAGCTGCTTTCGCTTGTCCCTAGGCCTCGTGAATTTAAACGTCCTACGAGGCTGGCATCCCGTTCCCACCCCTACACCGTTGAAACTGTTAGATGTAGACGTCTCTTCTACTCCAATAGCTTCATGTCTCGCACATCTCGCCTATGGAACTCCCTTCCCTATTACTGTTTCCCTGACAAATACAATTTCCAACGGTTTAAGTGTAGCGTCAATCGACATCTCCAGTTGCCTTGATCTATCCACTTCCCTTCTCCACATCCTTTCATCTTTCATTCCTATCTGCTCTCGCTCCAAATCTTCTGTAACCCCCTTGCCTTGATCGACCCACTGTCTTTCTCTTTCTCCACATCCTCTCCTTTACCACTCCTATCTGCTCTTCCTCCAACCCTTCTATAACCCCATGCGTGATAGTGGACTCCAGCCTTGCTTGGGGTGATACGCTTAAAAAAAAAATATAATTATATATATATGTTTGATAATTCAGATCTGCCCCGAATATTATATCAAATATATATATATATAAAAATATAAATAAATACTTTCACAAAAAAAACATTCAATTTTTTTTTAATTTGCAACTTTTCAGTTGTTTTCTCCATACTATATATATATATATATATATATATATATATATATTTATACTTTTAAATTTCAGTAGGTGAGGTGAATCCGTTACTTGGTTTCAACCTTACAGTATCTTCAGGCGATTTTTAACAAATGACCTCTTAACGCTTTATTTAAAAAAAAAGAAAAAAAAAGAATCGCTTTATTAACGCTATATTTAAATAATTAAATGAACAAAGCGTTAAGAGGTCATTTGATAAAAATCGCCTGAGGATTCCGTAAGGTTGAAACCAAGGTAGCAAATTCAACTGACTTCCTGATTTTTAAAGGTAAAAGCTCTACATGTTATTTTTACTTTTATTTTATTTTTCATACGTGTATTGACCACTTTTTAATACTACTCTTTCCTGGCCTGATTCAACTCTGACCATTAACTTATATATATATATATATATATATATATATATATATATATATATATATATATATATATATATATATATTAAAAATTGTGTATTTGGTCAGCAATTACTCTTTTATGCAAGTTTCGTTGAAAACGATTGACAAGGTGTGGTGTTTGTGCTTTTTATATAATTTGTCATATGTTCCTATAATTTTTTCTTTTCAGTAGTGTTGTGATGTCCTCCCTCTTATGAGGCTATTGTGGACTCTTCCACATACTATAAAGTTAGTAGGAAAATTAAGTCTCGGGGGAACAGTGATATAGACTGTTCTACCGAAGCTGTGATTGTTCGCAGCTCCTGAGATGATCTCGGACGAGGCTGTGCCTAAGTGCAGGGTCTCGTCCGGTGAGGTAGACATACCCGACATCGTTTATGTGGGTTCTACGGGGAGTTTTTGGCCGAGCCTACGGGTTCGGATGACCCACGTTAAACTCGGCCCTGTGCCGCATGTACCCTCGTGGTGGGGGCTACTATATATCAACAGTGATATAAACTGAACGCCGGTCAACCGACACACACTCCCAAGTCGTGTAACACACTTCTGTTTTATTTACTGTTCAATACACTATTTATCTGCAACCTCTTGTTTTGTCATTCCTTAAACAATTACTTGGTCACAACAAGTACCTAAATTATTATATAATAATCGTCCAAATGTTTTCCAAGCACTTTCGACTATACCTTTACCCATTATCAAGGACTATTATATATATATATATATATATATATATATATATATATATATATATATATATATATATATATATACCTCATAACAACCTCGAGCGCTTAACATTGTAGCGGGTAGAATAGAGATCAAAGGTGATTTAGTGGACTCAGCAGTTTTCAATCAGCTTGTCTGAATCGTCTTCAAGAAGTAAGTGCAAGATCTAAAAGGTCAGCCAATCTAACAGTGATCTCATCTCACAATCCTCACTCTTGCTCCATATGCGGCCTCCTTTGCAAATCACTAGCAGATCTTAAGTACCAGTGAAGATAACTGAATCAATTGGTTAAGTTGTCAGATCCTCATACGTTGAAACCGACGGGAGAGTCTATTATATATATATATATATATATATATATATATATATATATATATATATATATATATATGTTTATGTATATTGTATATATTTTGGCAGCATGTTTCCATTAAGACATGGTTCATTGAACTACTGCTACATTGTCTTGACGGTTGAGTTTTCATTTTAATGGTGCATCAAACATATCACAACATTTACAACAGCATGCCTGTCCACATCTGTAATTTAGGAAAATTCTTGTTGAAAATATATCTGTACTTTTCATGAAAATAGTAAACATAAACTAAAAATTCTTGAAGCTATCTATACTAAAATATTGAAATGAAACGTTAATAAAATTAATTATGGATACTGCACAAATATTTTAAAATGTTTACCGTACATAGTTTAAAATATCGAGGTTAAGACTAATATTTTTTTGTTTTTTTAAGTATATGTACATTCCAAACCTACTTACCTCCCCTGACGTCTTAAGTACCACTTAAGATATATATATATATATATATATATATATATATATATATATATATATATATATATATATATATATTAACATACAACGTGTATTAACACGTGCGATACCGTCTTCATCAGCCGCCGACCAAGGGTGATATCACGGTTTCGGTGGCTATGGCGGGACCGCCACCCCTAGCGCCACCAGCAGGGTATGAAGAAAAGCTAATTAATCGTTCCTATTTGTAAATTCTTGTAATGAAATAAACGATTGTTCCTCGTTGCAGCTTATAGATATTTATTATGTAAAAATTACATAATTGTGGCACAATACCCAAAAAGTGGAGGTTAACTATCTCATACCTAGCTAATCCGATTCATGACCCATTCACTCATTACAATTTACCGATTCACCACAAGAACTCGTCCATCACCAATCAATCCTCCATGCACCATAATACCACATCCTCTCTATGGAGACCTATAAAACGCGACCCATGTCATAAAAATTGCAGCTTCTATCCGTAATGAAAGTTCCTGAACGCGTTTGCCGTTATTGACGCGCTCGTAAAAATCGTTATAGACGACCACGCAAACATTTCACTCGCGCATGTTAGGTCGTGATGTTGCGCGCGTTTTACTTGCTTGTTTTGATCTCGACCAAATCCAACTTGACGCATGCTGAAGTGTTTTTTGAATGTGATGCGAAAAGCTCTTCAACAATGGCCAGTGGTGCCTATTTTGGAAAAGAAGGAAATGACCGAATGACCCAGAAACCCACGACACCCAATCTCAATAAGCATCACATGACACGTCCAACCATTTTCCACACATTCGGCACGCAGTGACTCGTACCGGTTTTTCTTTAGTTCATGTGCCTCCAGCCTGTTCTCTTCCCAAGGGACTGTTAACTCTATTAGGAAGACAGTCTTTTTTGAGTTGGACCACTACACGATGTCAGGACACTTGTCTGTCTGTGTGATGTGTATTGGAAAATTTAAGGATGTCATTAGATCCACTGAAACCTTCCAATCAATGGCACCACTCAGCAGCTTCATGTTGGGGGCTGTTTGTTTTTTCTTTGCAGGGTATTCACCCTCCTTATGGAACTGGATCCTAGCTTCCTTGGCTGCCACAAGCCGTTGGTTTGCTTTCTCACATTGTGTTATTATTAGATCCCTCATCACCTCTAATACCTTGTTGTGTCGCCACGTGTCCATCTGTAGCGATAGTGGACAAGCAGAAAGCACATGGCGCAAGGTACCTCGGTCTTTTTTACACGAAAAACAGACATCTGTATCTGTGTATCCCCACATTTTGAGGTTTGTCTCATTAGGTAGAAGATCGTATTTTGATTGAAGAAGGGATTGATATCGCCAATGGTTCCATCGCCATTAATGAATTCCACGAAAGTTTAATGGGTTCGATATCATTCCAGGTTGTCCACTTACATTGTTTAGATTGGGTAACAGCAGCGGCCATTCTATGCTCCTCTTCAAACATTTTGACCTCTTCAATCACCATACGCCTTTTTCCTTTTGCTTTCACCTTGGCGAAGTACTTGTGCGTCGTGTTTCCCAATCCAGCCCGATTATTCTGAATCACGCCCATGATATCTCTGACTCGCAGGCTAGTTTCTGCTTCTTGTGTGGCCTCTGCAGCTGACCACTTTGTACCAGATTTAATCTCTGGATGCACCCTCCGTATGCAATCATCAGCTGAGTCCCTCATCATCATATGAAGGCGTACCTACCCAACCTTGTATCCCTCCACCAATGAATGCATAGGAAGCTGCAGGTGTCCGGAGTTGGTATACAACCCTACTTTCGAAAAACAAGGAGGAACTCCAAGCCACTTACGCAAATACTTATTGATCGCTTGATTCATACAAATATGTGATTTGTCACTTAGCTGATTGTTGTTATATTCAACATCCCGACTCCAGAGTTTCGTAGACAAATCTTTTTTGTAATCGTTCAGGAGGTATCAGCAGTTGACTGCCGATTTTTTCATTTTCGTTATTTTTATATTAACTTAAAATAATTTATGCGCTGTTTATTTGTGTTAGTTTGAATTTTTCTTTCATTAGCCAAATAACACGTAATAATGTATAATAATAATAATAATAATAATAATAATAATAATAATAATAATAATAATCGTTTGATTTTGTGTGTTCGATAATTTTGTTGTTATCGAAAGGAATTTGTACAAATAAAATCTTAAGTAAATGGAAGATAGCAGCAGATCAGTTTGACAATTGAAAATTATTTCCAGTACCAATCAGCCAGCAAACTGATCTGGTAACCTTGTGTTCTGAGAGGAAGGTTTTTCATCTTGTTGAACTCAAAGTTTCACATTCGGAAAAAAATTAACGCTTCTCACATTCGGAACGAATAGCGGTAAGAAAAACTGGTTGAGGTATGCGAAGACGTGTGGGATCAGGTTAAATATTTCCTTGTTGAGCGTAGAGGATACAGAGGCACGGGTATGGAGAGATGGTTAGAATTAATTGGAATCAAGTAGGGGAAAGTAAGCTCAATTGTAAAGGCGAACTAAGTTAGAAGGCGAGCCATTGGATCAGGCTAAAAAAAGGTGATGAAAGTTGGCTAGAGAGATGATCTCATATACGCTCCAACAATTTCTACTCTTTGGAAATCAGATAGGTCACGATTTTCAACATTAATTTAAATATAAATACCCGCAAAAGAAGAAAAACAGAGGAGAATATAGAGTGAAGAGAATACAAGAGGCATATAAACACAGATATACAGACAAGAAAATTAAATAAATATAAATATTTTGTATTATTTATGGCTTATTGAACCGAAACTGCTCTCAAAAATTGACTTCAAAATTTAACTATTTCTAGTTGATAACTTTTCATATCAGATAAATTGAATGAAAACTATATTCAAACATTAATTCTAATTATGAATCACCAGAAACAACATATGCATTTTTTACAGTATTTAAGTAAAAATTGCGTAAAAAATGTAAAAGATAAGAAAAAAAGCTACTCAGTGAATAAGAATTGTTACATCATTTGTTAGATCAGAATTAATAAAAACAAAATCCAGAGAAAAGTGTATATCACACCACAATACTGCTAGGAACAAATTCTAAGACAAAATGTTTTAAATTAAAACTACAGCACTGTATAACATAATACATCATAATATAGCTAAATTGTTCAGTATAATTTCCCTTTGAAATAAATGAAGGTCTTATCTGTTGATATGATTTAGTAATAATGTCCTTGTGCCATGCCTCTTGTCCCTATTGTTGTGGTGGAATCCACCTAATCTGCATAGGTGACTACCAACTATATAAATAATGGTTGATACCGGAAGACGAGAGAGAAGGAAGAAGACGTGGAATCACGAGATCCAACTAGAGACTCTGATCGACTGCGACTAGTCAACACATTCTCCAGGAACGTCTTCCCAGAAATATACAGAAATACTATATGTACTTATTGTGTACACTTTCTTGTTATAATACATTCTTGTTCTAAGTACATTTTGTGTTGCATTATTATTCCATGCAATAGGCGAGATTCAACATTGAGTCAAGACTCAACACCTATACAATTTGTAAGGCTTCAGTAAATTATAAATATAGCTAAATTGTTCAGTATAATTCCCCTTTGAAATAAATGAAGGTCTTATCTGTTGACATGATTTAGTAATAATGTGCTTGTGCTATGCATCTTGTTCCTATAAATTTTGTAAAGGTTTAGTAAATCATAAATTTTATAATCTTATAATTTTATAAGGCTTTCACTGATCACTGGAATTAAATTCCAACGCCATGATTTTAAACCTAAAGTTAATTATTAAAAATTTTTCATAAAAAAATGTGAAGGATTTGGAAAAAAATATCATTATTCCTCATATAAAACTCCGACTACTAAATTGAGTGCAGTACCACTGTTCCAAAATCGATGTGCCGTACTCCTCATGAGGTCAACATTATTGCGGCTCAATTACGAAAAGTAGTAAAAGCCGATGAAGAAATACGACGATAAGAGGTGACATGTTAAATATTATCCTGCAGAGGTTGCCTACAGAGGATACAGAGGCGCACACTTACGCGAGAGTTAGAATTCATTGAAATAAAGTAAGGGAAAATAAGCTCAATCTTAAAGGCTATATAAAAAAAAAAAACAAGTGAGAAGGCGAGCCATTGGATCGGGCTCAAAAGTGATAATGAAAGTTGGCTAGAGAGATCAACTCATATGCGCTCCAACAATTACTCCTCTTTAGAAATCAGATAGGTCACGTTTTTAACTTATTTAAATATAAAGATATGCAAAAGGAGAAAAAGAGGAGAATATCGGGTGACGAGAATACAAGAGACATCTGAACACAGATAAGAAAAGTAACTAAATATAATAACTATTTTGAGTTACTTATGGTTTATTAAAGTGAGGATGGTCTCTTTTAATCGCTTGAGAGAATTCTATTAACCTTTCATCAGCATGGCTTATGCTAACCCTCCAACAGAGTGCAATCGCTAGGCCTTCTCGGGCTAACGTTTTGCGCTGACGTGAAGTGGAAAGTTTATAGCGATTTTCCAAGCGTATCGTATATGTGGCACAAGGCCGAAAGTATGGGGCACCCAGTGAGGATCGAACTCACTACTCATTCGTAGTTGTGGTAGCGAGACAAGTTTTCTAACCATTACACCGCCTCAGTGAAAAGTTTATATTGAATCAATTGCAGTTCTTTTTTTTAATTATATATATATATATATATATATATATATATATATATATATATATATATATATATATATATATATATATATAATTTCGGTTGAGCTCTGTGGGTGTGAGGTGTGCGTTTGTAAACAGTGACTATTAAAGCTAATATAGCACGACTCTTCGGCAGAATTGAGTCACTGTCAGTCACTGTGTGTTTATCTAAAATCTAAAAATAAACACGCTAAAATTCACCTTCATCCCTGCCGTGCGCCGACGGCTTAGTGGTAGAAGTTCCGACTGATCAGTTCAGTCGGGTTTCGATCCTAGCTAGAGGCAACCGGGCGTCTAGCCACACTGATGAGCTGTGAAACAGCGAAACAGTCTGTCTGTGGATGACAAAATATATATATATATTTATATATATATATATATATGTGTGTGTGTGTGTGTGTGTGTGTGTGTGTGTGTATGTATGTACTCATAAATCAATAAATGTTCGATGGACTTATCTCATAGACAGACTCCAGATTATTGCGTAACAACGCTCACTGGTGACTGGTGTCCGATAGTTCTTTTGAATTATTAGTAGATATCATATTTATATTCCTCATGTCGAATCAATAGCTGCATCTATTAGAACTTAAGTTGGGTCACTGCATCATGCCAGAAAATCTTTCTCGTCAAGAGTCTATCATGCACATTTACAAATCTATCATTCGTCCATGCATTGAATACTGCTGCCATATCCGTTCCGTTGCTCCTGTTACTTACCTCGTAGTTCTTGACAAAATCCAAAGAAGGACCTGCAATGTAATCGATTCTCTCTTGTCATCCTGATTTCAATCTCTTTCTCACAGACGTGATATAGTTTCTCTTTTCTACAAATAGTTTCATAGCGACTCCTTTGACGAGCTTTTTACCCTGGTGCCCATACTACAGGAATTTAAGCATGCTACTAGATTGGCATTTAGGTCCCACCCTTTTACTGTTGAAATAATTAAATGCAACCTCCGCTTCTACTCTAACATTTTCTTTTCTCGCACTTCCCCCCTGTGGAACTCCCATCCATTTACTCGCTTCTCTATAATCTTCAGAAATTTAAACGCAACGTCAATCGCCATTTCTGTCTTCTTGAATGCCGTTCATCCTTTGTCCTTTCCTCAATTCTCCCTATTCTCTTTAACTTTCACTCCCTGCACGGTTGGGGCGGGGGGATGAAATGACACTTGAAAAAAGGAAAACAACAAAAAAAATAAAACATAGATTTTAAATTTGAGATACGTCCTGGGTAAGACGATAAACTACATCCGCGTCCTGGGTAAGACGATAAACTACATCCAACAGTAAGGCCTCTGGTCAGGCGGTTTTGAGGAGAGTGGAACCACCTCTTAATTGCTGGTGTTCCCAGATCTCCTGACCTGGGGTGGTAGTACCTGTTAGGGTCCCAGCTATGAGCAAATAGTTAACCTCCTAAATTGGAGTCAAAACTATATAAGTGTAAAAATAAGTTTTAATACCAATAATACATTTTTTGAAAAAATTATTACCAACAATAAAAATCTTGGCATTAAATAACCCATTGAGGTCGATATGCCATAAACCAAACCAAAACAAACCAAACCAATATATACTGTGATAGATAGATAGATAGATAGATATTACACATAATAAAAATCTTGTCGGCATTAAATAACCCATTGAAGTCGATATGCCGTAAAACAAAACAAACTCAACCAAATTTGAGATTGTTGGGGACGAGTAGAATGTATTAAGTTTCTTTATCTATAGCGATGTAAATTATCAGAAGGATTTTGGTTGTTAGGCTGGCGTGTTCTTGTCATTCATCCTCAACAATAAAAATGTTTAAAATATGAAACACAACAAGGCAATAATTCAATTCAAATAACACACATATTTATATACAATTAAACAATATTTACAATCATGTTTTTATGTTGTCGAAAAGTTGATGTGTTTAATGTTGTTTGTATTATAATATCCGGATTGTTCTAGTGTTCAATATATTCGTGTAATATTACAAGTATTGTTAGATTGAGTTTTCGGTAACGTAATTGTTCATTGAAGGTTCAACATGAATGTGTATGCAATTATTTACGTACTGTTCTTTTGGTTAGGTCAACTGAAGTTGCGTACACTTAACTGTAGTTAAGGCTTTAGTTCGATCGTAGTTTTTGTACTTATTTAGTAGTGAATTTTTTCTTGTTCACTTTACATAAGCAAAGTTTGTTTAAAGTTCGGAAATATTTCTTGGTCACAGAGGATTATTCGAGCCAGATGTCGATGAGTCAGTGGTGTTCTTTTTACACGGGAAAGTTATTGTTTCGAGTAGCGTAGCTTTGTCTGGCATCTCTCTGAGTTCAATCCGCTGACTGAGTTGGTCAGTCAAAAATCTTCCTTTTATAAATTCTCGGGTATCAAAATCGGCTCCGAGGGTTTTGGCGCAATTTACTTATTTTTACGTGGGCTTTCAAATTTTCGAGCTGTAAACCAATAGAATTCTCTGATTGGAAATATGAAGTTTTCATTGGATAAGCTTAATTTTACGTGGGTGTAAAGAATAGATTGTTCCCACAGCAGTGATGTTAAAATAACATGGACGATTCCACAAGATACACAACAAGTTAAAGTCCGTTAAGAACGCGATATTTAAATATTTAGAAGTGGTTAAAATTTCGGATTAATTTATATCGGAAAAGAAAATAGTCCAGTTTTTATTTCTAAAGTAAAAGTCCCAAAATAAGGCGGATACCAATTGGGACTTAAATAGAACAAACGTTAACAGTTTTGTTATGTTGAAATTGTCGAGATATTGACCGATTTCTTCGACAGTCACCATAATAGATCTGAACAGACAAAGATGGACGGACAGACTGACCGATAAATATATATATATATATATATATATATATATATATATATATATATATATATATAATTGTCAAAATACCGCAAGTTGACAGGTGAAAACACGAAGAAACATGACACTAACTGACACGTAAGGACGCGATACCAGAAAACCGTCAAAGAAGACCTAATACAAGGCACACCCTTATAGATCCATCAAACATTCTTTGATAATGAATGGAACAAAGACAGCACAAAAAATTTATCTTCAACCACCAACATTTTCTTAAATATGTCAGAGTGCTCTATTTTGAATTCTTTTGAAAGAGATTTTTTCATAAAATATTTGAAAAGAGCTTTTTCATGCTCATAAAAATAAAATGAACTTTTATTTGCCCATTAAAAACGTGGCAAGATCAATAAATCTCAGGAGTGCTATTAATAAACAAACACCCATTTTTAAAAGTCGCTAAGCTAGAAACAGCATTGTTAATGAGTAAATAAAACAAGAAATATTTAATAATAATTAAGCATATCGCACACTGAGTGCCGGTGTTAATAAAATAATGCTTGAATTAATATAACACAGCTATTAAGTATATATTAATAAATATACATATCCCTCACATAGATAGATAGATAGAGAGAGAGAGAGAGAGAGAGACTGAGATAGATAAATAGATAGAGATAGACAGAGAGAGACTGAGATAGATAGATAGATAGATAGATAGAGAGAGAGAGACTGAGATAGATAGATAGATAGATAGATAGATAGAGAGACTGAGATAGATAGATAGATAGATAGATAGATAGATAGATAGAGAGACTGAGATAGATAGATAGATAGATAGAGAGAGAGAGAGACTGAGATAGATAGATAGATAGAGAGAGAGAGAGAGAGAGAGAGAGAGAGAGAGAGAGAGACTGAGATAGATAGATAGATAGATAGATAGATAGATAGATAGATAGATATGTGCAGAGAGTGAGAGATTTGATTTTTATGACTTTTACAAACATTTGAAGGTTATTTAAAGCCATAAAATATTTTTTAGATTGTAAGATTTGTTTGGAGATAATGATTTACAAGATACAAGTAATACTAATTAACCCATAGCTGGGAGAGAAGCGGTGGATTCATAACTTTCAAAAGGGCATTTGCGCGTAAGTGAATATAACGAACCCGACTGGAATTGGAACTTCGCTCTCCGACTCCCAATTCACATATGAACAGAGTTACATAGATAGATATATTGACAGACTCAGATAGATAGATAGATAGATAGATAGATAGATAGATAGATAGATAGATAGGGAAATGTCTGGGATAGATAGATAGATAGATAGATAGATAGATAGATAGATAGATAGATAGATAGATAACGAAATGTCTGGGATAGATAGATAGATAGATAGATAGATAGATAGATAGATAGATAGATAGATAGATAGAAGTACAAAAAATTGTTTTTATTATTAAAGAAAAACAATAAGGCGGATACATTTTTTTAAAAATGATCTATGTCGTATATTCACTTGAAAGACCCCTTCATGCCACCTATCAATATGGCCGATTCTAGCCTACATGAGAGTGACTCGTTACAGGAAGTGGAAAAACTATATTGAATCAATTGCTAGGTCTGCTGCTACGAAAGTTGGTTCACTGTATCGTGCTAGTGCTAGACAATTTCTCTCTGCAGAATCTGTCTTACACGTCTATAAGTCAACTATTCGCCGATGCTTTGAATATTGCCGCCACATAAGGTTCAGTGATCCTACTATATATTGAGAGATTCTTTATCAAATTCAAAGAAGAATCAGCAATATTATTGGTCTTAAACCTGGTGTCACTTTCCCACCGTCGTAATGTTGCTTTCCTGTGCCTTTGTTCGGATAAATTCTTCGCTATGGCTCTGAGATTTTATCAATTTTAGTGCAGTACCAGATTACCAACAAGTCTAATCAATCCACAGTTGAATTGGCTAGATGTAATCATAAGTTCTATGTTAACAGTTTATTTGTTCAAACTTTTCGCTTGGGGAACTCTCTTCCGGCTTCTTGCTTTCCGTTAACTTTGATCTTCAAAAATGAAAATAGAATGTCAATCGTCATCTACTGTCTTCTTGATTATTCTTCTAGTGTTCGCAGTCCTTATTAATGTTTCTCTTTTTTTCTTATTCTTTCACACTCAGTAACCCCTTATGTCTTAGTGGCTTTATTGCCTTGTCGGGGGTGAGATATCAGTTGATTCTTTCTGGACCCATGCTATTTCTTTTATGCACTGTGTCCCTTCGAGATGTAAATGATCATGGCTCTCCTTCGTAACTCTAAGTACTTTTTTGGCTCACTTACTATGCATTCTACTTCCTATTCTGTCATCTATTTGTACGAACTCGTTAGGGAGCTTACTCAGTGTTTCCCTCTGCCCTCTTGCCTATGAGTGTCAAATTCTTCAAGAGAAGAAGAAAAAACAGGAGTTAACGTAACGGTCAACTTTGATCTTCAAAAATGAAAATAGAATGTCAATCGTCATCTGCTGTCTTCTTGATTATTCTTCTATTGTTCGCAATCCTTAATAATGTTTCTCTTTTTTTTCTTATTCTTTCACACTCAGCAACCCCTTATGTCTTAGTGGCTTTATCGCCTTGATCTTCAAAATTTAAAATGGAATGTTAATCATTATCTATTCTTCTGTTGATCCCGCTTCTATTGTCCTCACTCCTTAATAAAGTTTCTTTTTCTTTCTTGTTCTTATTTTTTCACACTCAATAACCATTTGCGTCTGAGTTGCATGACTGTTATTAATTATATTTTTAAAAAATGCTTCCCTTGGTACGTCTGAAAACTTAATTAGCACAATTATTAAAAGGAGACACGTTGGAGGAATGGATAGCGGCTTGGATTGAGGAATCGGAGAGCCGAGTTCAAATTCCAGCCAAATCCGTTAGATACACTTACATGCTAATACCCTTGGGAAAGGTATGAATCCTCTTCTTCCCCCTACTATGGTTATATAGCAGAACAGCCTTGAATGGCAACTGGTCTACTGCAGAAAGAAATGGCAACCTACTGCGGGAAAAATCTGCCTCGTCAGTCATATATCGAATGTTATGTTTAGTTTATTATTAGGTTCATATCCCTCCTCTCTCATTCTTCATTATTAGATTTTTATGTATTATAATTTATTATCATTAAATTTTTATGGCATGGGGCGCATTTTGTAGGTTCCCCTTGAGTGGATGCGGTATTGCGGTGTATGAAGGATTGAGTGGTGACGGGGCGAGTTTTTATGGTGAATGTGGGAATTGTAATGAGTGAATGGGTCGTGAATCGGATTAGCAAGGTATAGGATAGTCAGTGTCGACCAGCCTCAACCCCTCCCCTTTTTAGGCCATGTGCCACAATTGTATTTTTTCATACAATAAATATTCATATATCGAATGGCACATGATCGCCTAAGCGTGTATCACGCATGGGACATAACTGACTGGTTAAAGGCTTTTGTTATCTTGGGATTGTCTAGATATTACCCACCTTTTATTGCTTGTATATCATCGTTACCATACCGTTGAATTTTGTAATAGCAGGGGGTGGGTATCCGAATGCAGAAGCCACACTAAATCTCCTCCATAACGGTCTATTAACGACAGCCATCAGCAATTCTAGTGTAGTCATACTTGTTTGTTGTTTGACATTGTCCAACTAGTTTTTGCGTTGGCGTCCTCTCCTACGTCCAACTTCAACGGTGCCTTGCATGGTGGTCTTGCAGAGGCTGTTGTTCCTTGTCACCTGTCCAAACCACGCCATATTTCTCCATTTGATAGTGGCGAGAACAGGTTCCTAGCGATCACAAAACTTTCAACCCTTTCCCACACAAACTGATCGGTTTTATGTTCCCAATAGAAGATGCCAAGGAGTTTTCGCGTGCATTTGAAAGATTCACGCTCTGTATAGAGCTCTGTAAATCGAATGGCTTGTTCTTTGACATTCATCAAAATGAATCGGTACAAAATAAGGATTACAATCTGACAGGAGAAGACACATAGAGGACACGTTTTAAATTTGACATGTTTCGCTTTTATTTAAGCTTCATTAGAAATTTTTAGAAATAAACTACGAAGGAGAAAGTACACTATTTACATTATTCGGACTATTGTCCTCATCTTTGTCGCCATATCTATTACAACGTTTCGGCCGTTGTACGTTCCGGCCTTCTTCAGGTTGGAATGTCGAACTGAACCCTTTATTTCGCTCACTGGGGTAGACTGTTCTAGTTCCACGTGTCATGTTTAATGGATGTCAGTTATTTCCCTTTGAAAGTTAACCGGGTATTGAACTCACACACTTTGGGTCCAGTCACTTGATCTAACTAACGCCTTTATCCACTGTGCCATGTGTCCTTGAGGACATCTGTGTATGAATTTCTGGGTATTATAAACCTAATGTCTTCAGCAACCATTTTTTTACCAGTGCTCATATTGCTGTTATCATTACATGTTTTTACCAGAGCTCATATTGCAATTTTTGTTATTATCATTTTTCTCTGGCAGTCCTTATTACTGGTTCCCATGTTGTATTCATTTCTATGCTTGGTCGGCTCAGGAGATTTTTGTAGCCTAGCATATGTGCTGATTCCTTAAGTTTACGAATTTTCCAATGGTGTTCCTTGTCTATAATCTCAACCTGATCTCACAGAGGCCGATGATCTCCCTTCTCTCTCCATATGTGGTCAAACAGATATGGAATATTGTTTTTTTTTTTTTTTTCGTATTTTGTGGACAATGAAAGCCGTGGTCTCAATCCATTTTGAAAACTTGGATGGAGTCTTCCGTGTGCCACCTTTTTCCAAATAAATAGAACTCAGGTTAGTGGAGGACGGGAGAAGACATTTTGACAAGGTGACAAGTCAAATTGACTTCAAGGCGCACAAGGCATTTAACATCAAGACGAGAGCATCAAGAAGGTAACAGTTACCGGCCAGCTGCAGAGACACTAAAGAATTTTGAAGTTAAAATGAAAATTCTCCTGTAGTTGCACAACAAAGAACGAAAATAATACAAATCATTTTTAGCTAGCACAGTGTGAATTTAAAAGGGACTTTTCTAAAATTACTATATGTCCCAGAGATGCTTGTGGGCCAAGTAAAAGTAGGTGTTATTGTTTTTTTCTAAAAGGTGGTTGCACCTCTGTTTTTCTGTGTTGGGGAGTAGCTGAATACATCCAAAAGATGGACTGGTATAAGTCGATTTAAAGAGCACTGTCTCTTACTGAGGGAGAGCAGTTAACGATTATTGTTAACTCTGCTTGTCGACTTTCCGTCTCCAGTAAACAACTACCAGACCCCGTGAATACGGGGTCTACGGGCAATTTTTGCACGAGCCCGTAGGCTTGTCGACTCTCTGCCTCGGGACAGTGAGGAACACAGACGAGGTTAAGTATACGGGCAGAGTTTCGTCTAGTGAGGTAGACAGCTACCAGACCCTGTGAATACGGGGTCTACGGGCAATTTTGGCACGAGCCTACGGGCTTGTCAACTCTCTTCCTCCGGACAGTGAGGAACCCAGACAAGTTTAGGTATACGGGCAGAGTTTAGTCTAGCGAGGTACACAGCTACCAGACCCTGTGAATACGGGGTCTACGGGAAATTTTGGCACGAGCCTACGGTCTTGTCGACTCTCTGCCTCGGGACAGTGAGGAACCCAGACGAGGTTAAGTATACAGGCAGAGATTCATCTAGTGAGGTAGACAGCTACCAGACCCTGTGAATATATGGTCTACGGGCATTTTTTGCACGAGCCTACGGGCTTGTCGACTCTTTGCTTCCGGACAGTTAGGGACCCAGACGAGGTTAAGTATACAGGCAGAGTTTCGTCTAGTGAGGTACACAGCTACCAGACCCTGTGAATACGGGGTCTACGGGCAATTTTGGCACGAGCCTATGGGCTCGGAAAGCCCAACGTAAAAAAAAACAGCCTTGTGCTCTATCCCGCCTTGTCGGGAGGTCTCATGTAAATACTGAGCAGTTAACGATTAGATTTCGTTAAACCATTTCTGGTCCATCTCTCTGCCTTCGAGCAGAGAGGAACCCAGACGAGGCTGTGCCTACGGGTAGAGTCTCGTCTGTGGGGATAGACAGCTACCCGACCCCGTGTATACCGGGTCTACGTCGATTTTTTTCCCCGGGCTAGTTTTTAACGTAGGACTTTTTTTCCGAGCGTGTACACGCTCGGAAAAAAAGTCCTACGTTAAAAACTAGCTTTGTGCCGCATCTCGCCTTTTAGGGAGGTCTGGGTTAAATACCGAGGCGTTAAAGGTTAACTATTTATTGCATTAGTCTGTGTTCTCAACCGTGTATCATATTATTCTCCAGAATAAACAACTTCTTATTTTCTATATGTGTCAACCTTTTCTATTTATGACACAACATTCTGCCTTCTTGAATTGTAATCTCTTTTTGTCGTTGAATCCATGTTTTTCCCAAACTGTAACCCCACCTTTTTTTTCTCCATTTTTCAATGTTAATCTTTTTATCAGAAATTGTTAGCCTTGCTTAATAGGAGCACAAAAGGAAATTTTTGTGCAAATTCTGTCTTGTGCAATAAATGTTTTCCCTTTAGAATTTTATGCGGTGGTTGAGTCCCATTTTGTAATTTGCGCCTATTTTGACCCCAAGGAAAAGAGAAGCCCGTGTTCCCATTTCACTTTCTATTCCGACTGACCAGGTTTTTGTGTTTGGCGCTGGAACTTAGATTTGGTAGGAAATCATTTTTTTATAGTTGATGATCTACGAAATGTCTTTCTCCATGCATAGAATTTCTTCGAATTCAAATTAAATCTGTCTCTTCAAAAACTGTTTTTTTTTCTGAAGAAATCATCTTTGGTCAAAATCAAAACAAAGGAAATATATACTGTTGTTAAATAAATTTCTACTTAATTTGTTCATTTTTTCCCTCGAGCGATCACTTTCTCGCGCTGTGAACATCCTTACAGAGAGATAAATTGAATTTCCCACAAACTTGTTTGTTTTTAAATACTTTACAACACACAGATTGAGCAGCGGTAACTTTCTGCACTTGGAAAGACACAGCAACATTAAACAAGTTCAGAGAAAGTAAATCATTTCAGCAAAAAGAAAAACAAACGTATTTTTCCCAGATGGAGATTTCCGCAAATGTTCTTTCTTGTACTGATTTAGAAATTAGTCTAAGGTTTCTTTTATTTCCTGTGTCTATATTTTTTTCTCTCTGATGCCGCCTTCGTCTGGCGAACTCGATTTGTAACGAGTTTGAAATGCAGCCGAACCGAAAAAAAAAACGGTGCGAAACAAAGGAAGTGAACTTGATATTGAACTTCTTCTTTGGGAAAAGGTAGGAAAGTGAACGTTGCTTTGGGAACTGGGTCGATCGAGAATAGAAATGTTTTCGTAAGTGAGAAATCAATTAAAAAGGCAACAACAACAACGAAGAAGCGGCTTGCGGGCGTTCGCTGTTTAGATTAGCGAAAGAGATTTGTCGAAAAAAGAACAGAAAAAAATGAAAAACAAACAACACGTTTACTTTTTGTTTTATTTTTGTCTTTTCGTGCCAATAAAAATTTACATTTTGACTTGTTAAATAATGCATGACTGATCTTTCCTCTCGTTTGAGTGAAAGGTTCAAAATCCCATCACTGTTTGGGACACTAGACCAAATTACGTGATTTATTGTTGCAATGTTGCTTCTTTTTTTTCTTTTTTCTTTTAGTTACTGGGCACGTGACCGAGTGCTTAGAACGAACGTTCGCTTTCTGACCATGACACCCGGGTTCGAATCTTACTATGGTCGGTTTGTCAGGAAGGAAACTTCCTGACATTATCGGTCTGGAGGGGAACGACCATAGCGTGCGGCACCTTCGGAAAGTGCCTGAGTGAAAAACCATACCACGGGTTGACATAAGCCTTGTGAGTGAAATTGGGTAGACGGAACTCTTGGGGCCGTCGATACCTGTGCTAGCACGAAGTCACAAGTCATCGTGGCTGAGGGCTTGAGCGTGCTGGCCTTGTTCAAATTTTTTACCACACTAGATAACACACACACTCTCTCCCAGAAACTGCAACTAAGGTCTGCTCAGCATAGTTGCAGTATAAACCACAGGTTGACTCTGTGGGTGTTGAACAAATACAAATGTTCCTGAGCAAGCGTCTGCAGTAGGGATTGGCTAGCCGCTCTTGTGGCGGGTATCCTCGAATACGAGTGGCCAGCTATACATTGTTATTATTATTATTGTTATTAACATTATTGTTATTAATATTATTATTTTTGTTGTTATTATTATTATTGCGGTTGATATTATTATTATTATTATTTCCTTTGATTTCTGTTGTATACACATTTCCTTCTGGGTCCCAACTAGAGACCTAAGGTTAGAAAGGGCATTATTATTATTATTATTATTATTATTATTATTATTTCCTTCGATTTCTGTTGTATACAAATTTCATTCTGGGTCCCAACTAGAGACCTAAGTTTAGAAAGGCATTATTATTATTATTATTATTATTATTATTTCCTTTGATTTCTGTTGTATACAAATTTCCTTCTGGGTCTCTACAAGAGACCTAAGGTTAGAAAGGCATTATCATTATTATTATTATTATTTCCTTTGATTTCTGTTGTATTCTCATTTACATCCGGGCCCCATCTAGAGACTTGTTATGATCCACAATGATGATGATAGTTCATCATTCTAAAAATAACCGTTCCATCAATGATGATAGAAAATAAGGATATTTCATCATCTCTGAAATAAAGATTTAAAAAAAATCATCATACTACAAACAACCTTGCCACCAGTGGTGAAAGATGAGAAAGATATTTCATCCTTCTAAAATCTGATTATAAAAACAACCCTTCCACCACAAGCAAGAGCAGTCAGTAGAGTATGGTCAGTAGAGTAGCAAGTGGCAGTAGCAGTAGTAAAAAGGTCCAACACATACGTATCCTCATCCCTCCGTGAAAATCGAAAACTGACGATCTCAAACGTTATCCTCACCAATAAAATCCTCGGAACAAGCAAAAACAAGTAAGCACAACCTTTTAAAGAAACAAAAGTGACAGTAACACTGGGAACATTTTTAACACACATCATATCATTACCTGTAATTCATATCCGGAAGAAGAATACAAATTCTTGTTATTAATGTCAACAGGTGTCATAATTGTTTATGTTATTGTTGTACTTTTTATTCATTTCATTTTCAGTCTAATAAAAAGTCAAAAGGATTCCTCTATCAACTACTACTACTACTACTACTACTACTACTACAAATAAATATAACAACGGGATAACTACTATATTAACAACCATTACACATCGACCCCGTTACAGACCTAAGGTCAGAAATGTCATCATGACATCTTCTACTGAGCATTTCTGTAAAATAAAAAAACACACATTTTACACAGATACCTTCTATGATATTATCAGAACCTTTTCCAATCAATCCGAGTGCTCCAATTACAACTGGAATTGCTGATGTCCTCATGTGCCACATTTTTTTAGATTTCCACTTCAAGATCCTTGTATTTTAATAGATTTTTTGAAGATCTTCAAATATGCATTACAATCTGCAGTGACTGCCGTGGTAATAAGTAAGCAGATTCAGTTTTTGTGGTCTTTTATTACGATAGCTGAGAGATTAGCTTTGATTGTTCCGCCTGTGTGCATTGTGCAGTCCCATAATATGGTTACAGGTCCTATAAACGGTTCTGGATGAGGTTCATACCAGTTTCTTGCACTTTCCTTCCCGTAAAAGTCGCATATTTTCTAGTGCAAATATTGATCCACACCATCATGCCAAATTTTATATTCAGTCGGTGCCAACACTGCACAACTTGATACAAGATGGTCAATTGTTTCTGGGTATTTATCACAGAATTTGCTTTTGGGGTCAACACAATTTTTCAATATGTGTGCTTGGTAATTTCTAGTTAGCAAGCATTGGTCCTGTGCAGCAAGAATAAAACCTTCAGTTTCGGTTTTAACCTGGCACTACTTAACCACTGAGAGGTATGGTGCTTTTCTACATCAGCTTGTTTGGTATGCGCAGAGTATTGACCGCAAAGAGGCTTATCTTGCTATCCCTTTTGCATTTGTTTCATTGCTTTTGCTTTCTGTTTTACGTTCATTGCAGCGGTACTAGGTGTATCATGGTTTACTTGCACGTTTTCAATCCACTTGAAACCCCATTTTGAAATTTATTATTATTATTATTATTATTATTATTATTATTATTATTATTATGTTTGATATCTGGCGTTTACACATTTCTTTCCGGGTCACGCCCAGGGACCTAAGGTTAGAAATGGCATCATGACACTTTCCACTGCAAAAAAAAATAAAATAATTACATAGATAAAGCCCTTCGTAAAGTGTGGGCTGTACTTGTCAGAACAATTTTTTGCATCTTTTTGCGGCATGGACTTCCAGGAATCCCTTCAATTAGTCTACTGGAATCTTTTCCAACCAACCCTAGGGCTCCAACTACAACAGGGATTGTTGATGTTCCCATGTGCCACCTTTTTGAGATTTCTATTTCAAGGTCCTTGTATTTTGACAGCTTTTCGAATATCTTCAAAGATACATTGCAGTCTGCAGGGACTGCCATATCAATAAGGAGGCATTTTTTTTGTTTGTGGTCTTTAATAATAATGTCTGGGCGGTTGGCTTTGATTGTTCTGTCAGTGTGTATCATCATCATCATCATCATCATTATTATTTTTATTATTATTATTATTCCTTGAAACTGCTTGCTTGTTTTACTAGCTACCTCCATGTTTCAACTCGAAACCACAAGAGACTGCAAGCCAACAGGTCATGATTGTTAGATTGTAAACTACGCTTCAGCCGATATCTTCTTCGACCTCCATTACATGAATGCTACCAGTAATGGTTTCCTTTTTACCATCTGTCATGAGTGCCAGTTTAAAGAATGTCGAATGTAATCTGCAACTAAGGAAGGTCGGAGAATATATCCGTCGAAACGTAGCGCTACAGAACAATAACTAAGATAGCGATTGGATTTATGAGAAAATTAACATTGACTTAATTCTTTCGGAAGTTGCAACATTTTCAAAAGAACATGACACACTTCGCCGATAGATGTCCGTGAGAAACATTTTCTATCAAAAAGTTTTTTTATTTGATTGATCTAAGTCTGTTCATATCTATCTATCTTTGTCGATTCATAAAGTCTGATCTATCTATCTAAGTCTGATCTATCTATCTATCTAAGTCTGATCTATCTAAGTCTGATCTATCTAAGTCTGATCTATCTATCTATCTAATTCTTCATGTCTATTTCACGTAATAACCAAAGTGCCCTTAAACAGCAAAATGTTCGGGTTCAATTTTTTATTAAACTAAAACTACTTTGCACAAGTCCTTAATGATGATGACACTATTTTTAAAATATTAAAACATTTTATTTTTATGACCATGATGTTCACTCTGTACAAGGCCCAAAAGCCACTCGAGGCAGAGGTTTAAAGAGTAAGAGGCACGACCCCAAACAAGAAGATAATGCCACCGGAAGTGAAAGAGAAGGAAAAGTTTTTAGAGGGAGCCGGAAACTCAATCCTAACCGGGAAACAAGGGATAAACCTATACTCCTGTTCCCAAAGACCGAGGACAAGGGCCAACCAAACCTATCTACTCCTGTTGAACATTAATCATCTTAAATATCCTGAAAGACATCAAAGGAAACCAATAAAGTGTATGAAAAAGCAACTTTTCTTCCATTGAATACTTAAATGTTTTAGTATCTGTCTATATTTCTGCGATGAGGTATTATGTACATTATTCAGACTATTGTCCTCATCTTTGTCGCCATATTTATTACAACGTTTCGGCCGTTGTACGCTCTGACCTTCTTCAGGTGGTTGGAATGTCGAACTGAACCCTTTATTTCTCTCACTCAGGTAGACTGTTCTAGTTTCACGTGCCATGTTTTAATGGATGTCAGTTATCAGTTATCTCCTGTTAATTACCCCTCTCCAAGTTCTCCACTGCCTTAACCGGGTATTGAACTCACACTCTTTGGGTCCTGTTACTGGATCTAACTAATGTCTTTATCCACTGTACCATGTGTCCTCGAGGTTAAGGCAGTGGAGAACTTTCAGAGGGGAATTAACAGGAGATAACTGATAACTGATATCCATTAAGCATGTCACGTGGAACTAGAACAGTCTACCACAGTGAGCGAAATAAAGGGTTCGATCGACATTCCAATCTCATGAAGAAGTCCGGGGCGTATAACGGCCGAAACTTTGTAATAAATATGGCAACAAAGATGAGGACAATCGTCCGAATAATATAAATAATTTAAATGTTTTAGGAAAATTTTAAATTTGTACAGCTCGTCTGACCCTTAGAAACTAATTCTCTTCTATGTGCCGCGTCCATTTAGGACATAGGCAATCATAGCACTCCCCATCTTTCTATCTTGTGTGGCTCTCACCAGTTTTTTCTCCCTTTGTTAAGGCCCCCACACCCCCATCCGTTCACACAAGCTCGTCAGGCAAGTAGCTCGCTGTCTTCCCCTATCTTTCTTGCCCGCAATATGCCCGTGGGGGTTAAGTCTTAATGCATGGACAGATTACTTTCTTCTTCTCCTTCTTCTTCTTCTTATTATAAAAACAAAAATAAAAAATAAAAGTACTTAATTCCTTGTCTTGCTATATAACCGCGTTATTCTGTCGTTTATAGTCTGATACGTGATGGGGTCGAGATATACGGCAGTCCTGTACTGAGGTATGGGTCGATCATAATTGATTACTCGATCATATGATCGATATCAATTGGGAATCGAATTAGCAGTTTCTCATACGTTGTGCATGCCTTCCTGCAAACAAAAAGCGCCGTTTATTCAGTGTTTCGTGCTTTATGTGGGTCAGCATGTTATCAACATTAGGATCTGAATAAGCGGGGCTTCTTCTATTTCTTGCGTACTACACGCTCCAAAATAAGGAGCATAACTTTTGTCCTTTCTAGGGTCGCTTCCTTTTCATTACGTTTTGTTACTTCCCTTTGGTACTTTTTTTTTACTACATCATAAGGTCAGTTTACGAACCAGTAACAAACTTCTAACAAACAATTTTAGTATGCTTTTGAATATTTACTATACAGGTGGGCGATGACACCAGAAAAGTTGGGAAGTCGTTTTCTAGAGCCCCAAACCTCATGTCTGTATTCATGTAGATTAAAAACCCTTATACCCTTTAGCCTTCTTCGTCTGTTTCATTATATGCTCTGCAATTCTGGTCAGCATGCTCGCAACATTTCAGCCATTGTATCCGGGGGGTCTTCATTAAATGCCTGCCGATCTATTCACTTGCCATATTAGAACTCTTTCTTCAAACCAAGTAACTTATTGTCCTTCTACTTTCCATGCTCAGTTAAAATATAATCAACAACTTTATCGGCTTTTGTGCACTTGTTCATTTCTTCCTCTGAGCCAGAAGACGTAACTTCAACACTACCAGACTTAGGGTTTGAACTTGCAATCTTTGATAGGAAAACATTCAATTAACATAATTTCTCAGAAAATCCCATAGTTGCCTTAAACCCAAGGAAATTCATGCAGCTTTTGACAACTAAGATGATCCATTCTCTCTTGTTTCTACTTTAACCCTTGTCATTTGTATCATCTCATTTTTGCCCTTATCCTTTTCAATCTTCATTTCCCACCCATCTTTTTGTGTTTTTTTTTTAATCGCCACCCATTCTCTCTCTATAATAAATGTTAAGATATACCTAATCATGAGAGAGAGAGTTTACATGATATGGTAAAAAAATTAACGGTAGTGTTGCTCTGGTAACAGAACTAAAGTATGCGTTGTGAAGCCACTTAGCACAGACTGACCTTGAACATTGTTGTATATACACATTAAATAACCTCTTCGCTCACTTCTGTTGTTTATAGCAGTGCTTGGAAGGAAAGTGTGTAGAGTGCGGTCGTCTCACTATACCACAGAGGTTCCATCAGTGACCATAGTTTGTGCAGGAGTTTTAGGTCAAGTTCAAAATTCTCTCAGTCTGACAACCACCATATTCCCTAGATCTCTCTCCTTGCGACATTTTCCTCTTCAAAAAATCAAATCTCACTTGGAAGAAACAAGATTTCAAGACATAAAGGAAATCCAAAAGAAGCTGCTTGCTATCCCCTCCTCTCAAAAAGAGTTCCAAGAATGCTTCCAGCAATGGAAATGACGCTGGATAAAGTTTGTGGCTTCAGAAAGGGATTACTTTGAAGGAGATTAAATGCTGAATTGATATGTATTGAAGTTTTCTTTTTATAGCAACCAGTCCCGATACTTTTTGATCAGCCATTGTATATAACCTGCTAAATAGAGTCAACATAGTTTTGTTTTTTCTTATACTAAAGTCCATCCAATACAAAGCTCAAGTCCTTCAGGGTCAAGGATTACCAAATAAGTCACGATTTATGTATGAAAAAGGAAGTAGCAGGAAGTGAGGATAGATAAAGATTGACTTGAAGACATTAAAATTTATAGCGTTCAGGGAAGCATCCACCCAGGAGTCTTCCAAAAAGTAGTAGTTTTCTGGTAAAATGCATCCACTCTATTGACAAACATTTTGTGTGCTGTGCAATTTAATCAAAATGCCCAGCCCCCAACAGCAATATCATTGCAATGTCAGAATATGTGGGAGGTGTATTTTAATTTTTTATTTACTATTTGTTCACACAATACAAGGCCTGGGAGCCACTCAAAGTAGAGGATTCATGAATGAGTTTGTACAAATGTAAAAAAAAGAGATAAAAATAATAATGTGCTACTCCAAGGTTAGAATCGTTCATAATGTGTAATTCCTGTGCAAACACTGACTTGTCCAGTTTCAGGAGTAATTTTGACTTACAGTTATCAATTAAAATATTTTCTCTTATGAATAAGAAAAGAAGAGAAAGAAGTAAAAAGAAAAGAAGGAAAAAGAAGAGAGAGAAAGAAGGAAAAAGAAAAGAGAGAGGAAAAAAGAAGAGAGAAGAAAAGAGAGAGAAGAAAAGAGAGAGAAAGAAGGAAAAAGAAAAGAGAGAGAAAGAAGGAAAAAGAAAAGAGAGAGAAAGAAGGAAAAAGAAAAGAGAGAGAAGGAAAAAGAAAAGAGAGAGAGAGAGAAGGAAAAAGAAAAGAGAGAGAGAAGGAAAAAGAAAAGAGAGAGAGAGAGAAGGAAAAAGAAAAGAGAGAGAAAGAATGAAAAAGAGAGAAAAGAAAAAAGAGAGAGAGAGAAGGAAAAAGAGAGAGAGAGAGAGAAGGAAAAAGAAAAGAGAGAGAAAAATGAAAAAGAAAAGAGAGAGAAAAATGAAAAAGAGAGAAAAGAAAAAAGAGAGAGAAAGAAGGAAAAAGAAGAGAGAGAGCAAAAAAAAGAAGAGAGAGAGAGAAAGAAGGAAAAAGAAGAGAGAGAGAGAGAAGAAAAAAGAAGAGAGAGAGAAGAAAAAGAAGAGAGAGAGAGAGAAGAAAAAAGAAGAGAGAGAGAGAGAGAGAGAAGAAAAAAGAAGAGAGAGAGAAAAGAAAAAAGAAAGAGAGAGAAAGAAGGAAAAATAAAGAGAGAGAGAGAGAAGAAAAAGAAGAGAGAGAGAGAGAAGAAAAAAGAAGAGAGAGAGAGAAGAAAAATGAAGAGAGAGAGAGAAGGAAAAATGAAGAGAGAGAGAAGGAAAAGGAAGAGAGAGAGAGAGAAGAAAAATGAAAAGAGAGAGAGAGGAAAAATGAAGAGAGAGAGAAGGAAAAAGAGAAAGAGAAGAAAAAAGAAGAGAGAGAAGAAAAAAGAAGAGAGAGAAAGAAGAAAAAAGAAAAGAGAGAGCAAAAAAAGAAAGAGAGAGAGAAGGAAAAAGAAGAGAGAGAAAGAAGGAAAAAGAAGAGAGAGAGAGAAGAAAAAAAGAACAGAAAGAAATAAAGAAAAAAGAGAAAGGTAAAAGAAAAAAGACAAAGAATTGTCTGCAACTTCCAGGGAAAACGGGCAAGATAGCTTCAGTGGAAATTTTGTTAAATCTGGTTGAAAATGTACGAATAGTCTGTGTGTGAACAGATTGAGGCAAATCTTAATCAATTTGTGTGGATAAATTTATCGATCAAATTCAGAGATTTTGTAAAACCAAATTTACAAATGTTCTTTCTGGATTTTCAGATCAGCCTTAAAAGAAAGAAATGTCTGTGACAAGGGAGATAACTCCCATCAAATATAGAATGCAATACCAAACAAAATTATTTGATGGCATCGAAGACCCCCCACCTCTTTCTTGGCTTAGCTACAGCATTTCTGTAAACATCCTTTTAGATGCAGTCTAATGTTAGAACACTCTTCATTTAGGTGGATTGATATTACAGAGAAACCTTTTACATTTTATCAGTATGGCTGATGCTAACCTCCAGGAGAATGATCCATTGCACCTTCTTGAACTAATGTTCTCTGGTGAAATGATTCTAATGAATCAATTGCCAAGTCTGCAGCTAAGGAAGTGGCTTCACTGTATTGAGTTAAGCAATTTTTCTCACCAGAATCTATTTGACATATTCATAAGTCTACCATTCATCCTTGCTTTAAATATTGCCACATCTAGTCTGATGCTACTGCTGTATATTTAGATTCTTGATAAAATCCAAAGAATCCACAATATTATTGGTCCTGATCTAGCATATCAGCTTCAGTCACTTTCCTATCTTTTATTTTTATATTTTCATGATAATTGTTCTGATAAACTTTCCTCTATGGTACCCAGACTATGAATTTAAGTACAGTACTAGATTGGTAGCTTGCTTTCATCATTTTACAGTTGAAATGGCTAAATGGAACTGTACGTTACATACTAAGTTTCTTCTCTTGCACTTCTCACTTTTGGAAGTGTCTTCTCGCTTCTTGCTTTCCAGAGTCAACTTTGATCTTCAAAAATTTAAAAGCAACACCAATCGTTATCTTCTGAATCCTTCCTTTGTGCAGTCAACTTAACATTACTTTTGTTTCATATTCTCTAACACTGTAAACCCCTTGCACATTAGTGGCTTTATCGCCTTGCTTGGGGTGAAATTGAGGAAGGAAACAAATATTTTAATGTGTTCAGATAACAGCATCTCACATTTTCTGTCGAATGTTAAAATTCTTCCAGGGTATTTTAATTTCTCTACTCGGCTGATTTTGACAAGATCATGTCTTGGATTGTCATTCTTATAAATGGCATTAGGTTGTCTGGCATATCAGCTTCAGTCACTTTCCCACCTTTTTTTTTGTTTTGTTTTTATAAATATTTTCATGGTAATAGTGCCAATGAATTTTCCTCAACATTATGAAGTACAGTACTAGATTGGCAGGTAGGTCTCATCATTTTATAATTGGAACAGCCTCATGTAACTGCATGCTAACAGTTTTTTCTATTTGTCAGTTTTTGCTTGCGGAAATCTCTTCTAGCTTCTTGCTTTCTAGAGCCAATTTTAAATCTTCAAAAATTTAAATGCAATGTCAATTGTTATCTTCTGAATTCTTTTTTTACTGTCCCGTCTCCTTAAAATTTCATATTTTTTTATATTTTCTACAACTCCACAACCCCTTGCACATTATTGCCTTGCTTGGGGTGAAATGGTGGAAGACAAAAAAATACTGAACTGCTAATGAAATGTTTGTTTCTTAATACTTTGCTTAGCTTTTGGAAGACAACTTTCAGTATATTAATGCACTTTCAGATAACAGCATCACATTTTCTGTCAAATGTTAAATGACTTCCAGGGTATTTCAATTTCTCTACTCGGCTGATTTTGACAGGATCATGTCTTGGATTGTCGTTCTTGCAAATGGCACTGGATTATCTGACAATTTTTATCTCGTACTTTCTTCTCTCTTGTGAAAGAATTCCTGTCGTTTCCTTCCTGTACCGGCCATCAACATTATTTCATCTATGCATCTCATATCGTTAAAATGGTTTTAACTAAAAAATAAATCCTGGTAGGACATTTAGTTATCTTGGGTTCAACTCAGTATAAATATTAAATAAACAAGGTGAGTAGAGACAGCCCCCGTTTTATGTCCCCTAACCCAGGGGTTGGCAACCTTTTTCGAACTATCTGCTGACTTAGGGTCTTAAAATCATTCATTGTGCCAACAGCATATGTTTTTTTATTGGATGTTGGACAATTTCTGTCTTTATTTTCACCTGAAATTAAAGCAAACATACGAACATTAGAACGGCTCCTGATCAGACATAATAGACATTCATTGTCTGTTATATTTAACAATATAAGTTGGGCACCTCAAGATGGTGTAATGGTTAGCAAGCTTGTCTCACTAGAACAATTACGACTGAGTAGTGAGTTCGATCCTCACTGGGTGCCCCAAACATTAGGCCTTGTGCCACATCTAAGCTACGCTTGGAAAATCACTTTAACAATATAAGTTTAAATAATGATCTGCTGTCCCAATAATATATATATATATATATATATATATATATATCAATTATGTAGTGCGTATTCAATTTATGTAATGTAAATCATTCAAACGAAAAACAAATACTGAAGCTAATTATACGGCAAGAATCACTCTCGCAAACAATATTTAATAATAAAGTACAATCAACTTCGAATCTGTTAATGAATGGTATGATCCTTGTTTATAAATTCCGGTTTTATCAGGTCTTATTTTTTCTACTAGCCGGGCTTTCAGTCGTTTCGAACGACCATCATCAGGTAGACATTTCAGTGTGTTTTTGTTAAAATCCAGGTAGTAATGCGACATCGAAAGATTATGCAGTCCGAAAGACTCTACATTTGAATGATAACTCTAACATTTTTAGGCATTTAAAACAACATGCCTGGTCACATACACAATTCCGGAAAATCCTCGTTGGAAACACAACTATACTTAAACATGAAAACAAACAAAAACTAAAAATTCTTGAAGCTATATACATAAAACAGTTAAAACCTAACCTGAACAAAATAAACTATGAAATCTCCACAAATATTCTTAAATGCATATAATTTATAACAGAAGCCATTGGTTTATACCAACGGCTTCCCATACTTAACACTTCTTGTTTTCACTCTCCCGTGGTCATGTGTGATGTTATGAGCTGTGGTGTGATTTTCGCTTCCAGCGTCTCATATGCACAAGTTTGCCGTTGCTTGGAAATCATCCATGTAAACAAAAACAGACTACCATTATTGTTTTGTCCGTGTATTGTTTAATATATTGTAATGTAACTGTCATCTTTGATAAAGGCTTATGTAAGCCAAAAGCTTAGATAGGATTAAAAAATATGTATCAATATGGTGATCTTATTTCGTCTTTTAATGATAATGTTATTAAGCTTATCAGACAATATGAAAAGAATTTACATAAAATAAAGACAAAACTTGTCCATATTATTTAATGAAACATGCATCAATATATATATATATATATATATATATATATATATAATACACACACACACACACAGATATACATACATACATACAGAGAAGGTACAATGGGAAAATTCTTGACATTTTATATTTTAAATTTCGCACATGTACAGTATGTTAGGGTCAGTTGGGCACCATCTGTGAGAAAAAGACCACTATGATGCAATTCACACCACCAGAAATTTGGAAACGGCATACTGTACTGCTTGGTATTCATGCTGGAAGCCCCAATACAAACATTTCAGAGTGTTTGGGTGTCAATCCGAGGACAGTGCAGAGGATTCAGAAAGAGTTGGCGGAGTCTAATGGTGATTACGAAGATATGGCAGCTCAGAAAACTCACCATGATAAGAAATGAACTCCAGAAATTTTTGGTGAGGGTTTCGGACTCAACATGGAGACCTACATTAAGCGCTTTGCGGAGGTAGTGCTGCTCTGGGTCAAGAGGATGACTGCTGGAAGACCCAATGTATGGCAATAAGACTCTGTATCATGCCATAAGTCATATGGATGAAAAGTGTTACTGCTGAGTTGGTAGTAAATTTCTAAACAATGAAAATGTAGACCGCCATTTAATATGAATACAGATATCATACTACTGACTGGGTGTTCACAATTATGTGTTGTACAATCATGTGTTGAACTCTTTGCCTTTTGGCAGTGAGGAACCTAGATGGGGCTATCCCTACCCCTCATCTGCATACATGGCTAAGATAAGTTTTCCTTTTGTCTTTATTAGTAAATACTTTTTATCATTCTCTAAAATGTGAATGTGGACAGGAATGTTCTTTTATATGTTGTGCAACAAAGCTTGAACCTGGCATGTGTAAAGTAAGCCTTCTTGATAGTGTTGTTGTTGTAAAACCAATATACAATTTTACATTTTTGTCAGTGATACAATCTCCTAAAGAACATTTAAATTGATATACAATGTTGGTCTAATGCAAAACTTTACTTGACAGAGAAGAGTTATTGTCAGTGATTAAAGATGGTTGTATTAAATTTAGTATAGTATAAAATTAGTTTTCATTTTTTTTATTTGGATCAGTGGGGGATATATTAGTACTTTTTAGAATGTTTTTCATCTTGGTTTGGTTTGGTTTGTTTTACACATATCAACCTCAATGGGTCATTTAATGCCAACAACGTTTTTTTCATGGTAATATTTTTTGTTTTGTCAAAAATCTATTTCTCTTAATATTTTTTTCCTCAAAAACGTATAGCTGGTTACAAAGTATTTCTGGTATTAAAACCTATTTTTACACTTTTATAATGCTTTTTACCTCACTTTCGGTGTTTACTATTTGTCCATAGCTGGGACCCTAACAGGTGCTACCACCCTGGGTCAGGTTGCACCTGGGAACACCAGTAATTAAGAGGTGGTTCCACACTTCTCAGAACCTCCTGATGAGAGGCCTTGCTGTTGGACATAGTTTATCGTCTTACCCTGGACGCTGATCTAGTTCATTGTCAGACCCAGGACACGGATATAGTTTATCGTCATACCCAGGATGGTTTTTTCATCTTATTTGTAGTTCGAGTGTATTTGACTGCAGTATAGTATGCTGATATGTATAGGGTTATTTGTGGGAGAATTTATGTCAATATTTCTAATATCTTGTTTAATTTGTTCATCAGCAATGTAATTTAGAAAGTCATTATCAATGAGAAATTGCTGAATGTTTTTCAATTCAGTGTCTAAACGTTTTCGTGGAAGAGTTAGCTTTTGCACGGTTTATTAAATTTTGCATATTCAGTTTTGTAATAGTCAGGACATTCCCTTTTATAGTTGAGAGTGCATGCATTTATGTTTTGTCATGCCCGTTTGTAGGAGAGACTTTGTAAATCACAGATACAACAATAGTAACGCCTTTGAACAAAACGTGGTCAGACGCCGCTAATTCCCATATACAAGGGTCATTCAATAAATAAGGTGAATTTTTCGGTATAAGGACTTCTAATACAGATAGAAGCTTACTCTTTTTTTTTTTTACTTTTTTTTCACATGAATTTAATTTCTTTTGCAGATTAAAAAAAAACTTTGAGAGTTTTGGCGATTAACAAAGATGGCCGACCAAGAAGCATGCTCCAGGATTGAACAGCAGTCAGTTATCAAGTTTTTGGTTGCTGAAGGGTGCAAACCAGTTGAAATTCATAGGAGAATGTCAACTGTGTATGGTGCCACATGTTTCAGCCAAAAAAATGTCTACAAGTGGGCTAAATTGTTTAAAGAAGGGCGGAGCAGTGTTGAGGATAAAGACAGGCCTGGGAGGCCTACAGAAGTGAGGTCTCCTGAGGTGATCGAATCAGTCAATGACCTCATTCAGTCTGACAGAAGGGTGACAGTGGATGACATTGCAAGGACTTTGAGCTTATCTGCTGGGACAAACGCAGGGGTCATCAGTCAGAAGGAGTCATCTTGCATCATGACAACGCAAGGTCTCACACAGCAGCCCAAACGGTGCAGACCATCAACGAGCTGGGCTGGGAACTGCTCCCTCATCCCCCTTACAACCCAGACCTTGCTCCTTTAGACTTTCACCTGTTTGGTCCCTTGAAAGCATTCACGAGAGGTACGAAGTTTAAAAGTGACGATGAGGTCAAAAGTGTTGTGAGCGACTGGCTGAGACATCAGTCCAAAGATTTTTACGCTGAGGGAATACGGAAGCTTGTGCACAGATGGGAAAACTGTGTGACAGTGCTGGGAGACTACATTGAAAAATAAAAAAAAAGTAAGCTTCTATCTGTATTAGAAGTTCTTATACCGAAAAATTCACCTTATTTATTGAATGACCCTCGTATATATATATATATTTTTTTTCCTTTACCCCTCATGTGATCTAATTATTTCAAGATGAGGTCAACAGTGCTTGCTCTCTGACAATCTATGTTCAAACCCAAGTGTCGGCAGTGACACTTTATTCCTATCTGACAATTTCCTAGTTGTTTTTTTATATGGGGGAGGTAGTAAATGTATTGTTATTGGTGTATAATATCAATATGGTGTCAATATATCAAGAAAAGGAATTCTGGTGTTATTAAGTTTATATGTGAACTGAAGATCAGATTTGGGGTGGGGAGTTTTTTGTAGTATATGTATTTCGTCTATGATTTTAACTAAGATGAGAATATCATCTAAATATCTTAGGTAGATGGAGGTTTTTTTTAGTGCTATTAAATATCTTATTTTCAAAGTTAGTCATAGAGAAGTTACTAAATGTTTGGTCCGAGAACAGAACCCATGGAAACGCCATCACGTTATACGTATATAACATTTTGATTGTCATAGGAGGG
>OZ038514.1:8960886-9140886 GCA_964036315.1 Acanthosepion esculentum
AATCATTAGAAATTCATTTTCTAGTCAGTTTACCAGCCAAAAACAACAAAATACCAAAAACATTTTTTTCAATATAGATCTCTCTACAGGACACGTATAGAAGTGAATTCATGAATAAACTCTTGCTTTCAGTTCTCATATATATATATATATAATATATATATATATATATATATATATATATATATATATATATATATATGAATTAAAAGAGGAACAATAAGATATAAAATCCAAAATTCGCTTGACGAGGAAATGGAACGAATGTCTTTAATTTAATAACAAAATTAAATTCAAAGGCTTTAGGTTCCATTTTTGAAACATGGTTATCACTGTGTAGCAAAAACACCATATTTTAAATTAATTAATTTATAATATATATATATATATATATATATATATAAACTAAAATGGAGTGTTACTCAGAAGAGTGAATAACCGCCAATACAAAATAACTGCCAGAAATCACACATTAAATAAAGGAGACTTAAACTCACCTATATAAATGCTAGATATCGATGTATGAAAGAGTGTGACCACCCCCAGGATTCATGACTCTCAAACGGACATTTCGGGATGTCCTTGTTGTAGTCTTAAATCATTCATAAGATCTTGCCACTGATTCTGCATTCGGTAATGGAGAGTCCTGACAGCAACCAGATTATCGAAATGTTTACTTTTATGAAGCCAAATGAGTCCAATGGCTAACCTACATAATTTATTACAAAGGTTACATGAAAAGTTTTTTTCTGGGTATCATACTAGTCGATGGGGGTGTTTCCATGTCTACGTTTATGGCTGATGCCCAAGAAGCAGACATGGCCACATTCATCACACAATATCTACCAGCTAGTTTCAGTTCAGTGTGATCAATTTTGCTGTTCTCAAATCCAACACCAATCAGTTATATACATAAACTTGATTGGGCACTTGGCTAGAAAGATCTGGATTCTATGTAAGTGGGGTTCAAATCTCACCATAAAAATTGTTCAAAAGGAATCAAACCAAGCAGTAAAAGAGACGCCATCCCCCATTGTTTGAAAAGTATTAACTATATTCTGTTCAGAACAGCGATCAAAGCAGAAGTTAAAATTACAAAAGAAAAGCTGGAAGGAATGAAAAAGGATAAAAGAATTTTAGCCCAGGTGGCACAAGGAAGTATATTGATACTGAATGTGACGAGATTAGATGTAGTGGAAAGCAGAATAACTATAAATGGGTTACTAATTTATATGCAAAAATTGCGACAAGAGTTGGCCATTATCTCTGGCACCATGGCGATGGACTTACATGGGTTAAGCAGTTTCATCCAACAGTATTTCCAATTAATGACAATTCTTAATAAGGTACGCCAAACTAGACAATCTGTGATGATTTTGTTAGGGCACGTGAGAGCTCAACTGGACATGTTATCATTGGGACATTTGTCCCCAAGTATAGTGAGCCCTAGTCACTTGAGGGGGTTGCTGTTGAAACTAGGAACAGAGTTCACGCCCCATTTGAGGTTGCCAGTGAATCCCATTGAAGCTAGGGAAATACTACAAGGCATTAAGTTGTACTACTTTACAAGAAGATAACAAATTGTTGGTTTTCATGAAGCTGCCATTGTTAGACAGGGCTCTTGAGATATATCAGGGGATAACCTTACCCATTTGCTGCCCCAGTGCGGAACAGGGACCAGGGGTGGATGTAAAAGATCAAATCGAGGAAAAATATATAACTTTAAATTCACCAGGAATGGAAGTTACGTTGCTGATGATGGAAAAAAGGAAATCTGAAGCTGATGCTTTAGGGACGTGTACTTCATTCAGTCTCATTTATAGGGGGACATAATAAATGCAGTGTCTATCAAGAAAAGGAATTCTGTTGTTATTGTTAAGTTCGTATATGAACTTAAGGACAGAGTTTTTCTGTAGTTCATGCATTTCATATACTTTTTAACTAAGATCAGAATACTGTTTCCATATCTTAGGTAGATGGAGGTTCTTTTAGTGGTATTAAATATCTCATTTTCAAGGTTAGCCATGTAGAAGTTAGTAAATGTTGGTCCTAGAAGTGAACCCATGGAAACACCATCATGTACGTAGATATCATTTTGATTATCATAAGAGGGAGCATGAATGATACAAGTCATTCATTTATTTTTATAAATATTTCGAGCCTGACTCGAGGCAATCGGATGTCTAGCCGCACTGATGAACTGTGATACAGCGAAACAGGCCTGTATGTAGATGACATTTTATATATATAGTAGAGTAATACATTTCAGATGCATCAAGGAAGGTTTTCAGTGATGCACTGTCTTCATTGCCGATTTTGGGTTTTGCATCATATCGACTCAAACAGCAACCCTGACCTGATTCCAAAAGATTCAGGCTGCCTCCTTGATCGTGTTGTGCTACGCACCTCGACATTGCAAAAAAAGATTTAAGATATGGCTCGGATTCCGACCGTTCTTATTGACATACGTCAGTCAACATCAGCCAATGAAATAAAGACTTTCCCCCTGCCCTCCTATATAGTCTTGTCTTTTGCTTCCTCCGGTTTTGATTGGCGCTATTTTCCCTGGAATTCGTAACGAGGTAAGCTGGACTAGTTCTTGCAAAGTTCAATCCAATGCTTTACATTTAAATTAAATACTAATTCAATAACTAAACCTTACCACTTACATTACTCCCCCACCAAAAAAAACATTAATAATTCTTACTTTTCTATAAAAAAATCTTTAAGTCTAACCCTATACACTTAATCAAACTAAATTAGAAAAATGCGATGCACGTTCAAGCCTCTACATATAAATGTGCTCTCACATACACTCCTACACGCACAGACGCTCACATAAAACCTATCTCCCATTTACATAATTTATGAAACTGTTTATATATATATATATATATCCCTTCCCCTCCCTTCCTCTTACTCGCTTCCCTGATAGCTATAATCTCCAACTATTTAAATGCAATGTCAATCGACATCTTCAGATGCCTTGATCCATTCTCTGTCCTTCACTTCATCCTTTCATCTCTCACGCCTCTTTACTCTTGCTCCCACTCTCTGTAACCCCTTGCGTGCTAGTCGCACTCCCACCTTGAATAGAGTGAAAAGCTTTAAAAATAAAACAAAATAAATATATATATATATATATATATAAAATAAATAAATGTAAGATAATATATAATACACACAGGCACTTTAAACATTTTGTGGAAATAAAAGTGTTTAGACGAGCTTACATATATATATATATACATATATATATATTATAATTATTTTTAAAAAAATATGATTCCTTCGCTACATAAAACTTCTCATGTTTCAAAAACGAGAGCCGAAACCCTCAACTTAATTATTAAAATTAAATTGAATCAAGCCCTGTTTCATACTCAAGCAAAAATTTAGGAATAACCAATCTTGAAATTTATGTATCTTTATAAGCATGTTCATTCATAAAATTAATTACTATGGAAACGGCTCGGGCGACCATTTTGATAAGGGGTCTAACAGTTAATTTTTATCCACATATCAGTCACCTTCGGAAAGAGGTCAAGCCGAGGTAGGATGGGGTGTCCATTTCAAAGCGAATGATGGCATTCATGTACGCACATCGTCTGGTCAGTCAGAGTGAAAGATAGCTTTTGGCACCATAATATGTCGTGAAGTGTCTAGAGAATTTTGTTTTATTTTATTTTATCTATTTTTTTTTTTCCAAAGGGCTGTTTTATATATAAACACATTGCACTGAACAACAATTTTTTTTTTCTGACGACTTCATAAAGGGTTTTTCTATCTTACGATTGGGTTAAGCTTTTAAGCCTTTTATTACACTATGAAATTTAATTTTTTTTTATGTTAATTATTTAATGTGAAAATTTGTTGATGCTGGCAAAAAACTGTTAACTCATGTCTATGGTTTAATAAACTTTCATTATTTAGAAACTTAATAATGTGTAGTTTTTCATGTAGGCATAAAAATTACGGGTCATCCCAGGTTTGTAGTTCTTGTCCTATTTATTATTTTCCATTTTACTTTTTGTGTTTTATTCATTTCTTTTAAATGCCAAAAAATATTTAGATAGAGATGTCTGATTTCTATTTCTAAAATTACTGAAGGAGCTTTTGTGTTGTCTCCATCTAATTTTAAATTCACTCTTCGTTGACCCAATGTATATCCTTTCAGTGTTAGGACTCTCAATGGATGAGATAGTGCATTGGTATACCACAGATTTTGTGCAGTACTTATTTTCCAACAGGCAGTCTTCAGGGTTTCTACAATCACATAATTTTGCATTATTTTTGTCTAATTTTAGTTTAGGATTTTTATTAATACTGTTTTAGCAAGCGTGTTTTCCAGGATTTTATTGTTTTTTTAGGATTCTTTCTAGATTTTCAGTGCAACTGTAAATTAATTTGAAAATGTTTTTATTAAAGATCTTGCTAAATCTCCTATTAGTTATAAAGTGTTTTTCGATTAAAGCTAGGAACTTATGTCTTAGCTTAATACTAACCATTTGGTTGAATGGAGGAGTATACCAAATGATTTTTCTTTTCCTGTTTTTCTTCTATTGTTTCTATAACTTATGTTTGCATTATATATATATATATATATATATATATATATAATTAATTTTTCAGTCTTCTGTCCCACACATTTGTGTTGTAATTTTTCATGTTTTTTTCTATCCCCTCAAAAATGTCTATCCCCAAAATGTCTAAAGAAATGTCAGATTATAAATAAAATAAAAATAAAATTTGTGCATAAATAAATCAAATATTTGTTGAATTAATTTTCTTATAAAATCTTTAATTGTGAAAGATGATAAGAACCTTTAATGGTTGTGTACATGACAGTCTTGATTGGTGGCTATACAATGGCAGCGGTTGTAGAGACAAAATACAACCGCACCCTGGATCAGTTTATTTACTTGCACATTTATTCTTCCTCATCATCATCATCGTCGCCCTCATCCTCGTCATCATCATCTTCGTCATCGTCATCCTCCTTATCATCATCATCCTCCTCATCATCTTCCTCGTCATCATCATCTTCCTCCTCTTCATCATCATCATCTTCGTCATCGTACTCATCCTCATCCTCATCTTCATTCTCCTCATCATCATCTTCCTCCTCATCACCACCACCGCCGTCATCATCATCATCATCATCTTCCTCCTCTTCATCATCATCATCATCATCGTCGTCATCTTCCTCCTCATCATCTTCCTCCTGATCATCATCATCTTCTTCCTCTTCATCATCATCATCACCATTGTCGTCATCATCATCTTCGTCATCGTCCTCCTCCTCCTCATCATCATCTTCCTCCTCTTCATCATCATCGTCGTCGTCATCGTCTTCGTCATCCTCATCATCATCATCTTCCTCCTCCTTCTCATCAATATCCATCAAGATGCAGAAAATTACGATGAGCCCCACCAACCCACACTAAAATTATCTAAAAACTCAGGGAGAATATCCACCTTCAAATTTCAGAGTGAAAAGGAGGGGAGGACACAATAAAACTCTCAATGAGAACAAAAAAAAAAAAGACATCAGTAAAAGTCAGTGAGCTGAATGATAAAAATGGAATCTTACCATTTTTTTGATTTTTGAGAATAGAAGGAAAAGATTTTTGTCCTTTCTAGACAATATTATGCTATTATGTTAGGGACAAATGTATATAGATTTAATAAAAAAAAAAAAAAAAAAAAAAAAAAAAAGAAAGAAGGATCGAAGCATCCACTTACCAGGTGCGGTTTCTGTCTTTCTTTTAGTCCCTTTTGTGAGTTGTCGGTCCGTTACTAAGTTGGCATAAAGAACAACCAATTTGCCACCTTTGAACGGCTTTCCATTCATCTGCTTCATTACTTCAGCACAGACATCAGCATCTTCAAATTTGACAAAGGCAAACCTGTTCAGGAGAAAAAGCAAGAAAATTATTATGGTCTGGATGGGATGCAGGGGGGAGGGGGACTCATAAGAGAGGAGGGGGTGCCAGACGCACAGGATTAAGTAAATGTTGGTGGGCTTGTGAGATGGGGGGGGGGCATTAAAGTTCCATTTGCTTTATTTCCTTATTAACTGATGTCTATTGATTTACAGAACATCTTTAAGATGAAGTTGTCCCCTGTTGGATTAAGGAAACTCTAACATAACCATCAGTAATCCGACAAATTCCTTATCTGCTACTGTACAAATCCCAATGATACTAGATTGGTCAGGAAGGAAAGAGGCACATGACTGTGTGGAAAGAATGTGGGGTTGATGGGGGATCAACAGATAAGAAATGGTAAGAATTTCCCAAACAGGAAATGAAATGGCATAGCAGCAGTAAAAAAAAATTCAGAATAAAATTAAAACCAGGAGTGAAATACTAGTTGCAAATACTTGCCCTAATGGCCTTTTCGTGTTCCATTTGATTGGCATAACCAAAGACTCTGCTTTTGGGAACAACTGTTTCAGTTCAATTTCTGTTGTTGTATATGGAAATCCAGTGATGTACAATGCCGTGATATCCAGCTCCTTGAGAATTTTTGGTTCCTTTGGCCGGTGAAGACTCTTTTTGCCCGTATAGTCAACTGTCAATGGTTTACCTTTCAACTCTGTCTCACTTAGTAATTTAAAATTCTTTTCAGCAGCAGCCTCGTTTTCAAATTCCAAAAGTGCATAACTGTGTAAATAAATAAATCTTATAAAATCACTTGTCACTTGAGAATTGGGTTTAGTATGACCGAGAGAAACAAATCAAATAATAGTAGTGTGCCAAAAGGTCGTTTTAACCTTTAACCTTCTGGAGGTGATTTTGTTTGCAAAGCAAAAATTTTATCTTGCCACTCAAAGTGACTCAGATGGATGAGTGTTAGCGTGTTTGAATTTTGCAGTTGTGTTGTCATATCCTGCTATGGCAACAAAAAATGATCATGACTGAACTTAAGAAGTGAAGGTGAGGAATCTTGAAAAACAATGCAGTGAAAAGAAAAGCAGTATTTCAACAGAAGTTGATGGTATATTTAGATGGACCAATTTTCTATTATTCTGTTTTGGGTTTTAGGGAATTCTGCACCTACCACCCACCTGTGTTTTCTATATAGATTTCTGTTTTGGCTTCATTATGATACTTAGTGAGAAAGTGTTACAATATATGTTATTAAAACAAGAAAAGAAAAGGAAAATTAAAAATTTTACTCGTTGTAATATCCACCCATTGGATAAGTTGCTCTAGCTTGACAGGCTTTCATACCTTATACTTTGGCCCTTAATCTAACTTAATGAGTTCCTGGGACAAACCTTGCAAAGAATGCTAAAGTGAAAGTGGCAAAACTTACAGAAAAATAGCACCACAAAGTCATCTAGAGACAAAAAGCTACATTATTGTTTGGTCACTTTATTGAAATTATTAAATAATAATTTTTGAAAAAAGTCTCATTCCTAAAATTTGGCTTTCTGAAAAGACAAACTGCACCCCCACTGCTGTCACCATTTGTAACAGGAAATAGAAAGAATAAGACGAACAGACAGAATTGTTTTGTACCCAGATTCCATTTTTTTTATTCATTTAAGCCAACTTTGTAAACCTTGGTTTCTAAAACTGTAGGGAGACAGTAGGCAAGTGGGGGGACTAAAACATTACAGACTTTATTTTTGAGGTCTGCCAGACAAGGGAGTTAGGAAAGGCAAGGCTAGTAGCAAATGAAAATGGCGGTTAGGAAATCTGTGACAAAAATAGTCTATTTGAAAATCATTTCCCTTTCAAGTAGGCCATTCCGTTTTTTCCTTTTCACGGAAAATAAGCCCCTCTACATGTTGGTGCATCAGCTGCTGACCTAGTTCCCAATCATGGGTTCAAACTGAGACAAGACATAAACAGACAACAGAACACTAACCCAGCTTTCCACTGATCGAGCAATGCCTCCCCCATGCAGCATTTCCATTCTTGAAAAAACAGAATGACCCACTGCTGGTTGACAAGGAAATAAAAGATGAAAACAAGTGTAACATCAAGAAAGGACTAACTCTCAGCCCATCTAGATATCATGATTTTGAGGGGACCCCGCATTCTCAAGCCATATAACAAATGATCAAGGTAGAGATAAAAATCACACTGATATATGTATATTCCAAGGATTCACATATTCATTCATATTCCTTTCCAATTCTTTTAGGAATAGCAATGTTTGCCTATTGTCCAGTTTACACTCCTTCCAAGTCTTTTGAATAGGAGTAGAGGTTTATCCCTTGTTTCCTGTTTAGGATTGAGTTTCTGGTTCCTTCTAAAGTCTACTTCAAATCTATACATCTAATGTCTCTGCCTAAACTCTGAAATGTTATTTATTTATTTTCTTCCTCCAGTAGGAGTAGATAGGTTTTTTGAATAGGAGTAGAGGTTTATCCCTTGTTTCCTGTTCAGGATTGGGTTTCTGGTTCCTTCTAAAGTCTACTTCAACTCTATACTTCTAACACCTCTGCCTAAACTCTGAAATGTTATTTATTTATTTTCTTCCTTCAGTAGGAGTAGATAGGTTTTTTGAATAGGAGTTGAGGTTTATCCCTTGTTTCCTGTTTAGGATTGGGTTTCTGGTTCCTTCTAAAGTCTACTTCAACTCTATACTTCTAGCATCTCTGGTTAAACTCTGAAATGTTATTTATTTATTTTCTTCCTTCAGTAGGAGTAGATAGGTTTTTTGAATAGGAGTAGAGGTTTATCCCTTGTTTCCTGTTTAGGATTGGGTTTCTGGTACCTTCTAAAGTCTACTTCAACTCTATACTTCTAACGTCTCTGCCTAAACTCTGAAATGTGATTTATTTATTTTCTTCCTTCAGTAGGATTAGATAGGTTTTTTGAATAGGAGTAGAGGTTTATCCCTTGTTTCCTGTTTAGGATTGGGTTTCTGGTTCCTTCTAAAGTCTACTTCAACTCTATACTTCTAACGTCTCTGCCTAAACTCTGAAATGTTATTTATTTATTTTCTTCCTTCAGTAGGAGTAGATAGGTGTTTTGAATAGGAGTAGAGGTTTATCCCTTGTTTCCTGTTTAGGATTGGGTTTCTGGTTCCTTCTAAAGTCTACTTCAACTCTATACTTCTAACGTCTGTGCCTAAACTCTGAAATGTTATTTATTTATTTTCTTCCTTCAGTAGGAGTAGATAGGTTTTTTGAATAGGAGTAGAGGTTTATCCCTTGTTTCCTGTTTAGGATTGGGTTTCTGGTTCCTTCTAAAGTCTACTTCAACTCTATACTTCTAACGTCTCTGCCTAAACTCTGAAATGTTATTTATTTATTTTCTTCCTTCAGTAGGAGTAGATAGGTTTTTGAATAGGAGTAGAGGTTTATCCCTTGTTTCCTGTTTAGGATTGGGTTTCTGGTTCCTTCTAAAGTCTACTTCAACTCTATACTTCTAACGTCTCTGCCTAAACTCTTAAATGTTATTTATTTATTTTCTTCCTTCAGTAGGAGTAGATAGGTTTTTGAATAGGAGTAGAGGTTTATCCCTTGTTTCCTGTTTAGGATTGGGTTTCTGGTTCCTTCTAAAGTCTACTTCAACTCTATACTTCTAACGTCTCTGCCTAAACTCTGAAATGTTATTTATTTATTTTCTTCCTTCAGTAGGAGTAGATAGGTTTTTTGAATAGGAGTAGAGGTTTATCCCTTGTTTCCTGTTTAGGATTGGGTTTCTGGTTCCTTCTAAAGTCTACTTCAACTCTATACTTCTAACGTCTCTGCCTAAACTCTGAAATGTTATTTATTTATTTTCTTCCTTCAGTAGGAGTAGATAGGTTTTTTGAATAGGAGTAGAGGTTTATCCCTTGTTTCCTGTTTAGGATTGGGTTTCTGGTTCCTTATAAAGTCTACTTCAACTCTATACTTCTAACGTCTCTGCCTAAACTCTGAAATGTTATTTATTTATTTTCTTCCTTCAGTAGGAGTAGATAGGTTTTTGAATAGGAGTAGAGGTTTATCCCTTGTTTCCTGTTTAGGATTGGGTTTCTGGTTCCTTCTAAAGTCTACTTCAACTCTATACTTCTAACGTCTCTGCCTAAAGTCTGAAATGTTATTTATTTATTTTCTTCCTTCAGTAGGAGTAGATAGGTTTTTGAATAGGAGTAGAGGTTTATCCCTTGTTTCCTGTTTAGGATTGGGTTTCTGGTTCCTTCTAAAGTCTACTTCAACTCTATACTTCTAACGTCTCTGCCTAAACTCTGAAATGTTATTTATTTATTTTCTTCCTTCAGTAGGAGTAGATAGGTTTTTTGAATAGGAGTAGAGGTTTATCCCTTGTTTCCTGTTTAGGATTGGGTTTCTGGTTCCTTCTAAAGTCTACTTCAACTCTATACTTCTAACGTCTCTGCCTAAACTCTTAAATGTTATTTATTTATTTTCTTCCTTCAGTAGGAGTAGATAGGTTTTTGAATAGGAGTAGAGGTTTATCCCTTGTTTCCTGTTTAGGATTGGGTTTCTGGTTCCTTCTAAAGTCTACTTCAACTCTATACTTCTAACGTCTCTGCCTAAACTCTGAAATGTTATTTATTTATTTTCTTCCTTCAGTAGGAGTAGATAGGTTTTTTGAATAGGAGTAGAGGTTTATCCCTTGTTTCCTGTTTAGGATTGGGTTTCTGGTTCCTTCTAAAGTCTATTTCAACTCTATACTTCTAACGTCTCTGCCTAAACTCTGAAATGTTATTTATTTATTTTCTTCCTTCAGTAGGAGTAGATAGGTTTTTGAATAGGAGTAGAGGTTTATCCCTTGTTTCCTGTTTAGGATTGGGTTTCTGGTTCCTTCTAAAGTCTACTTCAACTCTATACTTCTAACGTCTCTGCCTAAACTCTGAAATGTTATTTATTTATTTTCTTCCTTCAGTAGGAGTAGATAGGTTTTTTGAATAGGAGTAGAGGTTTATCCCTTGTTTCCTGTTTAGGATTGGGTTTCTGGTTCCTTCTAAAGTCTACTTCAACTCTATACTTCTAACGTCTCTGCCTAAACTCTTAAATGTTATTTATTTATTTTCTTCCTTCAGTAGCAGTAGATAGGTTTTTTGAATAGGAGTAGAGGTTTATCCCTTGTTTCCTGTTTAGGATTGGGTTTCTGGTTCCTTCTAAAGTCTACTTCAACTCTATACTTCTAACGTCTCCACCTAAACTCTGAAATGTTATTTATTTATTTTCTTCCTTCAGTAGGAGTAGATAGGTGTTTTGAATAGGAGTAGAGGTTTATCCCTTGTTTCCTGTTTAGGATTGGGTTTCTGGTTCCTTCTAAAGTCTACTTCAGCTCTATACTTCTAACGTCTCTGCCTAAACTCTTAAATGTTATTTATTTATTTTCTTCCTTCAGTAGGAGTAGATAGGTTTTTTGAATAGGAGTAGAGGTTTATCCCTTGTTTCATGTTTAGGATTGGGTTTCTGGTTCCTTCTAAAGTCTACTTCAACTCTATACTTCTAACGTCTCTGCCTAAACTCTGAAATGTTATTTATTTATTTTCTTCCTTCAGTAGGAGTAGATAGGTTTTTTGAATAGGAGTAGAGGTTTATCCCTTGTTTCCTGTTTAGGATTGGGTTTCTGGTTCCTTCTAAAGTCTACTTCAACTCTATACTTCTAACGTCTCCACCTAAACTCTGAAATGTTATTTATTTATTTTCTTCCTTCAGTAGGAGTAGATAGGTGTTTTGAATAGGAGTAGAGGTTTATCCCTTGTTTCCTGTTTAGGATTGGGTTTCTGGTTCCTTCTAAAGTCTACTTCAGCTCTATACTTCTAACGTCTCTGCCTAAACTCTTAAATGTTATTTATTTATTTTCTTCCTTCAGTAGGAGTAGATAGGTTTTTTGAATAGGAGTAGAGGTTTATCCCTTGTTTCCTGTTTAGGATTGGGTTTCTGGTTCCTTCTAAAGTCTACTTCAACTCTATACTTCTAACGTCTCTGCCTAAACTCTGAAATGTTATTTATTTATTTTCTTCCTTCAGTAGGAGTAGATAGGTTTTTTGAATAGGAGTAGAGGTTTATCCCTTGTTTCCTGTTTAGGATTGGGTTTCTGGTTCCTTCTAAAGTCTACTTCAACTCTATACTTCTAACGTCTCCACCTAAACTCTGAAATGTTATTTATTTATTTTCTTCCTTCAGTAGGAGTAGATAGGTGTTTTGAATAGGAGTAGAGGTTTATCCCTTGTTTCCTGTTTAGGATTGGGTTTCTGGTTCGTTCTAAAGTCTACTTCAGCTCTATACTTCTAACGTCTCTGCCTAAACTCTTAAATGTTATTTATTTATTTTCTTCCTTCAGTAGGAGTAGATAGGTTTTTTGAATAGGAGTAGAGGTTTATCCCTTGTTTCCTCTTTAGGATTGGGTTTCTGGTTCCTTCTAAAGTCTACTTCAACTCTATACTTCTAACGTCTCTGCCTAAACTCTGAAATGTTATTTATTTATTTTCTTCCTCCAGTAGGAGTAGATAGGTTTTTTGAATAGGAGTAGAGGTTTATCCCTTGTTTCCTGTTCAGGATTGGGTTTCTGGTTCCTTCTAAAGTCTACTTCAACTCTATACTTCTAACACCTCTGCCTAAACTCTGAAATGTTATTTATTTATTTTCTTCCTTCAGTAGGAGTAGATAGGTTTTTTGAATAGGAGTTGAGGTTTATCCCTTGTTTCCTGTTTAGGATTGGGTTTCTGGTTCCTTCTAAAGTCTACTTCAACTCTATACTTCTAGCATCTCTGGTTAAACTCTGAAATGTTATTTATTTATTTTCTTCCTTCAGTAGGAGTAGATAGGTTTTTTGAATAGGAGTAGAGGTTTATCCCTTGTTTCCTGTTTAGGATTGGGTTTCTGGTTCCTTCTAAAGTCTACTTCAACTCTATACTTCTAACGTCTCTGCCTAAACTCTGAAATGTGATTTATTTATTTTCTTCCTTCAGTAGGATTAGATAGGTTTTTTGAATAGGAGTAGAGGTTTATCCCTTGTTTCCTGTTTAGGATTGGGTTTCTGGTTCCTTCTAAAGTCTACTTCAACTCTATACTTCTAACGTCTCTGCCTAAACTCTGAAATGTTATTTATTTATTTTCTTCCTTCAGTAGGAGTAGATAGGTGTTTTGAATAGGAGTAGAGGTTTATCCCTTGTTTCCTGTTTAGGATTGGGTTTCTGGTTCCTTCTAAAGTCTACTTCAACTCTATACTTCTAACGTCTCTGCCTAAACTCTGAAATGTGATTTATTTATTTTCTTCCTTCAGTAGGATTAGATAGGTTTTTTGAATAGGAGTAGAGGTTTATCCCTTGTTTCCTGTTTAGGATTGGGTTTCTGGTTCCTTCTAAAGTCTACTTCAACTCTATACTTCTAACGTCTCTGCCTAAACTCTGAAATGTTATTTATTTATTTTCTTCCTTCAGTAGGAGTAGATAGGTGTTTTGAATAGGAGTAGAGGTTTATCCCTTGTTTCCTGTTTAGGATTGGGTTTCTGGTTCCTTCTAAAGTCTACTTCAACTCTATACTTCTAACGTCTCAGCCTAAACTCTGAAATGATATTTATTTATTTTCTTCCTTCAGTAGGAGTAGATAGGTTTCTTGAATAGGAGTAGAGGTTTGTCCCTTGTTTCCTGTTTAGGATTGGGTTTCTGGTTCCTTCTAAAGTCTACTTCAACTCTATACTTCTAACGTCTCTGCCTAAACTCTGAAATGTTATTTATTTATTTTCTTCCTTCAGTAGGAGTAGATAGGTTTTTTGAATAGGAGTAGAGGTTTATCCCTTGTTTCCTGTTTAGGATTGGGTTTCTGGTTCCTTCTAAAGTCTACTTCAACTCTATACTTCTAACGTCTCCACCTAAACTCTGAAATGTTATTTATTTATTTTCTTCCTTCAGTAGGAGTAGATAGGTGTTTTGAATAGGAGTAGAGGTTTATCCCTTGTTTCCTGTTTAGGATTGGGTTTCTGGTTCCTTCTAAAGTCTACTTCAGCTCTATACTTCTAACGTCTCTGCCTAAACTCTTAAATGTTATTTATTTATTTTCTTCCTTCAGTAGGAGTAGATAGGTTTTTTGAATAGGAGTAGAGGTTTATCCCTTGTTTCCTGTTTAGGATTGGGTTTCTGGTTCCTTCTAAAGTCTACTTCAACTCTATACTTCTAACGTCTCTGCCTAAACTCTGAAATGTTATTTATTTATTTTCTTCCTTCAGTAGGAGTAGATAGGTTTTTTGAATAGGAGTAGAGGTTTATCCCTTGTTTCCTGTTTAGGATTGGGTTTCTGGGTCCTTCTAAAGTCTACTTCAACTCTATACTTCTAACGTCTCCACCTAAACTCTGAAATGTTATTTATTTATTTTCTTCCTTCAGTAGGAGTAGATAGGTGTTTTGAATAGGAGTAGAGGTTTATCCCTTGTTTCCTGTTTAGGATTGGGTTTCTGGTTCCTTCTAAAGTCTACTTCAGCTCTATACTTCTAACGTCTCTGCCTAAACTCTTAAATGTTATTTATTTATTTTCTTCCTTCAGTAGGAGTAGATAGGTTTTTTGAATAGGAGTAGAGGTTTATCCCTTGTTTCCTGTTTAGGATTGGGTTTCTGGTTCCTTCTAAAGTCTACTTCAACTCTATACTTCTAACGTCTCTGCCTAAACTCTGAAATGTTATTTATTTATTTTCTTCCTTCAGTAGGAGTAGATAGGTTTTTTGAATAGGAGTAGAGGTTTATCCCTTGTTTCCTGTTTAGGATTGGGTTTCTGGTTCCTTCTAAAGTCTACTTCAACTCTATACTTCTAACGTCTCCACCTAAACTCTGAAATGTTATTTATTTATTTTCTTCCTTCAGTAGGAGTAGATAGGTGTTTTGAATAGGAGTAGAGGTTTATCCCTTGTTTCCTGTTTAGGATTGGGTTTCTGGTTCCTTCTAAAGTCTACTTCAGCTCTATACTTCTAACGTCTCTGCCTAAACTCTTAAATGTTATTTATTTATTTTCTTCCTTCAGTAGGAGTAGATAGGTTTTTTGAATAGGAGTAGAGGTTTATCCCTTGTTTCCTGTTTAGGATTGGGTTTCTGGTTCCTTCTAAAGTCTACTTCAACTCTATACTTCTAACGTCTCTGCCTAAACTCTGAAATGTTATTTATTTATTTTCTTCCTTCAGTAGGAGTAGATAGGTTTTTTGAATAGGAGTAGAGGTTTATCCCTTGTTTCCTGTTTAGGATTGGGTTTCTGGTTCCTTCTAAAGTCTACTTGAACTCTATACTTCTAACGTCTCTGCCTAAACTCTTAAATGTTATTTATTTATTTTCTTCCTTCAGTAGGAGTAGATAGGTTTTTTGAATAGGAGTAGAGGTTTATCCCTTGTTTCCTGTTTAGGATTGGGTTTCTGGTTCCTTCTAAAGTCTACTTCAACTCTATACTTCTAACGTCTCTGCCTAAACTCTGAAATGTTATTTATTTATTTTCTTCCTTCAGTAGGAGTAGATAGGTTTTTTGAATAGGAGTAGAGGTTTATCCCTTGTTTCCTGTTTAGGATTGGGTTTCTGGGTCCTTCTAAAGTCTACTTCAACTCTATACTTCTAACGTCTCCACCTAAACTCTGAAATGTTATTTATTTATTTTCTTCCTTCAGTAGGAGTAGATAGGTGTTTTGAATAGGAGTAGAGGTTTATCCCTTGTTTCCTGTTTAGGATTGGGTTTCTGGTTCCTTCTAAAGTCTACTTCAGCTCTATACTTCTAACGTCTCTGCCTAAACTCTTAAATGTTATTTATTTATTTTCTTCCTTCAGTAGGAGTAGATAGGTTTTTTGAATAGGAGTAGAGGTTTATCCCTTGTTTCCTGTTTAGGATTGGGTTTCTGGTTCCTTCTAAAGTCTACTTCAACTCTATACTTCTAACGTCTCTGCCTAAACTCTGAAATGTTATTTATTTATTTTCTTCCTTCAGTAGGAGTAGATAGGTTTTTTGAATAGGAGTAGAGGTTTATCCCTTGTTTCCTGTTTAGGATTGGGTTTCTGGTTCCTTCTAAAGTCTACTTCAACTCTATACTTCTAACGTCTCCACCTAAACTCTGAAATGTTATTTATTTATTTTCTTCCTTCAGTAGGAGTAGATAGGTGTTTTGAATAGGAGTAGAGGTTTATCCCTTGTTTCCTGTTTAGGATTGGGTTTCTGGTTCCTTCTAAAGTCTACTTCAGCTCTATACTTCTAACGTCTCTGCCTAAACTCTTAAATGTTATTTATTTATTTTCTTCCTTCAGTAGGAGTAGATAGGTTTTTTGAATAGGAGTAGAGGTTTATCCCTTGTTTCCTGGTTAGGATTGGGTTTCTGGTTCCTTCTAAAGTCTACTTCAACTCTATACTTCTAACGTCTCTGCCTAAACTCTGAAATGTTATTTATTTATTTTCTTCCTTCAGTAGGAGTAGATAGGTTTTTTGAATAGGAGTAGAGGTTTATCCCTTGTTTCCTGTTTAGGATTGGGTTTCTGGTTCCTTCTAAAGTCTACTTCAACTCTATACTTCTAACGTCTCTGCCTAAACTCTTAAATGTTATTTATTTATTTTCTTCCTTCAGTAGGAGTAGATAGGTTTTTTGAATAGGAGTAGAGGTTTATCCCTTGTTTCCTGTTTAGGATTGGGTTTCTGGTTCCTTCTAAAGTCTACTTCAACTCTATACTTCTAACGTCTCGACCTAAACTCTGAAATGTTATTTATTTATTTTCTTCCTTCAGTAGGAGTAGATAGGTGTTTTGAATAGGAGTAGAGGTTTATCCCTTGTTTCCTGTTTAGGATTGGGTTTCTGGTTCCTTCTAAAGTCTACTTCAACTCTATACTTCTAACGTCTCTGCCTAAACTCTGAAATGTTATTTATTTATTTTCTTCCTTCAGTAGGAGTAGGTAGGTTTTGTGAATAGGAGTAGAGGTTTATCCCTTGTTTCCTGTTTAGGATTGGGTTTCTGGTTCCTTCTAAAGTCTACTTCAACTCTATACTTCTAACGTCTCAGCCTAAACTTTGAAATGTTATTTATTTATTTTCTTCCTTCAGTAGGAGTAGATAGGTTTTTTGAATAGGAGTAGAGGTTTATCCCTTGTTTCCTGTTTAGGATTGGGTTTCTGGTTCCTTCTAAAGTCTACTTCAACTCTATACTTCTAACGTCTCTGCCTAAACTCTGAAATGTTATTTATTTATTTTCTTCCTTCAGTAGGAGTAGATAGGTGTTTTGAATAGGAGTAGAGGTTTATCCCTTGTTTCCTGTTTAGGATTGGGTTTCTGGTTCCTTCTAAAGTCTACTTCAACTCTATACTTCTAACGTCTCTGCCTAAACTCTGAAATGTTATTTATTTATTTTCTTCCTTCAGTAGGAGTAGGTAGGTTTTTTGAATAGGAGTAGAGGTTTATCCCTTGTTTCCTGTTTAGGATTGGGTTTCTGGTTCCTTCTAAAGTCTACTTCAACTCTATACTTCTAACGTCTCTGCCTAAACTCTGAAATGTTATTTATTTATTTTCTTCCTTCAGTCGGAGTAGATAGGTTTTTTGAATAGGAGTAGAGGTTTATCCCTTGTTTCCTGTTTAGGATTGGGTTTCTGGTTCCTTCTAAAGTCTACTTCAACTCTATACTTCTAACGTCTCAGCCTAAACTTTGAAATGTTATTTATTTATTTTCTTCCTTCAGTAGGAGTAGATAGGTTTTTTGAATAGGAGTAGAGGTTTATCCCTTGTTTCCTGTTTAGGATTGGGTTTCTGGTCCCTTCTAAAGTCTACTTCAACTCTATACTTCTAACGTCTCAGCCTAAACTTTGAAATGTTATTTATTTATTTTCTTCCTTCAGTAGGAGTAGATAGGTTTTTTGAATAGGAGTAGAGGTTTATCCCTTGTTTCCTGTTTAGGATTGGGTTTCTGGTTCCTTCTAAAGTCTACTTCAACTCTATACTTCTAACGTCTCAGCCTAAACTTTGAAATGTTATTTATTTATTTTCTTCCTTCAGTAGGAGTAGATAGGTTTTTTGAATAGGAGTAGAGGTTTATCCCTTGTTTCCTGTTTAGGATTGGGTTTCTGGTTCCTTCTAAAGTCTACTTCAACTCTATACTTCTAACGTCTCAGCCTAAACTCTGAAATGTTATTTATTTATTTTCTTCCTTCAGTAGGAGTAGATAGGTTTTTTGAATAGGAGTAGAGGTTTATCCCTTGTTTCCTGTTTAGGATTGGGTTTCTGGTTCCTTCTAAAGTCTACTTCAACTCTATACTTCTAACGTCTGTGCCTAAACTTTGAAATGTTATTTATTTATTTTCTTCCTTCAGTAGGAGTAGATAGGTTTTTTTGAATAGGAGTAGAGGTTTATCCCTTGTTTCCTGTTTAGGATTGGGTTTCTGGTTCCTTCTAAAGTCTACTTCAACTCTATACTTCTAACGTCTGTGCCTAAACTCTGAAATGTTATTTATTTATTTTCTTCCTTCAGTAGGAGTAGATAGGTTTTTTGAATAGGAGTAGAGGTTTATCCCTTGTTTCCTGTTTAGGATTGGGTTTCTGGTTCCTTCTAAAGTCTACTTCAACTCTATACTTCTAACGTCTGTGCCTAAACTCTGAAATGTTATTTATTTATTTTCTTCCTTCAGTAGGAGTAGATAGGTTTTTTGAATAGGTGTAGAGGTTTATCCCTTGTTTCCTGTTTAGGATTGGGTTTCTGGTTCCTTCTAAAGTCTACTTCAACTCTATACTTCTAACGTCTGTGCCTAAACTCTGAAATGTTATTTATTTATTTTCTTCCTTCAGTAGGAGTAGATAGGTTTTTTGAATAGGTGTAGAGGTTTATCCCTTGTTTCCTGTTTAGGATTGGGTTTCTGGTTCCTTCTAAAGTCTACTTCAACTCTATACTTCTAACGTCTGTGCCTAAACTCTGAAATGTTATTTATTTATTTTCTTCCTTCAGTAGGAGTAGATAGGTTTTTTGAATAGGAGTAGAGGTTTATCCCTTGTTTCCTGTTTAGGATTGGGTTTCTGGTTCCTTCTAAAGTCTACTTCAACTCTATACTTCTAACGTCTCAGCCTAAACTTTGAAATGTTATTTATTTATTTTCTTCCTTCAGTAGGAGTAGATAGGTTTTTTGAATAGGAGTAGAGGTTTATCCCTTGTTTCCTGTTTAGGATTGGGTTTCTGGTTCCTTCTAAAGTCTACTTCAACTCTATACTTCTAACGTCTGTGCCTAAACTCTGAAATGTTATTTATTTATTTTCTTCCTTCAGTAGGAGTAGATAGGTTTTTTGAATAGGTGTAGAGGTTTATCCCTTGTTTCCTGTTTAGGATTGGGTTTCTGGTTCCTTCTAAAGTCTACTTCAACTCTATACTTCTAACGTCTCAGCCTAAACTTTGAAATGTTATTTATTTATTTTCTTCCTTCAGTAGGAGTAGATAGGTTTTTTGAATAGGAGTAGAGGTTTATCCCTTGTTTCCTGTTTAGGATTGGGTTTCTGGTTCCTTCTAAAGTCTACTTCAACTCTATACTTCTAACGTCTGTGCCTAAACTCTGAAATGTTATTTATTTATTTTCTTCCTTCAGTAGGAGTAGATAGGTTTTTTGAATAGGAGTAGAGGTTTATCCCTTGTTTCCTGTTTAGGATTGGGTTTCTGGTTCCTTCTAAAGTCTACTTCAACTCTATACTTCTAACGTCTGTGCCTAAACTCTGAAATGTTATTTATTTATTTTCTTCCTTCAGTAGGAGTAGATAGGTTTTTTGAATAGGTGTAGAGGTTTATCCCTTGTTTCCTGTTTAGGATTGGGTTTCTGGTTCCTTGTAAAGTCTACTTCAACTCTATACTTCTAACGTCACTGCCTAAACTCTGAAATGTTATTTATTTATTTTCTTCCTTCAGTAGGAGTAGATAGGTTTTTTGAATAGGAGTAGAGGTTTATCCCTTGTTTCCTGTTTAGGATTGGGTTTCTGGTTCCTTCTAAAGTCTACTTCAACTCTATACTTCTAACGTCTCAGCCTAAACTCTGAAATGTTATTTATTTATTTTCTTCCTTCAGTAGGAGTAGATAGGTTTTTTGAATAGGTGTAGAGGTTTATCCCTTGTTTCCTGTTTAGGATTGGGTTTCTGGTTCCTTCTAAAGTCTACTTCAACTCTATACTTCTAACGTCTCAGCCTAAACTCTGAAATGTTATTTATTTATTTTCTTCCTTCAGTAGGAGTAGATAGGTTTTTTGAATAGGTGTAGAGGTTTATCCCTTGTTTCCTGTTTAGGATTGGGTTTCTGGTTCCTTCTAAAGTCTACTTCAACTCTATACTTCTAACGTCTCAGCCTAAACTTTGAAATGTTATTTATTTATTTTCTTCCTTCAGTAGGAGTAGATAGGTTTTTTGAATAGGAGTAGAGGTTTATCCCTTGTTTCCTGTTTAGGATTGGCTTTCTGGTTCCTTCTAAAGTCTACTTCAACTCTATACTTCTAACGTCTCAGCCTAAACTTTGAAATGTTATTTATTTATTTTCTTCCTTCAGTAGGAGTAGATAGGTTTTTTGAATAGGAGTAGAGGTTTATCCCTTGTTTCCTGTTTAGGATTGGGTTTCTGGTTCCTTCTAAAGTCTACTTCAACTCTATACTTCTAACGTCTCAGCCTAAACTTTGAAATGTTATTTATTTATTTTCTTCCTTCAGTAGGAGTAGATAGGTTTTTTGAATAGGAGTAGAGGTTTAGCCCTTGTTTCCTGTTTAGGATTGGGTTTCTGGTTCCTTCTAAAGTCTACTTCAACTCTATACTTCTAACGTCTGTGCCTAAACTCTGAAATGTTATTTATTTATTTTCTTCCTTCAGTAGGAGTAGATAGGTTTTTTGAATAGGTGTAGAGGTTTATCCCTTGTTTCCTGTTTAGGATTGGGTTTCTGGTTCCTTCTAAAGTCTACTTCAACTCTATACTTGTAACGTCTGTGCCTAAACTCTGAAATGTTATTTATTTATTTTCTTCCTTCAGTAGGAGTAGATAGGTTTTTTGAATAGGAGTAGAGGTTTATCCCTTGTTTCCTGTTTAGGATTGGGTTTCTGGTTCCTTCTAAAGTTACTTCAACTCTATACTTCTAACGTCTCAGCCTAAACTTTGAAATGTTATTTATTTATTTTCTTCCTTCAGTAGGAGTAGATAGGTTTTTTGAATAGGAGTAGAGGTTTATCCCTTGTTTCCTGTTTAGGATTGGGTTTCTGGTTCCTTCTAAAGTCTACTTCAACTCTATACTTCTAACGTCTGTGCCTAAACTCTGAAATGTTATTTATTTATTTTCTTCCTTCAGTAGGAGTAGATAGGTTTTTTGAATAGGTGTAGAGGTTTATCCCTTGTTTCCTGTTTAGGATTGGGTTTCTGGTTCCTTCTAAAGTCTACTTCAACTCTATACTTCTAACGTCTGTGCCTAAACTCTGAAATGTTATTTATTTATTTTCTTCCTTCAGTAGGAGTAGATAGGTTTTTTGAATAGGAGTAGAGGTTTATCCCTTGTTTCCTGTTTAGGATTGGGTTTCTGGTTCCTTCTAAAGTCTACTTCAACTCTATACTTCTAACGTCTGTGCCTAAACTCTGAAATGTTATTTATTTATTTTCTTCCTTCAGTAGGAGTAGATAGGTTTTTTGAATAGGTGTAGAGGTTTATCCCTTGTTTCCTGTTTAGGATTGGGTTTCTGGTTCCTTCTAAAGTCTACTTCAACTCTATACTTCTAACGTCTCAGCCTAAACTTTGAAATGTTATTTATTTATTTTCTTCCTTCAGTAGGAGTAGATAGGTTTTTTGAATAGGAGTAGAGGTTTATCCCTTGTCTCCTGTTTAGGATTGGGTTTCTGGTTCCTTCTAAAGTCTACTTCAACTCTATACTTCTAACGTCTCAGCCTAAACTTTGAAATGTTATTTATTTATTTTCTTCCTTCAGTAGGAGTAGATAGGTTTTTTGAATAGGAGTAGAGGTTTATCCCTTGTTTCCTGTTTAGGATTGGGTTTCTGGTTCCTTCTAAAGTCTACTTCAACTCTATACTTCTAACGTCTCAGCCTAAACTTTGAAATGTTATTTATTTATTTTCTTCCTTCAGTAGGAGTAGATAGGTTTTTTAAATAGGTGTAGAGGTTTATCCCTTGTTTCCTGTTTAGGATTGGGTTTCTGGTTCCTTCTAAAGTCTACTTCAACTCTATACTTCTAACGTCTCAGCCTAAACTTTGAAATGTTATTTATTTATTTTCTTCCTTCAGTAGGAGTAGATAGGTTTTTTGAATAGGAGTAGAGGTTTATCCCTTGTTTCCTGTTTAGGATTGGGTTTCTGGTTCCTTCTAAAGTCTACTTCAACTCTATACTTCTAACGTCTCAGCCTAAACTTTGAAATGTTATTTATTTATTTTCTTCCTTCAGTAGGAGTAGATAGGTTTTTTGAATAGGAGTAGAGGTTTATCCCTTGTTTCCTGTTTAGGATTGGGTTTCTGGTTCCTTCTAAAGTCTACTTCAACTCTATACTTCTAACGTCTGTGCCTAAACTCTGAAATGTTATTTATTTATTTTCTTCCTTCAGTAGGAGTAGATAGGTTTTTTGAATAGGTGTAGAGGTTTATCCCTTGTTTCCTGTTTAGGATTGGGTTTCTGGTTCCTTCTAAAGTCTACTTCAACTCTATACTTCTAACGTCTCAGCCTAAACTTTGAAATGTTATTTATTTATTTTCTTCCTTCAGTAGGAGTAGATAGGTTTTTTGAATAGGAGTAGAGGTTTATCCCTTGTTTCCTGTTTAGGATTGGGTTTCTGGTTCCTTCTAAAGTCTACTTCAACTCTATACTTCTAACGTCTGTGCCTAAACTCTGAAATGTTATTTATTTATTTTCTTCCTTCAGTAGGAGTAGATAGGTTTTTTAAATAGGTGTAGAGGTTTATCCCTTGTTTCCTGTTTAGGATTGGGTTTCTGGTTCCTTCTAAAGTCTACTTCAACTCTATACTTCTAACGTCTCAGCCTAAACTTTGAAATGTTATTTATTTATTTTCTTCCTTCAGTAGGAGTAGATAGGTTTTTTGAATAGGAGTAGAGGTTTATCCCTTGTTTCCTGTTTAGGATTGGGTTTCTGGTTCCTTCTAAAGTCTACTTCAACTCTATACTTCTAACGTCTGTGCCTAAACTCTGAAATGTTATTTATTTATTTTCTTCCTTCAGTAGGAGTAGATAGGTTTTTTAAATAGGTGTAGAGGTTTATCCCTTGTTTCCTGTTTAGGATTGGGTTTCTGGTTCCTTCTAAAGTCTACTTCAACTCTATACTTCTAACGTCTCAGCCTAAACTTTGAAATGTTATTTATTTATTTTCTTCCTTCAGTAGGAGTAGATAGGTTTTTTGAATAGGAGTAGAGGTTTATCCCTTGTTTCCTGTTTAGGATTGGGTTTCTGGTTCCTTCTAAAGTCTACTTCAACTCTATACTTCTAACGTCTGTGCCTAAACTCTGAAATGTTATTTATTTATTTTCTTCCTTCAGTAGGAGTAGATAGGTTTTTTAAATAGGTGTAGAGGTTTATCCCTTGTTTCCTGTTTAGGATTGGGTTTCTGGTTCCTTCTAAAGTCTACTTCAACTCTATACTTCTAACGTCTCAGCCTAAACTTTGAAATGTTATTTATTTATTTTCTTCCTTCAGTAGGAGTAGATAGGTTTTTTGAATAGGAGTAGAGGTTTATCCCTTGTTTCCTGTTTAGGATTGGGTTTCTGGTTCCTTCTAAAGTCTACTTCAACTCTATACTTCTAACGTCTGTGCCTAAACTCTGAAATGTTATTTATTTATTTTCTTCCTTCAGTAGGAGTAGATAGGTTTTTTGAATAGGTGTAGAGGTTTATCCCTTGTTTCCTGTTTAGGATTGGGTTTCTGGTCCTTCTAAAGTCTACTTCAACTCTATACTGCTAACGCCTCAGCCTAAACTTTGAAATGTTATTTATTTATTTTCTTCCTTCAGTAGCAGTAGATAGGTTTTTTGAATAGGAGTAGAGGTTTATCCCTTGTTTCCTGTTTAGGATTGGGTTTCTGGTTCCTTCTAAAGTCGACTTCAACTCTATACTTCTAACGTCTGTGCCTAAACTCTGAAATGTTATTTATTTATTTTCTTCCTTCAGTAGGAGTAGATAGGTTTTTTGAATAGGTGTAGAGGTTTATCCCTTGTTTCCTGTTTAGGATTGGGTTTCTGGTTCCTTCTAAAGTCTACTTCAACTCTATACTTCTAACGTCTCAGCCTAAACTTTGAAATGTTATTTATTTATTTTCTTCCTTCAGTAGGAGTAGATAGGTTTTTTGAATAGGAGTAGAGGTTTATCCCTTGTTTCCTGTTTAGGATTGGGTTTCTGGTTCCTTCTAAAGTCTACTTCAACTCTATACTTCTAACGTCTCAGCCTAAACTTTGAAATGTTATTTATTTATTTTCTTCCTTCAGTAGGAGTAGATAGGTTTTTTGAATAGGAGTAGAGGTTTATCCCTTGTTTCCTGTTTAGGATTGGGTTTCTGGTTCCTTCTAAAGTCTACTTCAACTCTATACTTCTAACGTCTCTGCCTAAACTCTGAAATGTTATTTATTTATTTTCTTCCTTCAGTAGGAGTAGATAGGTTTTTTGAATAGGTGTAGAGGTTTATCCCTTGTTTCCTGTTTAGGATTGGGTTTCTGGTTCCTTCTAAAGTCTACTTCAACTCTATACTTCTAACGTCTGTGCCTAAACTCTGAAATGTTATTTATTTATTTTCTTCCTTCAGTAGGAGTAGATAGGTTTTTTGAATAGGTGTAGAGGTTTATCCCTTGTTTCCTGTTTAGGATTGGGTTTCTGGTTCCTTCTAAAGTCTACTTCAACTCTATACTTCTAACGTCTGTGCCTAAACTCTGAAATGTTATTTATTTATTTTCTTCCTTCAGTAGGAGTAGATAGGTTTTTTGAATAGGAGTAGAGGTTTATCCCTTGTTTCCTGTTTAGGATTGGGTTTCTGGTTCCTTCTAAAGTCTACTTCAACTCTATACTTCTAACGTCTCAGCCTAAACTTTGAAATGTTATTTATTTATTTTCTTCCTTCAGTAGGAGTAGATAGGTTTTTTGAATAGGAGTAGAGGTTTATCCCTTGTTTCCTGTTTAGGATTGGGTTTCTGGTTCCTTCTAAAGTCTACTTCAACTCTATACTTCTAACGTCTGTGCCTAAACTCTGAAATGTTATTTATTTATTTTCTTCCTTCAGTAGGAGTAGATAGGTTTTTTGAATAGGTGTAGAGGTTTATCCCTTGTTTCCTGTTTAGGATTGGGTTTCTGGTTCCTTCTAAAGTCTACTTCAACTCTATACTTCTAACGTCTCAGCCTAAACTTTGAAATGTTATTTATTTATTTTCTTCCTTCAGTAGGAGTAGATAGGTTTTTTGAATAGGAGTAGAGGTTTATCCCTTGTCTCCTGTTTAGGATTGGGTTTCTGGTTCCTTCTAAAGTCTACTTCAACTCTATACTTCTAACGTCTCAGCCTAAACTTTGAAATGTTATTTATTTATTTTCTTCCTTCAGTAGGAGTAGATAGGTTTTTTGAATAGGAGTAGAGGTTTATCCCTTGTTTCCTGTTTAGGATTGGGTTTCTGGTTCCTTCTAAAGTCTACTTCAACTCTATACTTCTAACGTCTCAGCCTAAACTTTGAAATGTTATTTATTTATTTTCTTCCTTCAGTAGGAGTAGATAGGTTTTTTGAATAGGAGTAGAGGTTTATCCCTTGTTTCCTGTTTAGGATTGGGTTTCTGGTTCCTTCTAAAGTCTACTTCAACTCTATACTTCTAACGTCTGTGCCTAAACTCTGAAATGTTATTTATTTATTTTCTTCCTTCAGTAGGAGTAGATAGGTTTTTTGAATAGGTGTAGAGGTTTATCCCTTGTTTCCTGTTTAGGATTGGGTTTCTGGTTCCTTCTAAAGTCTACTTCAACTCTATACTTCTAACGTCTCAGCCTAAACTTTGAAATGTTATTTATTTATTTTCTTCCTTCAGTAGGAGTAGATAGGTTTTTTGAATAGGAGTAGAGGTTTATCCCTTGTTTCCTGTTTAGGATTGGGTTTCCGGTTCCTTCTAAAGTCTACTTCAACTCTATACTTCTAATGTCTCTGCCTAAACTTTGAAATGTTATTTATTTATTTTCTTCCTTCAGTAGGAGTAGATAGGTTTTTTGAATAGGAGTAGAGGTTTATCCCTTGTTTCCTGTTTAGGATTGGGTTTCTGGTTCCTTCTAAAGTCTACTTCAACTCTATACTTCTAACGTCTCTGCCTAAACTCTGAAATGTTATTTATTTATTTTCTTCCTTCAGTAGGAGTAGATAGGTTTTTTGAATAGGTGTAGAGGTTTATCCCTTGTTTCCTGTTTAGGATTGGGTTTCTGGTTCCTTCTAAAGTCTACTTCAACTCTATACTTCTAACGTCTCAGCCTAAACTTTGAAATGTTATTTATTTATTTTCTTCCTTCAGTAGGAGTAGATAGGTTTTTTGAATAGGAGTAGAGGTTTATCCCTTGTTTCCTGTTTAGGATTGGGTTTCTGGTTCCTTCTAAAGTCTACTTCAACTCTATACTTCTAATGTCTCTGCCTAAACTTTGAAATGTTATTTATTTATTTTCTTCCTTCAGTAGGAGTAGATAGGTTTTTTGAATAGGAGTAGAGGTTTATCCCTTGTTTCCTGTTTAGGATTGGGTTTCTGGTTCCTTCTAAAGTCTACTTCAACTCTATACTTCTAACGTCTCTGCCTAAACTCTGAAATGTTATTTATTTATTTTCTTCCTTCAGTAGGAGTAGATAGGTTTTTTGAATAGGTGTAGAGGTTTATCCCTTGTTTCCTGTTTAGGATTGGGTTTCTGGTTCCTTCTAAAGTCTACTTCAACTCTATACTTCTAACGTCTCAGCCTAAACTTTGAAATGTTATTTATTTATTTTCTTCCTTCAGTAGGAGTAGATAGGTTTTTTGAATAGGAGTAGAGGTTTATCCCTTGTTTCCTGTTTAGGATTGGGTTTCTGGTTCCTTCTAAAGTCTACTTCAACTCTATACTTCTAATGTCTCTGCCTAAACTTTGAAATGTTATTTATTTATTTTCTTCCTTCAGTAGGAGTAGATAGGTTTTTTGAATAGGAGTAGAGGTTTATCCCTTGTTTCCTGTTTAGGATTGGGTTTCTGGTTCCTTCTAAAGTCTACTTCAACTCTATACTTCTAACGTCTCTGCCTAAACTCTGAAATGTTATTTATTTATTTTCTTCCTTCAGTAGGAGTAGATAGGTTTTTTGAATAGGTGTAGAGGTTTATCCCTTGTTTCCTGTTTAGGATTGGGTTTCTGGTTCCTTCTAAAGTCTACTTCAACTCTATACTTCTAACGTCTCAGCCTAAACTTTGAAATGTTATTTATTTATTTTCTTCCTTCAGTAGGAGTAGATAGGTTTTTTGAATAGGTGTAGAGGTTTATCCCTTGTTTCCTGTTTAGGATTGGGTTTCTGGTTCCTTCTAAAGTCTACTTCAACTCTATACTTCTAACGTCTCTGCCTAAACTCTGAAATGTTATTTATTTATTTTCTTCCTTCAGTAGGAGTAGATAGGTTTTTTGAATAGGAGTAGAGGTTTATCCCTTGTTTCCTGTTTAGGATTGGGTTTCTGGTTCCTTCTAAAGTCTACTTCAACTCTATACTTCTAACGTCTCAGCCTAAACTTTGAAATGTTATTTATTTATTTTCTTCCTTCAGTAGGAGTAGATAGGTTTTTTGAATAGGAGTAGAGGTTTATCCCTTGTTTCCTGTTTAGGATTGGGTTTCTGGTTCCTTCTAAAGTCTACTTCAACTCTATACTTCTAACGTCTCAGCCTAAACTTTGAAATGTTATTTATTTATATTCTTCCTTCAGTAGGAGTAGATAGGTTTTTTGAATAGGAGTAGAGGTTTATCCCTTGTTTCCTGTTTAGGATTGGGTTTCTGGTTCCTTCTAAAGTCTACTTCAACTCTATACTTCTAACGTCTGTGCCTAAACTCTGAAATGTTATTTATTTATTTTCTTCCTTCAGTAGGAGTAGATAGGTTTTTTGAATAGGTGTAGAGGTTTATCCCTTGTTTCCTGTTTAGGATTGGGTTTCTGGTTCCTTCTAAAGTCTACTTCAACTCTATACTTCTAACGTCTCAGCCTAAACTTTGAAATGTTATTTATTTATTTTCTTCCTTCAGTAGGAGTAGATAGGTTTTTTGAATAGGAGTAGAGGTTTATCCCTTGTTTCCTGTTTAGGATTGGGTTTCTGGTTCCTTCTAAAGTCTACTTCAACTCTATACTTCTAACGTCTCTGCCTAAACTCTGAAATGTTATTTATTTATTTTCTTCCTTCAGTAGGAGTAGATAGGTTTTTTGAATAGGAGTAGAGGTTTATCCCTTGTTTCCTGTTTAGGATTGGGTTTCTGGTTCCTTCTAAAGTCTACTTCAACTCTATACTTCTAACGTCTCTGCCTAAACTCTGAAATGTTATTTATTTATTTTCTTCCTTCAGTAGGAGTAGATAGGTTTTTTGAATAGGTGTAGAGGTTTATCCCTTGTTTCCTGTTTAGGATTGGGTTTCTGGTTCCTTCTAAAGTCTACTTCAACTCTATACTTCTAACGTCTCAGCCTAAACTTTGAAATGTTATTTATTTATTTTCTTCCTTCAGTAGGAGTAGATAGGTTTTTTGAATAGGAGTAGAGGTTTATCCCTTGTTTCCTGTTTAGGATTGGGTTTCTGGTTCCTTCTAAAGTCTACTTCAACTCTATACTTCTAACGTCTGTGCCTAAACTCTGAAATGTTATTTATTTATTTTCTTCCTTCAGTAGGAGTAGATAGGTTTTTTGAATAGGTGTAGAGGTTTATCCCTTGTTTCCTGTTTAGGATTGGGTTTCTGGTTCCTTCTAAAGTCTACTTCAACTCTATACTTCTAACGTCTCAGCCTAAACTTTGAAATGTTATTTATTTATTTTCTTCCTTCAGTAGGAGTAGATAGGTTTTTTGAATAGGAGTAGAGGTTTATCCCTTGTTTCCTGTTTAGGATTGGGTTTCTGGTTCCTTCTAAAGTCTACTTCAACTCTATACTTCTAACGTCTCTGCCTAAACTCTGAAATGTTATTTATTTATTTTCTTCCTTCAGTAGGAGTAGATAGGTTTTTTGAATAGGTGTAGAGGTTTATCCCTTGTTTCCTGTTTAGGATTGGGTTTCTGGTTCCTTCTAAAGTCTACTTCAACTCTATACTTCTAACGTCTCAGCCTAAACTTTGAAATGTTATTTATTTATTTTCTTCCTTCAGTAGGAGTAGATAGGTTTTTTGAATAGGAGTAGAGGTTTATCCCTTGTTTCCTGTTTAGGATTGGGTTTCTGGTTCCTTCTAAAGTCTACTTCAACTCTATACTTCTAACGTCTCTGCCTAAACTCTGAAATGTTATTTATTTATTTTCTTCCTTCAGTAGGAGTAGATAGGTTTTTTGAATAGGAGTAGAGGTTTATCCCTTGTTTCCTGTTTAGGATTGGGTTTCTGGTTCCTTCTAAAGTCTACTTCAACTCTATACTTCTAACGTCTGTGCCTAAACTCTGAAATGTTATTTATTTATTTTCTTCCTTCAGTAGGAGTAGATAGGTTTTTTGAATAGGTGTAGAGGTTTATCCCTTGTTTCCTGTTTAGGATTGGGTTTCTGGTTCCTTCTAAAGTCTACTTCAACTCTATACTTCTAACGTCTGTGCCTAAACTCTGAAATGTTATTTATTTATTTTCTTCCTTCAGTAGGAGTAGATAGGTTTTTTGAATAGGTGTAGAGGTTTATCCCTTGTTTCCTGTTTAGGATTGGGTTTCTGGTTCCTTCTAAAGTCTACTTCAACTCTATACTTCTAACGTCTCAGCCTAAACTTTGAAATGTTATTTATTTATTTTCTTCCTTCAGTAGGAGTAGATAGGTTTTTTGAATAGGAGTAGAGGTTTATCCCTTGTTTCCTGTTTAGGATTGGGTTTCTGGTTCCTTCTAAAGTCTACTTCAACTCTATACTTCTAACGTCTCAGCCTAAACTTTGAAATGTTATTTATTTATTTTCTTCCTTCAGTAGGAGTAGATAGGTTTTTTGAATAGGAGTAGAGGTTTATCCCTTGTTTCCTGTTTAGGATTGGGTTTCTGGTTCCTTCTAAAGTCTACTTCAACTCTATACTTCTAACGTCTCAGCCTAAACTTTGAAATGTTATTTATTTATTTTCTTCCTTCAGTAGGAGTAGATAGGTTTTTTGAATAGGAGTAGAGGTTTATCCCTTGTTTCCTGTTTAGGATTGGGTTTCTGGTTCCTTCTAAAGTCTACTTCAACTCTATACTTCTAACGTCTCTGCCTAAACTCTGAAATGTTATTTATTTATTTTCTTCCTTCAGTAGGAGTAGATAGGTTTTTTGAATAGGAGTAGAGGTTTATCCCTTGTTTCCTGTTTAGGATTGGGTTTCTGGTTCCTTCTAAAGTCTACTTCAACTCTATACTTCTAACGTCTGTGCCTAAACTCTGAAATGTTATTTATTTATTTTCTTCCTTCAGTAGGAGTAGATAGGTTTTTTGAATAGGTGTAGAGGTTTATCCCTTGTTTCCTGTTTAGGATTGGGTTTCTGGTTCCTTCTAAAGTCTACTTCAACTCTATACTTCTAACGTCTGTGCCTAAACTCTGAAATGTAATTTATTTATTTTCTTCCTTCAGTAGGAGTAGATAGGTTTTTTGAATAGGTGTAGAGGTTTATCCCTTGTTTCCTGTTTAGGATTGGGTTTCTGGTTCCTTCTAAAGTCTACTTCAACTCTATACTTCTAACGTCTGTGCCTAAACTCTGAAATGTTATTTATTTATTTTCTTCCTTCAGTAGGAGTAGATAGGTTTTTTGAATAGGAGTAGAGGTTTATCCCTTGTTTCCTGTTTAGGATTGGGTTTCTGGTTCCTTCTAAAGTCTACTTCAACTCTATACTTCTAACATCTCAGCCTAAACTTTGAAATGTTATTTATTTATTTTCTTCCTTCAGTAGGAGTAGATAGGTTTTTTGAATAGGTGTAGAGGTTTATCCCTTGTTTCCTGTTTAGGATTGGGTTTCTGGTTCCTTCTAAAGTCTACTTCAACTCTATACTTCTAACGTCTCAGCCTAAACTTTGAAATGTTATTTATTTATTTTCTTCCTTCAGTAGGAGTAGATAGGTTTTTTGAATAGGAGTAGAGGTTTATCCCTTGTTTCCTGTTTAGGATTGGGTTTCTGGTTCCTTCTAAAGACTACTTCAACTCTATACTTCTAACGTCTCAGCCTAAACTTTGAAATGTTATTTATTTATTTTCTTCCTTCAGTAGGAGTAGATAGGTTTTTTGAATAGGAGTAGAGGTTTATCCCTTGTTTCCTGTTTAGGATTGGGTTTCTGGTTCCTTCTAAAGTCTACTTCAACTCTATACTTCTAACGTCTCAGCCTAAACTTTGAAATGTTATTTATTTATTTTCTTCCTTCAGTAGGAGTAGATAGGTTTTTTGAATAGGAGTAGAGGTTTATCCCTTGTTTCCTGTTTAGGATTGGGTTTCTGGTTCCTTCTAAAGTCTACTTCAACTCTATACTTCTAACGTCTCTGCCTAAACTCTGAAATGTTATTTATTTATTTTCTTCCTTCAGTAGGAGTAGATAGGTTTTTTGAATAGGAGTAGAGGTTTATCCCTTGTTTCCTGTTTAGGATTGGGTTTCTGGTTCCTTCTAAAGTCTACTTCAACTCTATACTTCTAACGTCTGTGCCTAAACTCTGAAATGTTATTTATTTATTTTCTTCCTTCAGTAGGAGTAGATAGGTTTTTTGAATAGGTGTAGAGGTTTATCCCTTGTTTCCTGTTTAGGATTGGGTTTCTGGTTCCTTCTAAAGTCTACTTCAACTCTATACTTCTAACGTCTGTGCCTAAACTTTGAAATGTTATTTATTTATTTTCTTCCTTCAGTAGGAGTAGATAGGTTTTTTGAATAGGTGTAGAGGTTTATCCCTTGTTTCCTGTTTAGGATTGGGTTTCTGGTTCCTTCTAAAGTCTACTTCAACTCTATACTTCTAACGTCTGTGCCTAAACTCTGAAATGTTATTTATTTATTTTCTTCCTTCAGTAGGAGTAGATAGGTTTTTTGAATAGGAGTAGAGGTTTATCCCTTGTTTCCTGTTTAGGATTGGGTTTCTGGTTCCTTCTAAAGTCTACTTCAACTCTATACTTCTAACGTCTCAGCCTAAACTTTGAAATGTTATTTATTTATTTTCTTCCTTCAGTAGGAGTAGATAGGTTTTTTGAATAGGTGTAGAGGTTTATCCCTTGTTTCCTGTTTAGGATTGGGTTTCTGGTTCCTTCTAAAGTCTACTTCAACTCTATACTTCTAACGTCTCAGCCTAAACTTTGAAATGTTATTTATTTATTTTCTTCCTTCAGTAGGAGTAGATAGGTTTTTTGAATAGGAGTAGAGGTTTATCCCTTGTTTCCTGTTTAGGATTGGGTTTCTGGTTCCTTCTAAAGTCTACTTCAACTCTATACTTCTAACGTCTCAGCCTAAACTTTGAAATGTTATTTATTTATTTTCTTCCTTCAGTAGGAGTAGATAGGTTTTTTGAATAGGAGTAGAGGTTTATCCCTTGTTTCCTGTTTAGGATTGGGTTTCTGGTTCCTTCTAAAGTCTACTTCAACTCTATACTTCTAACGTCTGTGCCTAAACTCTGAAATGTTATTTATTTATTTTCTTCCTTCAGTAGGAGTAGATAGGTTTTTTGAATAGGTGTAGAGGTTTATCCCTTGTTTCCTGTTTAGGATTGGGTTTCTGGTTCCTTCTAAAGTCTACTTCAACTCTATACTTCTAACGTCTGTGCCTAAACTCTGAAATGTTATTTATTTATTTTCTTCCTTCAGTAGGAGTAGATAGGTTTTTTGAATAGGAGTAGAGGTTTATCCCTTGTTTCCTGTTTAGGATTGGGTTTCTGGTTCCTTCTAAAGTCTACTTCAACTCTATACTTCTAACGTCTCAGCCTAAACTTTGAAATGTTATTTATTTATTTTCTTCCTTCAGTAGGAGTAGATAGGTTTTTTGAATAGGAGTAGAGGTTTATCCCTTGTTTCCTGTTTAGGATTGGGTTTCTGGTTCCTTCTAAAGTCTACTTCAACTCTATACTTCTAACGTCTGTGCCTAAACTCTGAAATGTTATTTATTTATTTTCTTCCTTCAGTAGGAGTAGATAGGTTTTTTGAATAGGTGTAGAGGTTTATCCCTTGTTTCCTGTTTAGGATTGGGTTTCTGGTTCCTTCTAAAGTCTACTTCAACTCTATAATTCTAACGTCTGTGCCTAAACTCTGAAATGTTATTTATTTATTTTCTTCCTTCAGTAGGAGTAGATAGGTTTTTTGAATAGGAGTAGAGGTTTATCCCTTGTTTCCTGTTTAGGATTGGGTTTCTGGTTCCTTCTAAAGTCTACTTCAACTCTATACTTCTAACGTCTCAGCCTAAACTTTGAAATGTTATTTATTTATTTTCTTCCTTCAGTAGGAGTAGATAGGTTTTTTGAATAGGAGTAGAGGTTTATCCCTTGTTTCCTGTTTAGGATTGGGTTTCTGGTTCCTTCTAAAGTCTACTTCAACTCTATACTTCTAACGTCTGTGCCTAAACTCTGAAATGTTATTTATTTATTTTCTTCCTTCAGTAGGAGTAGATAGGTTTTTTGAATAGGTGTAGAGGTTTATCCCTTGTTTCCTGTTTAGGATTGGGTTTCTGGTTCCTTCTAAAGTCTACTTCAACTCTATACTTCTAACGTCTCAGCCTAAACTTTGAAATGTTATTTATTTATTTTCTTCCTTCAGTAGGAGTAGATAGGTTTTTTGAATAGGAGTAGAGGTTTATCCCTTGTCTCCTGTTTAGGATTGGGTTTCTGGTTCCTTCTAAAGTCTACTTCAACTCTATACTTCTAACGTCTCAGCCTAAACTTTGAAATGTTATTTATTTATTTTCTTCCTTCAGTAGGAGTAGATAGGTTTTTTGAATAGGAGTAGAGGTTTATCCCTTGTTTCCTGTTTAGGATTGGGTTTCTGGTTCCTTCTAAAGTCTACTTCAACTCTATACTTCTAACGTCTCAGCCTAAACTTTGAAATGTTATTTATTTATTTTCTTCCTTCAGTAGGAGTAGATAGGTTTTTTAAATAGGTGTAGAGGTTTATCCCTTGTTTCCTGTTTAGGATTGGGTTTCTGGTTCCTTCTAAAGTCTACTTCAACTCTATACTTCTAACGTCTCAGCCTAAACTTTGAAATGTTATTTATTTATTTTCTTCCTTCAGTAGGAGTAGATAGGTTTTTTGAATAGGAGTAGAGGTTTATCCCTTGTTTCCTGTTTAGGATTGGGTTTCTGGTTCCTTCTAAAGTCTACTTCAACTCTATACTTCTAACGTCTCAGCCTAAACTTTGAAATGTTATTTATTTATTTTCTTCCTTCAGTAGGAGTAGATAGGTTTTTTGAATAGGAGTAGAGATTTATCCCTTGTTTCCTGTTTAGGATTGGGTTTCTGGTTCCTTCTAAAGTCTACTTCAACTCTATACTTCTAACGTCTCCACCTAAACTCTGAAATGTTATTTATTTATTTTCTTCCTTCAGTAGGAGTAGATAGGTGTTTTGAATAGGAGTAGAGGTTTATCCCTTGTTTCCTGTTTAGGATTGGGTTTCTGGTTCCTTCTAAAGTCTACTTCAACTCTATACTTCTAACGTCTCTGCCTAAACTCTGAAATGTTATTTATTTATTTTCTTCCTTCAGTAGGAGTAGGTAGGTTTTGTGAATAGGAGTAGAGGTTTATCCCTTGTTTCCTGTTTAGGATTGGGTTTCTGGTTCCTTCTAAAGTCTACTTCAACTCTATACTTCTAACGTCTCAGCCTAAACTTTGAAATGTTATTTATTTATTTTCTTCCTTCAGTAGGAGTAGATAGGTTTTTTGAATAGGAGTAGAGGTTTATCCCTTGTTTCCTGTTTAGGATTGGGTTTCTGGTTCCTTCTAAAGTCTACTTCAACTCTATACTTCTAACGTCTCTGCCTAAACTCTGAAATGTTATTTATTTATTTTCTTCCTTCAGTAGGAGTAGATAGGTGTTTTGAATAGGAGTAGAGGTTTATCCCTTGTTTCCTGTTTAGGATTGGGTTTCTGGTTCCTTCTAAAGTCTACTTCAACTCTATACTTCTAACGTCTCTGCCTAAACTCTGAAATGTTATTTATTTATTTTCTTCCTTCAGTAGGAGTAGGTAGGTTTTTTGAATAGGAGTAGAGGTTTATCCCTTGTTTCCTGTTTAGGATTGGGTTTCTGGTTCCTTCTAAAGTCTACTTCAACTCTATACTTCTAACGTCTCTGCCTAAACTCTGAAATGTTATTTATTTATTTTCTTCCTTCAGTCGGAGTAGATAGGTTTTTTGAATAGGAGTAGAGGTTTATCCCTTGTTTCCTGTTTAGGATTGGGTTTCTGGTTCCTTCTAAAGTCTACTTCAACTCTATACTTCTAACGTCTCAGCCTAAACTTTGAAATGTTATTTATTTATTTTCTTCCTTCAGTAGGAGTAGATAGGTTTTTTGAATAGGAGTAGAGGTTTATCCCTTGTTTCCTGTTTAGGATTGGGTTTCTGGTTCCTTCTAAAGTCTACTTCAACTCTATACTTCTAACGTCTCAGCCTAAACTTTGAAATGTTATTTATTTATTTTCTTCCTTCAGTAGGAGTAGATAGGTTTTTTGAATAGGAGTAGAGGTTTATCCCTTGTTTCCTGTTTAGGATTGGGTTTCTGGTTCCTTCTAAAGTCTACTTCAACTCTATACTTCTAACGTCTCTGCCTAAACTCTGAAATGTTATTTATTTATTTTCTTCCTTCAGTCGGAGTAGATAGGTTTTTTGAATAGGAGTAGAGGTTTATCCCTTGTTTCCTGTTTAGGATTGGGTTTCTGGTTCCTTCTAAAGTCTACTTCAACTCTATACTTCTAACGTCTCAGCCTAAACTTTGAAATGTTATTTATTTATTTTCTTCCTTCAGTAGGAGTAGATAGGTTTTTTGAATAGGAGTAGAGGTTTATCCCTTGTTTCCTGTTTAGGATTGGGTTTCTGGTTCCTTCTAAAGTCTACTTCAACTCTATACTTCTAACGTCTCAGCCTAAACTTTGAAATGTTATTTATTTATTTTCTTCCTTCAGTAGGAGTAGATAGGTTTTTTGAATAGGAGTAGAGGTTTATCCCTTGTTTCCTGTTTAGGATTGGGTTTCTGGTTCCTTCTAAAGTCTACTTCAACTCTATACTTCTAACGTCTCAGCCTAAACTTTGAAATGTTATTTATTTATTTTCTTCCTTCAGTAGGAGTAGATAGGTTTTTTGAATAGGAGTAGAGGTTTATCCCTTGTTTCCTGTTTAGGATTGGGTTTCTGGTTCCTTCTAAAGTCTACTTCAACTCTATACTTCTAACGTCTCAGCCTAAACTCTGAAATGTTATTTATTTATTTTCTTCCTTCAGTAGGAGTAGATAGGTTTTTTGAATAGGAGTAGAGGTTTATCCCTTGTTTCCTGTTTAGGATTGGGTTTCTGGTTCCTTCTAAAGTCTACTTCAACTCTATACTTCTAACGTCTCAGCCTAAACTTTGAAATGTTATTTATTTATTTTCTTCCTTCAGTAGGAGTAGATAGGTTTTTTGAATAGGAGTAGAGGTTTATCCCTTGTTTCCTGTTTAGGATTGGGTTTCTGGTTCCTTCTAAAGTCTACTTCAACTCTATACTTCTAACGTCTGTGCCTAAACTCTGAAATGTTATTTATTTATTTTCTTCCTTCAGTAGGAGTAGATAGGTTTTTTGAATAGGAGTAGAGGTTTATCCCTTGTTTCCTGTTTAGGATTGGGTTTCTGGTTCCTTCTAAAGTCTACTTCAACTCTATACTTCTAACGTCTGTGCCTAAACTCTGAAATGTTATTTATTTATTTTCTTCCTTCAGTAGGAGTAGATAGGTTTTTTGAATAGGTGTAGAGGTTTATCCCTTGTTTCCTGTTTAGGATTGGGTTTCTGGTTCCTTCTAAAGTCTACTTCAACTCTATACTTCTAACGTCTGTGCCTAAACTCTGAAATGTTATTTATTTATTTTCTTCCTTCAGTAGGAGTAGATAGGTTTTTTGAATAGGTGTAGAGGTTTATCCCTTGTTTCCTGTTTAGGATTGGGTTTCTGGTTCCTTATAAAGTCTACTTCAACTCTATACTTCTAACGTCTGTGCCTAAACTCTGAAATGTTATTTATTTATTTTCTTCCTTCAGTAGGAGTAGATAGGTTTTTTGAATAGGAGTAGAGGTTTATCCCTTGTTTCCTGTTTAGGATTGGGTTTCTGGTTCCTTCTAAAGTCTACTTCAACTCTATACTTCTAACGTCTCAGCCTAAACTTTGAAATGTTATTTATTTATTTTCTTCCTTCAGTAGGAGTAGATAGGTTTTTTGAATAGGAGTAGAGGTTTATCCCTTGTTTCCTGTTTAGGATTGGGTTTCTGGTTCCTTCTAAAGTCTACTTCAACTCTATACTTCTAACGTCTGTGCCTAAACTCTGAAATGTTATTTATTTATTTTCTTCCTTCAGTAGGAGTAGATAGGTTTTTTGAATAGGTGTAGAGGTTTATCCCTTGTTTCCTGTTTAGGATTGGGTTTCTGGTTCCTTCTAAAGTCTACTTCAACTCTATACTTCTAACGTCTCAGCCTAAACTTTGAAATGTTATTTATTTATTTTCTTCCTTCAGTAGGAGTAGATAGGTTTTTTGAATAGGAGTAGAGGTTTATCCCTTGTTTCCTGTTTAGGATTGGGTTTCTGGTTCCTTCTAAAGTCTACTTCAACTCTATACTTCTAACGTCTGTGCCTAAACTCTGAAATGTTATTTATTTATTTTCTTCCTTCAGTAGGAGTAGATAGGTTTTTTGAATAGGAGTAGAGGTTTATCCCTTGTTTCCTGTTTAGGATTGGGTTTCTGGTTCCTTCTAAAGTCTACTTCAACTCTATACTTCTAACGTCTGTGCCTAAACTCTGAAATGTTATTTATTTATTTTCTTCCTTCAGTAGGAGTAGATAGGTTTTTTGAATAGGTGTAGAGGTTTATCCCTTGTTTCCTGTTTAGGATTGGGTTTCTGGTTCCTTGTAAAGTCTACTTCAACTCTATACTTCTAACGTCTCTGCCTAAACTCTGAAATGTTATTTATTTATTTTCTTCCTTCAGTAGGAGTAGATAGGTTTTTTGAATAGGAGTAGAGGTTTATCCCTTGTTTCCTGTTTAGGATTGGGTTTCTGGTTCCTTCTAAAGTCTACTTCAACTCTATACTTCTAACGTCTCAGCCTAAACTCTGAAATGTTATTTATTTATTTTCTTCCTTCAGTATGAGTAGATAGGTTTTTTGAATAGGTGTAGAGGTTTATCCCTTGTTTCCTGTTTAGGATTGGGTTTCTGGTTCCTTCTAAAGTCTACTTCAACTCTATACTTCTAACGTCTCAGCCTAAACTCTGAAATGTTATTTATTTATTTTCTTCCTTCAGTAGGAGTAGATAGGTTTTTTGAATAGGTGTAGAGGTTTATCCCTTGTTTCCTGTTTAGGATTGGGTTTCTGGTTCCTTCTAAAGTCTACTTCAACTCTATACTTCTAACGTCTCAGCCTAAACTTTGAAATGTTATTTATTTATTTTCTTCCTTCAGTAGGAGTAGATAGGTTTTTTGAATAGGAGTAGAGGTTTATCCCTTGTTTCCTGTTTAGGATTGGGTTTCTGGTTCCTTCTAAAGTCTACTTCAACTCTATACTTCTAACGTCTCAGCCTAAACTTTGAAATGTTATTTATTTATTTTCTTCCTTCAGTAGGAGTAGATAGGTTTTTTGAATAGGAGTAGAGGTTTATCCCTTGTTTCCTGTTTAGGATTGGGTTTCTGGTTCCTTCTAAAGTCTACTTCAACTCTATACTTCTAACGTCTCAGCCTAAACTTTGAAATGTTATTTATTTATTTTCTTCCTTCAGTAGGAGTAGATAGGTTTTTTGAATAGGAGTAGAGGTTTATCCCTTGTTTCCTGTTTAGGATTGGGTTTCTGGTTCCTTCTAAAGTCTACTTCAACTCTATACTTCTAACGTCTGTGCCTAAACTCTGAAATGTTATTTATTTATTTTCTTCCTTCAGTAGGAGTAGATAGGTTTTTTGAATAGGTGTAGAGGTTTATCCCTTGTTTCCTGTTTAGGATTGGGTTTCTGGTTCCTTCTAAAGTCTACTTCAACTCTATACTTCTAACGTCTGTGCCTAAACTCTGAAATGTTATTTATTTATTTTCTTCCTTCAGTAGGAGTAGATAGGTTTTTTGAATAGGAGTAGAGGTTTATCCCTTGTTTCCTGTTTAGGATTGGGTTTCTGGTTCCTTCTAAAGTCTACTTCAACTCTATACTTCTAACGTCTCAGCCTAAACTTTGAAATGTTATTTATTTATTTTCTTCCTTCAGTAGGAGTAGATAGGTTTTTTGAATAGGAGTAGAGGTTTATCCCTTGTTTCCTGTTTAGGATTGGGTTTCTGGTTCCTTCTAAAGTCTACTTCAACTCTATACTTCTAACGTCTGTGCCTAAACTCTGAAATGTTATTTATTTATTTTCTTCCTTCAGTAGGAGTAGATAGGTTTTTTGAATAGGTGTAGAGGTTTATCCCTTGTTTCCTGTTTAGGATTGGGTTTCTGGTTCCTTCTAAAGTCTACTTCAACTCTATACTTCTAACGTCTGTGCCTAAACTCTGAAATGTTATCTATTTATTTTCTTCCTTCAGTAGGAGTAGATAGGTTTTTTGAATAGGAGTAGAGGTTTATCCCTTGTTTCCTGTTTAGGATTGGGTTTCTGGTTCCTTCTAAAGTCTACTTCAACTCTATACTTCTAACGTCTCAGCCTAAACTTTGAAATGTTATTTATTTATTTTCTTCCTTCAGTAGGAGTAGATAGGTTTTTTGAATAGGAGTAGAGGTTTATCCCTTGTTTCCTGTTTAGGATTGGGTTTCTGGTTCCTTCTAAAGTCTACTTCAACTCTATACTTCTAACGTCTGTGCCTAAACTCTGAAATGTTATTTATTTATTTTCTTCCTTCAGTAGGAGTAGATAGGTTTTTTGAATAGGTGTAGAGGTTTATCCCTTGTTTCCTGTTTAGGATTGGGTTTCTGGTTCCTTCTAAAGTCTACTTCAACTCTATACTTCTAACGTCTCAGCCTAAACTTTGAAATGTTATTTATTTATTTTCTTCCTTCAGTAGGAGTAGATAGGTTTTTTGAATAGGAGTAGAGGTTTATCCCTTGTCTCCTGTTTAGGATTGGGTTTCTGGTTCCTTCTAAAGTCTACTTCAACTCTATACTTCTAACGTCTCAGCCTAAACTTTGAAATGTTATTTATTTATTTTCTTCCTTCAGTAGGAGTAGATAGGTTTTTTGAATAGGAGTAGAGGTTTATCCCTTGTTTCCTGTTTAGGATTGGGTTTCTGGTTCCTTCTAAAGTCTACTTCAACTCTATACTTCTAACGTCTCAGCCTAAACTTTGAAATGTTATTTATTTATTTTCTTCCTTCAGTAGGAGTAGATAGGTTTTTTAAATAGGTGTAGAGGTTTATCCCTTGTTTCCTGTTTAGGATTGGGTTTCTGGTTCCTTCTAAAGTCTACTTCAACTCTATACTTCTAACGTCTCAGCCTAAACTTTGAAATGTTATTTATTTATTTTCTTCCTTCAGTAGGAGTAGATAGGTTTTTTGAATAGGAGTAGAGGTTTATCCCTTGTTTCCTGTTTAGGATTGGGTTTCTGGTTCCTTCTAAAGTCTACTTCAACTCTATACTTCTAACGTCTCAGCCTAAACTTTGAAATGTTATTTATTTATTTTCTTCCTTCAGTAGGAGTAGATAGGTTTTTTGAATAGGAGTAGAGGTTTATCCCTTGTTTCCTGTTTAGGATTGGGTTTCTGGTTCCTTCTAAAGTCTACTTCAACTCTATACTTCTAACGTCTGTGCCTAAACTCTGAAATGTTATTTATTTATTTTCTTCCTTCAGTAGGAGTAGATAGTTTTTTTAAATAGGTGTAGAGGTTTATCCCTTGTTTCCTGTTTAGGATTGGGTTTCTGGTTCCTTCTAAAGTCTACTTCAACTCTATACTTCTAACGTCTCAGCCTAAACTTTGAAATGTTATTTATTTATTTTCTTCCTTCAGTAGGAGTAGATAGGTTTTTTGAATAGGAGTAGAGGTTTATCCCTTGTTTCCTGTTTAGGATTGGGTTTCTGGTTCCTTCTAAAGTCTACTTCAACTCTATACTTCTAACGTCTGTGCCTAAACTCTGAAATGTTATTTATTTATTTTCTTCCTTCAGTAGGAGTAGATAGGTTTTTTAAATAGGTGTAGAGGTTTATCCCTTGTTTCCTGTTTAGGATTGGGTTTCTGGTTCCTTCTAAAGTCTACTTCAACTCTATACTTCTAACGTCTCAGCCTAAACTTTGAAATGTTATTTATTTATTTTCTTCCTTCAGTAGGAGTAGATAGGTTTTTTGAATAGGAGTAGAGTTTTATCCCTTGTTTCCTGTTTAGGATTGGGTTTCTGGTTCCTTCTAAAGTCTACTTCAACTCTATACTTCTAACGTCTGTGCCTAAACTCTGAAATGTTATTTATTTATTTTCTTCCTTCAGTAGGAGTAGATAGGTTTTTTAAATAGGTGTAGAGGTTTATCCCTTGTTTCCTGTTTAGGATTGGGTTTCTGGTTCCTTCTAAAGTCTACTTCAACTCTATACTTCTAACGTCTCAGCCTAAACTTTGAAATGTTATTTATTTATTTTCTTCCTTCAGTAGGAGTAGATAGGTTTTTTGAATAGGAGTAGAGGTTTATCCCTTGTTTCCTGTTTAGGATTGGGTTTCTGGTTCCTTCTAAAGTCTACTTCAACTCTATACTTCTAACGTCTGTGCCTAAACTGTGAAATGTTATTTATTTATTTTCTTCCTTCAGTAGGAGTAGATAGGTTTTTTGAATAGGTGTAGAGGTTTATCCCTTGTTTCCTGTTTAGGATTGGGTTTCTGGTTCCTTCTAAAGTCTACTTCAACTCTATACTTCTAACGCCTCAGCCTAAACTTTGAAATGTTATTTATTTATTTTCTTCCTTCAGTAGGAGTAGATAGGTTTTTTGAATAGGAGTAGAGGTTTATCCCTTGTTTCCTGTTTAGGATTGGGTTTCTGGTTCCTTCTAAAGTCTACTTCAACTCTATACTTCTAACGTCTGTGCCTAAACTCTGAAATGTTATTTATTTATTTTCTTCCTTCAGTAGGAGTAGATAGGTTTTTTGAATAGGTGTAGAGGTTTATCCCTTGTTTCCTGTTTAGGATTGGGTTTCTGGTTCCTTCTAAAGTCTACTTCAACTCTATACTTCTAACGTCTCAGCCTAAACTTTGAAATGTTATTTATTTATTTTCTTCCTTCAGTAGGAGTAGATAGGTTTTTTGAATAGGAGTAGAGGTTTATCCCTTGTTTCCTGTTTAGGATTGGGTTTCTGGTTCCTTCTAAAGTCTACTTCAACTCTATACTTCTAACGTCTGTGCCTAAACTCTGAAATGTTATTTATTTATTTTCTTCCTTCAGTAGGAGTAGATAGGTTTTTTAAATAGGTGTAGAGGTTTATCCCTTGTTTCCTGTTTAGGATTGGGTTTCTGGTTCCTTCTAAAGTCTACTTCAACTCTATACTTCTAACGTCTCAGCCTAAATTTGAAATGTTATTTATTTATTTTCTTCCTTCAGTAGGAGTAGATAGGTTTTTTGAATAGGAGTAGAGGTTTATCCCTTGTTTCCTGTTTAGGATTGGGTTTCTGGTTCCTTCTAAAGTCTACTTCAACTCTATACTTCTAACGTCTCAGCCTAAACTTTGAAATGTTATTTATTTATTTTCTTCCTTCAGTAGGAGTAGATAGGTTTTTTGAATAGGAGTAGAGGTTTATCCCTTGTTTCCTGTTTAGGATTGGGTTTCTGGTTCCTTCTAAAGTCTACTTCAACTCTATACTTCTAACGTCTCTGCCTAAACTCTGAAATGTTATTTATTTATTTTCTTCCTTCAGTAGGAGTAGATAGGTTTTTTGAATAGGTGTAGAGGTTTATCCCTTGTTTCCTGTTTAGGATTGGGTTTCTGGTTCCTTCTAAAGTCTACTTCAACTCTATACTTCTAACGTCTGTGCCTAAACTCTGAAATGTTATTTATTTATTTTCTTCCTTCAGTAGGAGTAGATAGGTTTTTTGAATAGGTGTAGAGGTTTATCCCTTGTTTCCTGTTTAGGATTGGGTTTCTGGTTCCTTCTAAAGTCTACTTCAACTCTATACTTCTAACGTCTGTGCCTAAACTCTGAAATGTTATTTATTTATTTTCTTCCTTCAGTAGGAGTAGATAGGTTTTTTGAATAGGAGTAGAGGTTTATCCCTTGTTTCCTGTTTAGGATTGGGTTTCTGGTTCCTTCTAAAGTCTACTTCAACTCTATACTTCTAACGTCTCAGCCTAAACTTTGAAATGTTATTTATTTATTTTCTTCCTTCAGTAGGAGTAGATAGGTTTTTTGAATAGGAGTAGAGGTTTATCCCTTGTTTCCTGTTTAGGATTGGGTTTCTGGTTCCTTCTATAGGTTTTTTGAATAGGAGTAGAGGTTTATCCCTTGTTTCCTGTTTAGGATTGGGTTTCTGGTTCCTATTCTTCAGTAGGAGTAGATAGGTTTTTTGAATAGGAGTAGAGGTTTATCCCTTGTTTCCTGTTTAGGATTGGGTTTCTGGTTCCTTCTAAAGTCTACTTCAACTCTATACTTCTAACGTCTCAGCCTAAACTTTGAAATGTTATTTATTTATTTTCTTCCTTCAGTAGGAGTAGATAGGTTTTTTGAATAGGAGTAGAGGTTTATCCCTTGTTTCCTGTTTAGGATTGGGTTTCTGGTTCCTTCTAAAGTCTACTTCAACTCTATACTTCTAACGTCTCAGCCTAAACTTTGAAATGTTATTTATTTATTTTCTTCCTTCAGTAGGAGTAGATAGGTTTTTTGAATAGGAGTAGAGGTTTATCCCTTGTTTCCTGTTTAGGATTGGGTTTCTGGTTCCTTCTAAAGTCTACTTCAACTCTATACTTCTAACGTCTGTGCCTAAACTCTGAAATGTTATTTATTTATTTTCTTCCTTCAGTAGGAGTAGATAGGTTTTTTGAATAGGTGTAGAGGTTTATCCCTTGTTTCCTGTTTAGGATTGGGTTTCTGGTTCCTTCTAAAGTCTACTTCAACTCTATACTTCTAACGTCTCAGCCTAAACTTTGAAATGTTATTTATTTATTTTCTTCCTTCAGTAGGAGTAGATAGGTTTTTTGAATAGGAGTAGAGGTTTATCCCTTGTTTCCTGTTTAGGATTGGGTTTCTGGTTCCTTCTAAAGTCTACTTCAACTCTATACTTCTAATGTCTCTGCCTAAACTTTGAAATGTTATTTATTTATTTTCTTCCTTCAGTAGGAGTAGATAGGTTTTTTGAATAGGAGTAGAGGTTTATCCCTTGTTTCCTGTTTAGGATTGGGTTTCTGGTTCCTTCTAAAGTCTACTTCAACTCTATACTTCTAACGTCTCTGCCTAAACTCTGAAATGTTATTTATTTATTTTCTTCCTTCAGTAGGAGTAGATAGGTTTTTTGAATAGGTGTAGAGGTTTATCCCTTGTTTCCTGTTTAGGATTGGGTTTCTGGTTCCTTCTAAAGTCTACTTCAACTCTATACTTCTAACGTCTCAGCCTAAACTTTGAAATGTTATTTATTTATTTTCTTCCTTCAGTAGGAGTAGATAGGTTTTTTGAATAGGAGTAGAGGTTTATCCCTTGTTTCCTGTTTAGGATTGGGTTTCTGGTTCCTTCTAAAGTCTACTTCAACTCTATACTTCTAATCTCTCTGCCTAAACTTTGAAATGTTATTTATTTATTTTCTTCCTTCAGTAGGAGTAGATAGGTTTTTTGAATAGGAGTAGAGGTTTATCCCTTGTTTCCTGTTTAGGATTGGGTTTCTGGTTCCTTCTAAAGTCTACTTCAACTCTATACTTCTAACGTCTCTGCCTAAACTCTGAAATGTTATTTATTTATTTTCTTCCTTCAGTAGGAGTAGATAGGTTTTTTGAATAGGTGTAGAGGTTTATCCCTTGTTTCCTGTTTAGGATTGGGTTTCTGGTTCCTTCTAAAGTCTACTTCAACTCTATACTTCTAACGTCTCAGCCTAAACTTTGAAATGTTATTTATTTATTTTCTTCCTTCAGTAGGAGTAGATAGGTTTTTTGAATAGGAGTAGAGGTTTATCCCTTGTTTCCTGTTTAGGATTGGGTTTCTGGTTCCTTCTAAAGTCTACTTCAACTCTATACTTCTAACGTCTGTGCCTAAACTCTGAAATGTTATTTATTTATTTTCTTCCTTCAGTAGGAGTAGATAGGTTTTTTGAATAGGTGTAGAGGTTTATCCCTTGTTTCCTGTTTAGGATTGGGTTTCTGGTTCCTTCTAAAGTCTACTTCAACTCTATACTTCTAACGTCTCAGCCTAAACTTTGAAATGTTATTTATTTATTTTCTTCCTTCAGTAGGAGTAGATAGGTTTTTTGAATAGGAGTAGAGGTTTATCCCTTGTTTCCTGTTTAGGATTGGGTTTCTGGTTCCTTCTAAAGTCTACTTCAACTCTATACTTCTAACGTCTCTGCCTAAACTCTGAAATGTTATTTATTTATTTTCTTCCTTCAGTAGGAGTAGATAGGTTTTTTGAATAGGAGTAGAGGTTTATCCCTTGTTTCCTGTTTAGGATTGGGTTTCTGGTTCCTTCTAAAGTCTACTTCAACTCTATACTTCTAACGTCTCTGCCTAAACTCTGAAATGTTATTTATTTATTTTCTTCCTTCAGTAGGAGTAGATAGGTTTTTTGAATAGGTGTAGAGGTTTATCCCTTGTTTCCTGTTTAGGATTGGGTTTCTGGTTCCTTCTAAAGTCTACTTCAACTCTATACTTCTAACGTCTCAGCCTAAACTTTGAAATGTTATTTATTTATTTTCTTCCTTCAGTAGGAGTAGATAGGTTTTTTGAATAGGAGTAGAGGTTTATCCCTTGTTTCCTGTTTAGGATTGGGTTTCTGGTTCCTTCTAAAGTCTACTTCAACTCTATACTTCTAACGTCTCAGCCTAAACTTTGAAATGTTATTTATTTATTTTCTTCCTTCAGTAGGAGTAGATAGGTTTTTTGAATAGGAGTAGAGGTTTATCCCTTGTTTCCTGTTTAGGATTGGGTTTCTGGTTCCTTCTAAAGTCTACTTCAACTCTATACTTCTAACGTCTGTGCCTAAACTCTGAAATGTTATTTATTTATTTTCTTCCTTCAGTAGGAGTAGATAGGTTTTTTGAATAGGAGTAGAGGTTTATCCCTTGTTTCCTGTTTAGGATTGGGTTTCTGGTTCCTTCTAAAGTCTACTTCAACTCTATACTTCTAACGTCTGTGCCTAAACTCTGAAATGTTATTTATTTATTTTCTTCCTTCAGTAGGAGTAGATAGGTTTTTTGAATAGGTGTAGAGGTTTATCCCTTGTTTCCTGTTTAGGATTGGGTTTCTGGTTCCTTCTAAAGTCTACTTCAACTCTATACTTCTAACGTCTCAGCCTAAACTTTGAAATGTTATTTATTTATTTTCTTCCTTCAGTAGGAGTAGATAGGTTTTTTGAATAGGAGTAGAGGTTTATCCCTTGTTTCCTGTTTAGGATTGGGTTTCTGGTTCCTTCTAAAGTCTACTTCAACTCTATACTTCTAACGTCTCAGCCTAAACTTTGAAATGTTATTTATTTATTTTCTTCCTTCAGTAGGAGTAGATAGGTTTTTTGAATAGGAGTAGAGGTTTATCCCTTGTTTCCTGTTTAGGATTGGGTTTCTGGTTCCTTCTAAAGTCTACTTCAACTCTATACTTCTAACGTCTCAGCCTAAACTCTGAAATGTTATTTATTTATTTTCTTCCTTCAGTAGGAGTAGATAGGTTTTTTGAATAGGTGTAGAGGTTTATCCCTTGTTTCCTGTTTAGGATTGGGTTTCTGGTTCCTTCTAAAGTCTACTTCAACTCTATACTTCTAACGTCTCAGCCTAAACTTTGAAATGTTATTTATTTATTTTCTTCCTTCAGTAGGAGTAGATAGGTTTTTTGAATAGGAGTAGAGGTTTATCCCTTGTTTCCTGTTTAGGATTGGGTTTCTGGTTCCTTCTAAAGTCTACTTCAACTCTATACTTCTAACGTCTGTGCCTAAACTCTGAAATGTTATTTATTTATTTTCTTCCTTCAGTAGGAGTAGATAGGTTTTTTGAATAGGTGTAGAGGTTTATCCCTTGTTTCCTGTTTAGGATTGGGTTTCTGGTTCCTTCTAAAGTCTACTTCAACTCTATACTTCTAACGTCTGTGCCTAAACTCTGAAATGTTATTTATTTATTTTCTTCCTTCAGTAGGAGTAGATAGGTTTTTTGAATAGGAGTAGAGGTTTATCCCTTGTTTCCTGTTTAGGATTGGGTTTCTGGTTCCTTCTAAAGTCTACTTCAACTCTATACTTCTAACGTCTGTGCCTAAACTCTGAAATGTTATTTATTTATTTTCTTCCTTCAGTAGGAGTAGATAGGTTTTTTGAATAGGTGTAGAGGTTTATCCCTTGTTTCCTGTTTAGGATTGGGTTTCTGGTTCCTTCTAAAGTCTACTTCAACTCTATACTTCTAACGTCTGTGCCTAAACTCTGAAATGTTATTTATTTATTTTCTTCCTTCAGTAGGAGTAGATAGGTTTTTTGAATAGGAGTAGAGGTTTATCCCTTGTTTCCTGTTTAGGATTGGGTTTCTGGTTCCTTCTAAAGTCTACTTCAACTCTATACTTCTAACGTCTCAGCCTAAACTTTGAAATGTTATTTATTTATTTTCTTCCTTCAGTAGGAGTAGATAGGTTTTTTGAATAGGAGTAGAGGTTTATCCCTTGTCTCCTGTTTAGGATTGGGTTTCTGGTTCCTTCTAAAGTCTACTTCAACTCTATACTTCTAACGTCTCAGCCTAAACTTTGAAATGTTATTTATTTATTTTCTTCCTTCAGTAGGAGTAGATAGGTTTTTTGAATAGGAGTAGAGGTTTATCCCTTGTTTCCTGTTTAGGATTGGGTTTCTGGTTCCTTCTAAAGTCTACTTCAACTCTATACTTCTAACGTCTCAGCCTAAACTTTGAAATGTTATTTATTTATTTTCTTCCTTCAGTAGGAGTAGATAGGTTTTTTAAATAGGTGTAGAGGTTTATCCCTTGTTTCCTGTTTAGGATTGGGTTTCTGGTTCCTTCTAAAGTCTACTTCAACTCTATACTTCTAACGTCTCAGCCTAAACTTTGAAATGTTATTTATTTATTTTCTTCCTTCAGTAGGAGTAGATAGGTTTTTTGAATAGGAGTAGAGGTTTATCCCTTGTTTCCTGTTTAGGATTGGGTTTCTGGTTCCTTCTAAAGTCTACTTCAACTCTATACTTCTAACGTCTCAGCCTAAACTTTGAAATGTTATTTATTTATTTTCTTCCTTCAGTAGGAGTAGATAGGTTTTTTGAATAGGAGTAGAGGTTTATCCCTTGTTTCCTGTTTAGGATTGGGTTTCTGGTTCCTTCTAAAGTCTACTTCAACTCTATACTTCTAACGTCTGTGCCTAAACTCTGAAATGTTATTTATTTATTTTCTTCCTTCAGTAGGAGTAGATAGGTTTTTTGAATAGGAGTAGAGGTTTATCCCTTGTTTCCTGTTTAGGATTGGGTTTCTGGTTCCTTCTAAAGTCTACTTCAACTCTATACTTCTAACGTCTGTGCCTAAACTCTGAAATGTTATTTATTTATTTTCTTCCTTCAGTAGGAGTAGATAGGTTTTTTGAATAGGAGTAGAGGTTTATCCCTTGTTTCCTGTTTAGGATTGGGTTTCTGGTTCCTTCTAAAGTCTACTTCAACTCTATACTTCTAACGTCTCAGCCTAAACTTTGAAATGTTATTTATTTATTTTCTTCCTTCAGTAGGAGTAGATAGGTTTTTTGAATAGGAGTAGAGGTTTATCCCTTGTTTCCTGTTTAGGATTGGGTTTCTGGTTCCTTCTAAAGTCTACTTCAACTCTATACTTCTAACGTCTCAGCCTAAACTTTGAAATGTTATTTATTTATTTTCTTCCTTCAGTAGGAGTAGATAGGTTTTTTAAATAGGTGTAGAGGTTTATCCCTTGTTTCCGGTTTAGGATTGGGTTTCTGGTTCCTTCTAAAGTCTACTTCAACTCTATACTTCTAACGTCTCAGCCTAAACTTTGAAATGTTATTTATTTATTTTCTTCCTTCAGTAGGAGTAGATAGGTTTTTTGAATAGGAGTAGAGGTTTATCCCTTGTTTCCTGTTTAGGATTGGGTTTCTGGTTCCTTCTAAAGTCTACTTCAACTCTATACTTCTAACGTCTCAGCCTAAACTTTGAAATGTTATTTATTTATTTTCTTCCTTCAGTAGGAGTAGATAGGTTTTTTGAATAGGAGTAGAGGTTTATCCCTTGTTTCCTGTTTAGGATTGGGTTTCTGGTTCCTTCTAAAGTCTACTTCAACTCTATACTTCTAACGTCTGTGCCTAAACTCTGAAATGTTATTTATTTATTTTCTTCCTTCAGTAGGAGTAGATAGGTTTTTTGAATAGGTGTAGAGGTTTATCCCTTGTTTCCTGTTTAGGATTGGGTTTCTGGTTCCTTCTAAAGTCTACTTCAACTCTATACTTCTAACGTCTCAGCCTAAACTTTGAAATGTTATTTATTTATTTTCTTCCTTCAGTAGGAGTAGATAGGTTTTTTGAATAGGAGTAGAGGTTTATCCCTTGTCTCCTGTTTAGGATTGGGTTTCTGGTTCCTTCTAAAGTCTACTTCAACTCTATACTTCTAACGTCTCAGCCTAAACTTTGAAATGTTATTTATTTATTTTCTTCCTTCAGTAGGAGTAGATAGGTTTTTTGAATAGGAGTAGAGGTTTATCCCTTGTTTCCTGTTTAGGATTGGGTTTCTGGTTCCTTCTAAAGTCTACTTCAACTCTATACTTCTAACGTCTCAGCCTAAACTTTGAAATGTTATTTATTTATTTTCTTCCTTCAGTAGGAGTAGATAGGTTTTTTGAATAGGAGTAGAGGTTTATCCCTTGTTTCCTGTTTAGGATTGGGTTTCTGGTTCCTTCTAAAGTCTACTTCAACTCTATACTTCTAACGTCTGTGCCTAAACTCTGAAATGTTATTTATTTATTTTCTTCCTTCAGTAGGAGTAGATAGGTTTTTTGAATAGGAGTAGAGGTTTATCCCTTGTTTCCTGTTTAGGATTGGGTTTCTGGTTCCTTCTAAAGTCTACTTCAACTCTATACTTCTAACGTCTGTGCCTAAACTCTGAAATGTTATTTATTTATTTTCTTCCTTCAGTAGGAGTAGATAGGTTTTTTGAATAGGTGTAGAGGTTTATCCCTTGTTTCCTGTTTAGGATTGGGTTTCTGGTTCCTTCTAAAGTCTACTTCAACTCTATACTTCTAACGTCTCAGCCTAAACTTTGAAATGTTATTTATTTATTTTCTTCCTTCAGTAGGAGTAGATAGGTTTTTTGAATAGGAGTAGAGGTTTATCCCTTGTTTCCTGTTTAGGATTGGGTTTCTGGTTCCTTCTAAAGTCTACTTCAACTCTATACTTCTAACGTCTCTGCCTAAACTCTGAAATGTTATTTATTTATTTTCTTCCTTCAGTAGGAGTAGATAGGTTTTTTGAATAGGTGTAAAGGTTTATCCCTTGTTTCCTGTTTAGGATTGGGTTTCTGGTTCCTTCTAAAGTCTACTTCAACTCTATACTTCTAACGTCTCAGCCTAAACTTTGAAATGTTATTTATTTATTTTCTTCCTTCAGTAGGAGTAGATAGGTTTTTTGAATAGGAGTAGAGGTTTATCCCTTGTTTCCTGTTTAGGATTGGGTTTCTGGTTCCTTCTAAAGTCTACTTCAACTCTATACTTCTAACGTCTGTGCCTAAACTCTGAAATGTTATTTATTTATTTTCTTCCTTCAGTAGGAGTAGATAGGTTTTTTGAATAGGAGTAGAGGTTTATCCCTTGTTTCCTGTTTAGGATTGGGTTTCTGGTTCCTTCTAAAGTCTACTTCAACTCTATACTTCTAACGTCTCAGCCTAAACTTTGAAATGTTATTTATTTATTTTCTTCCTTCAGTAGGAGTAGATAGGTTTTTTGAATAGGTGTAGAGGTTTATCCCTTGTTTCCTGTTTAGGATTGGGTTTCTGGTTCCTTCTAAAGTCTACTTCAACTCTATACTTCTAACGTCTCTGCCTAAACTCTGAAATGTTATTTATTTATTTTCTTCCTTCAGTAGGAGTAGATAGGTTTTTTGAATAGGAGTAGAGGTTTATCCCTTGTTTCCTGTTTAGGATTGGGTTTCTGGTTCCTTCTAAAGTCTACTTCAACTCTATACTTCTAACGTCTCAGCCTAAACTTTGAAATGTTATTTATTTATTTTCTTCCTTCAGTAGGAGTAGATAGGTTTTTTGAATAGGAGTAGAGGTTTATCCCTTGTTTCCTGTTTAGGATTGGGTTTCTGGTTCCTTCTAAAGTCTACTTCAACTCTATACTTCTAACGTCTCAGCCTAAACTTTGAAATGTTATTTATTTATTTTCTTCCTTCAGTAGGAGTAGATAGGTTTTTTGAATAGGAGTAGAGGTTTATCCCTTGTTTCCTGTTTAGGATTGGGTTTCTGGTTCCTTCTAAAGTCTACTTCAACTCTATACTTCTAACGTCTCAGCCTAAACTTTGAAATGTTATTTATTTATTTTCTTCCTTCAGTAGGAGTAGATAGGTTTTTTAAATAGGTGTAGAGGTTTATCCCTTGTTTCCTGTTTAGGATTGGGTTTCTGGTTCCTTCTAAAGTCTACTTCAACTCTATACTTCTAACGTCTCAGCCTAAACTTTGAAATGTTATTTATTTATTTTCTTCCTTCAGTAGGAGTAGATAGGTTTTTTGAATAGGAGTAGAGGTTTATCCCTTGTTTCCTGTTTAGGATTGGGTTTCTGGTTCCTTCTAAAGTCTACTTCAACTCTATACTTCTAACGTCTCAGCCTAAACTTTGAAATGTTATTTATTTATTTTCTTCCTTCAGTAGGAGTAGATAGGTTTTTTGAATAGGAGTAGAGGTTTATCCCTTGTTTCCTGTTTAGGATTGGGTTTCTGGTTCCTTCTAAAGTCTACTTCAACTCTATACTTCTAACGTCTGTGCCTAAACTCTGAAATGTTATTTATTTATTTTCTTCCTTCAGTAGGAGTAGATAGGTTTTTTGAATAGGTGTAGAGGTTTATCCCTTGTTTCCTGTTTAGGATTGGGTTTCTGGTTCCTTCTAAAGTCTACTTCAACTCTATACTTCTAACGTCTCAGCCTAAACTTTGAAATGTTATTTATTTATTTTCTTCCTTCAGTAGGAGTAGATAGGTTTTTTGAATAGGAGTAGAGGTTTATCCCTTGTCTCCTGTTTAGGATTGGGTTTCTGGTTCCTTCTAAAGTCTACTTCAACTCTATACTTCTAACGTCTCAGCCTAAACTTTGAAATGTTATTTATTTATTTTCTTCCTTCAGTAGGAGTAGATAGGTTTTTTGAATAGGAGTAGAGGTTTATCCCTTGTTTCCTGTTTAGGATTGGGTTTCTGGTTCCTTCTAAAGTCTACTTCAACTCTATACTTCTAACGTCTCAGCCTAAACTTTGAAATGTTATTTATTTATTTTCTTCCTTCAGTAGGAGTAGATAGGTTTTTTAAATAGGTGTAGAGGTTTATCCCTTGTTTCCTGTTTAGGATTGGGTTTCTGGTTCCTTCTAAAGTCTACTTCAACTCTATACTTCTAACGTCTCAGCCTAAACTTTGAAATGTTATTTATTTATTTTCTTCCTTCAGTAGGAGTAGATAGGTTTTTTGAATAGGAGTAGAGGTTTATCCCTTGTTTCCTGTTTAGGATTGGGTTTCTGGTTCCTTCTAAAGTCTACTTCAACTCTATACTTCTAACGTCTCAGCCTAAACTTTGAAATGTTATTTATTTATTTTCTTCCTTCAGTAGGAGTAGATAGGTTTTTTGAATAGGAGTAGAGGTTTATCCCTTGTTTCCTGTTTAGGATTGGGTTTCTGGTTCCTTCTAAAGTCTACTTCAACTCTATACTTCTAACGTCTGTGCCTAAACTCTGAAATGTTATTTATTTATTTTCTTCCTTCAGTAGGAGTAGATAGGTTTTTTGAATAGGAGTAGAGGTTTATCCCTTGTTTCCTGTTTAGGATTGGGTTTCTGGTTCCTTCTAAAGTCTACTTCAACTCTATACTTCTAACGTCTGTGCCTAAACTCTGAAATGTTATTTATTTATTTTCTTCCTTCAGTAGGAGTAGATAGGTTTTTTGAATAGGAGTAGAGGTTTATCCCTTGTTTCCTGTTTAGGATTGGGTTTCTGGTTCCTTCTAAAGTCTACTTCAACTCTATACTTCTAACGTCTGTGCCTAAACTCTGAAATGTTATTTATTTATTTTCTTCCTTCAGTAGGAGTAGATAGGTTTTTTGAATAGGAGTAGAGGTTTATCCCTTGTTTCCTGTTTAGGATTGGGTTTCTGGTTCCTTCTAAAGTCTACTTCAACTCTATACTTCTAACGTCTGTGCCTAAACTCTGAAATGTTATTTATTTATTTTCTTCCTTCAGTAGGAGTAGATAGGTTTTTTGAATAGGTGTAGAGGTTTATCCCTTGTTTCCTGTTTAGGATTGGGTTTCTGGTTCCTTCTAAAGTCTACTTCAACTCTATACTTCTAACGTCTCAGCCTAAACTTTGAAATGTTATTTATTTATTTTCTTCCTTCAGTAGGAGTAGATAGGTTTTTTGAATAGGAGTAGAGGTTTATCCCTTGTTTCCTGTTTAGGATTGGGTTTCTGGTTCCTTCTAAAGTCTACTTCAACTCTATACTTCTAACGTCTCTGCCTAAACTCTGAAATGTTATTTATTTATTTTCTTCCTTCAGTAGGAGTAGATAGGTTTTTTGAATAGGTGTAGAGGTTTATCCCTTGTTTCCTGTTTAGGATTGGGTTTCTGGTTCCTTCTAAAGTCTACTTCAACTCTATACTTCTAACGTCTCAGCCTAAACTTTGAAATGTTATTTATTTATTTTCTTCCTTCAGTAGGAGTAGATAGGTTTTTTGAATAGGAGTAGAGGTTTATCCCTTGTTTCCTGTTTAGGATTGGGTTTCTGGTTCCTTCTAAAGTCTACTTCAACTCTATACTTCTAACGTCTCTGCCTAAACTCTGAAATATTATTTATTTATTTTCTTCCTTCAGTAGGAGTAGATAGGTTTTTTGAATAGGAGTAGAGGTTTATCCCTTGTTTCCTGTTTAGGATTGGGTTTCTGGTTCCTTCTAAAGTCTACTTCAACTCTATACTTCTAACGTCTCAGCCTAAACTTTGAAATGTTATTTATTTATTTTCTTCCTTCAGTAGGAGTAGATAGGTTTTTTGAATAGGTGTAGAGGTTTATCCCTTGTTTCCTGTTTAGGATTGGGTTTCTGGTTCCTTCTAAAGTCTACTTCAACTCTATACTTCTAACGTCTCTGCCTAAACTCTGAAATGTTATTTATTTATTTTCTTCCTTCAGTAGGAGTAGATAGGTTTTTTGAATAGGAGTAGAGGTTTATCCCTTGTTTCCTGTTTAGGATTGGGTTTCTGGTTCCTTCTAAAGTCTACTTCAACTCTATACTTCTAACGTCTCAGCCTAAACTTTGAAATGTTATTTATTTATTTTCTTCCTTCAGTAGGAGTAGATAGGTTTTTTGAATAGGAGTAGAGGTTTATCCCTTGTTTCCTGTTTAGGATTGGGTTTCTGGTTCCTTCTAAAGTCTACTTCAACTCTATACTTCTAACGTCTCAGCCTAAACTTTGAAATGTTATTTATTTATTTTCTTCCTTCAGTAGGAGTAGATAGGTTTTTTGAATAGGAGTAGAGGTTTATCCCTTGTTTCCTGTTTAGGATTGGGTTTCTGGTTCCTTCTAAAGTCTACTTCAACTCTATACTTCTAACGTCTCTGCCTAAACTCTGAAATGTTATTTATTTATTTTCTTCCTTCAGTAGGAGTAGATAGGTTTTTTGAATAGGTGTAGAGGTTTATCCCTTGTTTCCTGTTTAGGATTGGGTTTCTGGTTCCTTCTAAAGTCTACTTCAACTCTATACTTCTAACGTCTGTGCCTAAACTCTGAAATGTTATTTATTTATTTTCTTCCTTCAGTAGGAGTAGATAGGTTTTTTGAATAGGAGTAGAGGTTTATCCCTTGTTTCCTGTTTAGGATTGGGTTTCTGGTTCCTTCTAAAGTCTACTTCAACTCTATACTTCTAACGTCTCAGCCTAAACTTTGAAATGTTATTTATTTATTTTCTTCCTTCAGTAGGAGTAGATAGGTTTTTTGAATAGGAGTAGAGGTTTATCCCTTGTTTCCTGTTTAGGATTGGGTTTCTGGTTCCTTCTAAAGTCTACTTCAACTCTATACTTCTAACGTCTGTGCCTAAACTCTGAAATGTTATTTATTTATTTTCTTCCTTCAGTAGGAGTAGATAGGTTTTTTGAATAGGTGTAGAGGTTTATCCCTTGTTTCCTGTTTAGGATTGGGTTTCTGGTTCCTTCTAAAGTCTACTTCAACTCTATACTTCTAACGTCTCAGCCTAAACTTTGAAATGTTATTTATTTATTTTCTTCCTTCAGTAGGAGTAGATAGGTTTTTTGAATAGGAGTAGAGGTTTATCCCTTGTCTCCTGTTTAGGATTGGGTTTCTGGTTCCTTCTAAAGTCTACTTCAACTCTATACTTCTAACGTCTCAGCCTAAACTTTGAAATGTTATTTATTTATTTTCTTCCTTCAGTAGGAGTAGATAGGTTTTTTGAATAGGAGTAGAGGTTTATCCCTTGTTTCCTGTTTAGGATTGGGTTTCTGGTTCCTTCTAAAGTCTACTTCAACTCTATACTTCTAACGTCTCAGCCTAAACTTTGAAATGTTATTTATTTATTTTCTTCCTTCAGTAGGAGTAGATAGGTTTTTTAAATAGGTGTAGAGGTTTATCCCTTGTTTCCTGTTTAGGATTGGGTTTCTGGTTCCTTCTAAAGTCTACTTCAACTCTATACTTCTAACGTCTCAGCCTAAACTTTGAAATGTTATTTATTTATTTTCTTCCTTCAGTAGGAGTAGATAGGTTTTTTGAATAGGAGTAGAGGTTTATCCCTTGTTTCCAGTTTAGGATTGGGTTTCTGGTTCCTTCTAAAGTCTACTTCAACTCTATACTTCTAACGTCTCAGCCTAAACTTTGAAATGTTATTTATTTATTTTCTTCCTTCAGTAGGAGTAGATAGGTTTTTTGAATAGGAGTAGAGGTTTATCCCTTGTTTCCTGTTTAGGATTGGGTTTCTGGTTCCTTCTAAAGTCTACTTCAACTCTATACTTCTAACGTCTGTGCCTAAACTCTGAAATGTTATTTATTTATTTTCTTCCTTCAGTAGGAGTAGATAGGTTTTTTGAATAGGTGTAGAGGTTTATCCCTTGTTTCCTGTTTAGGATTGGGTTTCTGGTTCCTTCTAAAGTCTACTTCAACTCTATACTTCTAACGTCTCAGCCTAAACTTTGAAATGTTATTTATTTATTTTCTTCCTTCAGTAGGAGTAGATAGGTTTTTTGAATAGGAGTAGAGGTTTATCCCTTGTTTCCTGTTTAGGATTGGGTTTCTGGTTCCTTCTAAAGTCTACTTCAACTCTATACTTCTAACGTCTCTGCCTAAACTCTGAAATGTTATTTATTTATTTTCTTCCTTCAGTAGGAGTAGATAGGTTTTTTGAATAGGTGTAGAGGTTTATCCCTTGTTTCCTGTTTAGGATTGGGTTTCTGGTTCCTTCTAAAGTCTACTTCAACTCTATACTTCTAACGTCTCAGCCTAAACTTTGAAATGTTATTTATTTATTTTCTTCCTTCAGTAGGAGTAGATAGGTTTTTTGAATAGGAGTAGAGGTTTATCCCTTGTTTCCTGTTTAGGATTGGGTTTCTGGTTCCTTCTAAAGTCTACTTCAACTCTATACTTCTAACGTCTCTGCCTAAACTCTGAAATGTTATTTATTTATTTTCTTCCTTCAGTAGGAGTAGATAGGTTTTTTGAATAGGAGTAGAGGTTTATCCCTTGTTTCCTGTTTAGGATTGGGTTTCTGGTTCCTTCTAAAGTCTACTTCAACACTATACTTCTAACGTCTCAGCCTAAACTTTGAAATGTTATTTATTTATTTTCTTCCTTCAGTAGGAGTAGATAGGTTTTTTGAATAGGTGTAGAGGTTTATCCCTTGTTTCCTGTTTAGGATTGGGTTTCTGGTTCCTTCTAAAGTCTACTTCAACTCTATACTTCTAACGTCTCTGCCTAAACTCTGAAATGTTATTTATTTATTTTCTTCCTTCAGTAGGAGTAGATAGGTTTCTTGAATAGGAGTAGAGGTTTATCCCTTGTTTCCTGTTTAGGATTGGGTTTCTGGTTCCTTCTAAAGTCTACTTCAACTCTATACTTCTAACGTCTCAGCCTAAACTTTGAAATGTTATTTATTTATTTTCTTCCTTCAGTAGGAGTAGATAGGTTTTTTGAATAGGAGTAGAGGTTTATCCCTTGTTTCCTGTTTAGGATTGGGTTTCTGGTTCCTTCTAAAGTCTACTTCAACTCTATACTTCTAACGTCTCAGCCTAAACTTTGAAATGTTATTTATTTATTTTCTTCCTTCAGTAGGAGTAGATAGGTTTTTTGAATAGGAGTAGAGGTTTATCCCTTGTTTCCTGTTTAGGATTGGGTTTCTGGTTCCTTCTAAAGTCTACTTCAACTCTATACTTCTAACGTCTCTGCCTAAACTCTGAAATGTTATTTATTTATTTTCTTCCTTCAGTAGGAGTAGATAGGTTTTTTGAATAGGTGTAGAGGTTTATCCCTTGTTTCCTGTTTAGGATTGGGTTTCTGGTTCCTTCTAAAGTCTACTTCAACTCTATACTTCTAACGTCTCAGCCTAAACTTTGAAATGTTATTTATTTATTTTCTTCCTTCAGTAGGAGTAGATAGGTTTTTTGAATAGGAGTAGAGGTTTATCCCTTGTTTCCTGTTTAGGATTGGGTTTCTGGTTCCTTCTAAAGTCTACTTCAACTCTATACTTCTAACGTCTCTGCCTAAACTCTGAAATGTTATTTATTTATTTTCTTCCTTCAGTAGGAGTAGATAGGTTTTTTGAATAGGAGTAGAGGTTTATCCCTTGTTTCCTGTTTAGGATTGGGTTTCTGGTTCCTTCTAAAGTCTACTTCAACTCTATACTTCTAACGTCTCAGCCTAAACTTTGAAATGTTATTTATTTATTTTCTTCCTTCAGTAGGAGTAGATAGGTTTTTTGAATAGGTGTAGAGGTTTATCCCTTGTTTCCTGTTTAGGATTGGGTTTCTGGTTCCTTCTAAAGTCTACTTCAACTCTATACTTCTAACGTCTCTGCCTAAACTCTGAAATGTTATTTATTTATTTTCTTCCTTCAGTAGGAGTAGATAGGTTTTTTGAATAGGAGTAGAGGTTTATCCCTTGTTTCCTGTTTAGGATTGGGTTTCTGGTTCCTTCTAAAGTCTACTTCAACTCTATACTTCTAACGTCTCAGCCTAAACTTTGAAATGTTATTTATTTATTTTCTTCCTTCAGTAGGAGTAGATAGGTTTTTTGAATAGGAGTAGAGGTTTATCCCTTGTTTCCTGTTTAGGATTGGGTTTCTGGTTCCTTCTAAAGTCTACTTCAACTCTATACTTCTAACGTCTCAGCCTAAACTTTGAAATGTTATTTATTTATTTTCTTCCTTCAGTAGGAGTAGATAGGTTTTTTGAATAGGAGTAGAGGTTTATCCCTTGTTTCCTGTTTAGGATTGGGTTTCTGGTTCCTTCTAAAGTCTACTTCAACTCTATACTTCTAACGTCTGTGCCTAAACTCTGAAATGTTATTTATTTATTTTCTTCCTTCAGTAGGAGTAGATAGGTTTTTTGAATAGGAGTAGAGGTTTATCCCTTGTTTCCTGTTTAGGATTGGGTTTCTGGTTCCTTCTAAAGTCTACTTCAACTCTATACTTCTAACGTCTGTGCCTAAACTCTGAAATGTTATTTATTTATTTTCTTCCTTCAGTAGGAGTAGATAGGTTTTTTGAATAGGAGTAGAGGTTTATCCCTTGTTTCCTGTTTAGGATTGGGTTTCTGGTTCCTTCTAAAGTCTACTTCAACTCTATACTTCTAACGTCTCAGCCTAAACTTTGAAATGTTATTTATTTATTTTCTTCCTTCAGTAGGAGTAGATAGGTTTTTTGAATAGGAGTAGAGGTTTATCCCTTGTTTCCTGTTTAGGATTGGGTTTCTGGTTCCTTCTAAAGTCTACTTCAACTCTATACTTCTAACGTCTCTGCCTAAACTCTGAAATGTTATTTATTTATTTTCTTCCTTCAGTAGGAGTAGATAGGTTTTTTGAATAGGTGTAGAGGTTTATCCCTTGTTTCCTGTTTAGGATTGGGTTTCTGGTTCCTTCTAAAGTCTACTTCAACTCTATACTTCTAACGTCTCAGCCTAAACTTTGAAATGTTATTTATTTATTTTCTTCCTTCAGTAGGAGTAGATAGGTTTTTTGAATAGGAGTAGAGGTTTATCCCTTGTTTCCTGTTTAGGATTGGGTTTCTGGTTCCTTCTAAAGTCTACTTCAACTCTATACTTCTAACGTCTCTGCCTAAACTCTGAAATGTTATTTATTTATTTTCTTCCTTCAGTAGGAGTAGATAGGTTTTTTGAATAGGAGTAGAGGTTTATCCCTTGTTTCCTGTTTAGGATTGGGTTTCTGGTTCCTTCTAAAGTCTACTTCAACTCTATACTTCTAACGTCTCAGCCTAAACTTTGAAATGTTATTTATTTATTTTCTTCCTTCAGTAGGAGTAGATAGGTTTTTTGAATAGGTGTAGAGGTTTATCCCTTGTTTCCTGTTTAGGATTGGGTTTCTGGTTCCTTCTAAAGTCTACTTCAACTCTATACTTCTAACGTCTCTGCCTAAACTCTGAAATGTTATTTATTTATTTTCTTCCTTCAGTAGGAGTAGATAGGTTTTTTGAATAGGAGTAGAGGTTTATCCCTTGTTTCCTGTTTAGGATTGGGTTTCTGGTTCCTTCTAAAGTCTACTTCAACTCTATACTTCTAACGTCTCAGCCTAAACTTTGAAATGTTATTTATTTATTTTCTTCCTTCAGTAGGAGTAGATAGGTTTTTTGAATAGGAGTAGAGGTTTATCCCTTGTTTCCTGTTTAGGATTGGGTTTCTGGTTCCTTCTAAAGTCTACTTCAACTCTATACTTCTAACGTCTCAGCCTAAACTTTGAAATGTTATTTATTTATTTTCTTCCTTCAGTAGGAGTAGATAGGTTTTTTGAATAGGAGTAGAGGTTTATCCCTTGTTTCCTGTTTAGGATTGGGTTTCTGGTTCCTTCTAAAGTCTACTTCAACTCTATACTTCTAACGTCTGTGCCTAAACTCTGAAATGTTATTTATTTATTTTCTTCCTTCAGTAGGAGTAGATAGGTTTTTTGAATAGGAGTAGAGGTTTATCCCTTGTTTCCTGTTTAGGATTGGGTTTCTGGTTCCTTCTAAAGTCTACTTCAACTCTATACTTCTAACGTCTGTGCCTAAACTCTGAAATGTTATTTATTTATTTTCTTCCTTCAGTAGGAGTAGATAGGTTTTTTGAATAGGTGTAGAGGTTTATCCCTTGTTTCCTGTTTAGGATTGGGTTTCTGGTTCCTTCTAAAGTCTACTTCAACTCTATACTTCTAACGTCTCAGCCTAAACTTTGAAATGTTATTTATTTATTTTCTTCCTTCAGTAGGAGTAGATAGGTTTTTTGAATAGGAGTAGAGGTTTATCCCTTGTTTCCTGTTTAGGATTGGGTTTCTGGTTCCTTCTAAAGTCTACTTCAACTCTATACTTCTAACGTCTCTGCCTAAACTCTGAAATGTTATTTATTTATTTTCTTCCTTCAGTAGGAGTAGATAGGTTTTTTGAATAGGAGTAGAGGTTTATCCCTTGTTTCCTGTTTAGGATTGGGTTTCTGGTTCCTTCTAAAGTCTACTTCAACTCTATACTTCTAACGTCTGTGCCTAAACTCTGAAATGTTATTTATTTATTTTCTTCCTTCAGTAGGAGTAGATAGGTTTTTTGAATAGGTGTAGAGGTTTATCCCTTGTTTCCTGTTTAGGATTGGGTTTCTGGTTCCTTCTAAAGTCTACTTCAACTCTATACTTCTAACGTCTGTGCCTAAACTCTGAAATGTTATTTATTTATTTTCTTCCTTCAGTAGGAGTAGATAGGTTTTTTGAATAGGTGTAGAGGTTTATCCCTTGTTTCCTGTTTAGGATTGGGTTTCTGGTTCCTTCTAAAGTCTACTTCAACTCTATACTTCTAACGTCTCAGCCTAAACTTTGAAATGTTATTTATTTATTTTCTTCCTTCAGTAGGAGTAGATAGGTTTTTTGAATAGGAGTAGAGGTTTATCCCTTGTTTCCTGTTTAGGATTGGGTTTCTGGTTCCTTCTAAAGTCTACTTCAACTCTATACTTCTAACGTCTCTGCCTAAACTCTGAAATGTTATTTATTTATTTTCTTCCTTCAGTAGGAGTAGATAGGTTTTTTGAATAGGAGTAGAGGTTTATCCCTTGTTTCCTGTTTAGGATTGGGTTTCTGGTTCCTTCTAAAGTCTACTTCAACTCTATACTTCTAACGTCTCAGCCTAAACTTTGAAATGTTATTTATTTATTTTCTTCCTTCAGTAGGAGTAGATAGGTTTTTTGAATAGGAGTAGAGGTTTATCCCTTGTTTCCTGTTTAGGATTGGGTTTCTGGTTCCTTCTAAAGACTACTTCAACTCTATACTTCTAACGTCTCTGCCTAAACTCTGAAATGTTATTTATTTATTTTCTTCCTTCAGTAGGAGTAGATAGGTTTTTTGAATAGGAGTAGAGGTTTATCCCTTGTTTCCTGTTTAGGATTGGGTTTCTGGTTCCTTCTAAAGTCTACTTCAACTCTATACTTCTAACGTCTGTGCCTAAACTCTGAAATGTTATTTATTTATTTTCTTCCTTCAGTAGGAGTAGATAGGTTTTTTGAATAGGAGTAGAGGTTTATCCCTTGTTTCCTGTTTAGGATTGGGTTTCTGGTTCCTTCTAAAGTCTACTTCAACTCTATACTTCTAACGTCTGTGCCTAAACTCTGAAATGTTATTTATTTATTTTCTTCCTTCAGTAGGAGTAGATAGGTTTTTTGAATAGGAGTAGAGGTTTATCCCTTGTTTCCTGTTTAGGATTGGGTTTCTGGTTCCTTCTAAAGTCTACTTCAACTCTATACTTCTAACGTCTGTGCCTAAACTCTGAAATGTTATTTACTTATTTTCTTCCTTCAGTAGGAGTAGATAGGTTTTTTGAATAGGTGTAGAGGTTTATCCCTTGTTTCCTGTTTAGGATTGGGTTTCTGGTTCCTTCTAAAGTCTACTTCAACTCTATACTTCTAACGTCTCAGCCTAAACTTTGAAATGTTATTTATTTATTTTCTTCCTTCAGTAGGAGTAGATAGGTTTTTTGAATAGGAGTAGAGGTTTATCCCTTGTTTCCTGTTTAGGATTGGGTTTCTGGTTCCTTCTAAAGTCTACTTCAACTCTATACTTCTAACGTCTCTGCCTAAACTCTGAAATGTTATTTATTTATTTTCTTCCTTCAGTAGGAGTAGATAGGTTTTTTGAATAGGTGTAGAGGTTTATCCCTTGTTTCCTGTTTAGGATTGGGTTTCTGGTTCCTTCTAAAGTCTACTTCAACTCTATACTTCTAACGTCTCAGCCTAAACTTTGAAATGTTATTTATTTATTTTCTTCCTTCAGTAGGAGTAGATAGGTTTTTTGAATAGGAGTAGAGGTTTATCCCTTGTTTCCTGTTTAGGATTGGGTTTCTGGTTCCTTCTAAAGTCTACTTCAACTCTATACTTCTAACGTCTCTGCCTAAACTCTGAAATGTTATTTATTTATTTTCTTCCTTCAGTAGGAGTAGATAGGTTTTTTGAATAGGAGTAGAGGTTTATCCCTTGTTTCCTGTTTAGGATTGGGTTTCTGGTTCCTTCTAAAGTCTACTTCAACTCTATACTTCTAACGTCTCAGCCTAAACTTTGAAATGTTATTTATTTATTTTCTTCCTTCAGTAGGAGTAGATAGGTTTTTTGAATAGGTGTAGAGGTTTATCCCTTGTTTCCTGTTTAGGATTGGGTTTCTGGTTCCTTCTAAAGTCTACTTCAACTCTATACTTCTAACGTCTCTGCCTAAACTCTGAAATGTTATTTATTTATTTTCTTCCTTCAGTAGGAGTAGATAGGTTTTTTGAATAGGAGTAGAGGTTTATCCCTTGTTTCCTGTTTAGGATTGGGTTTCTGGTTCCTTCTAAAGTCTACTTCAACTCTATACTTCTAACGTCTCAGCCTAAACTTTGAAATGTTATTTATTTATTTTCTTCCTTCAGTAGGAGTAGATAGGTTTTTTGAATAGGAGTAGAGGTTTATCCCTTGTTTCCTGTTTAGGATTGGGTTTCTGGTTCCTTCTAAAGTCTACTTCAACTCTATACTTCTAACGTCTCAGCCTAAACTTTGAAATGTTATTTATTTATTTTCTTCCTTCAGTAGGAGTAGATAGGTTTTTTGAATAGGAGTAGAGGTTTATCCCTTGTTTCCTGTTTAGGATTGGGTTTCTGGTTCCTTCTAAAGTCTACTTCAACTCTATACTTCTAACGTCTCTGCCTAAACTCTGAAATGTTATTTATTTATTTTCTTCCTTCAGTAGGAGTAGATAGGTTTTTTGAATAGGTGTAGAGGTTTATCCCTTGTTTCCTGTTTAGGATTGGGTTTCTGGTTCCTTCTAAAGTCTACTTCAACTCTATACTTCTAACGTCTGTGCCTAAACTCTGAAATGTTATTTATTTATTTTCTTCCTTCAGTAGGAGTAGATAGGTTTTTTGAATAGGAGTAGAGGTTTATCCCTTGTTTCCTGTTTAGGATTGGGTTTCTGGTTCCTTCTAAAGTCTACTTCAACTCTATACTTCTAACGTCTCAGCCTAAACTTTGAAATGTTATTTATTTATTTTCTTCCTTCAGTAGGAGTAGATAGGTTTTTTGAATAGGAGTAGAGGTTTATCCCTTGTTTCCTGTTTAGGATTGGGTTTCTGGTTCCTTCTAAAGTCTACTTCAACTCTATACTTCTAACGTCTGTGCCTAAACTCTGAAATGTTATTTATTTATTTTCTTCCTTCAGTAGGAGTAGATAGGTTTTTTGAATAGGTGTAGAGGTTTATCCCTTGTTTCCTGTTTAGGATTGGGTTTCTGGTTCCTTCTAAAGTCTACTTCAACTCTATACTTCTAACGTCTCAGCCTAAACTTTGAAATGTTATTTATTTATTTTCTTCCTTCAGTAGGAGTAGATAGGTTTTTTGAATAGGAGTAGAGGTTTATCCCTTGTCTCCTGTTTAGGATTGGGTTTCTGGTTCCTTCTAAAGTCTACTTCAACTCTATACTTCTAACGTCTCAGCCTAAACTTTGAAATGTTATTTATTTATTTTCTTCCTTCAGTAGGAGTAGATAGGTTTTTTGAATAGGAGTAGAGGTTTATCCCTTGTTTCCTGTTTAGGATTGGGTTTCTGGTTCCTTCTAAAGTCTACTTCAACTCTATACTTCTAACGTCTCAGCCTAAACTTTGAAATGTTATTTATTTATTTTCTTCCTTCAGTAGGAGTAGATAGGTTTTTTAAATAGGTGTAGAGGTTTATCCCTTGTTTCCTGTTTAGGATTGGGTTTCTGGTTCCTTCTAAAGTCTACTTCAACTCTATACTTCTAACGTCTCAGCCTAAACTTTGAAATGTTATTTATTTATTTTCTTCCTTCAGTAGGAGTAGATAGGTTTTTTGAATAGGAGTAGAGGTTTATCCCTTGTTTCCAGTTTAGGATTGGGTTTCTGGTTCCTTCTAAAGTCTACTTCAACTCTATACTTCTAACGTCTCAGCCTAAACTTTGAAATGTTATTTATTTATTTTCTTCCTTCAGTAGGAGTAGATAGGTTTTTTGAATAGGAGTAGAGGTTTATCCCTTGTTTCCTGTTTAGGATTGGGTTTCTGGTTCCTTCTAAAGTCTACTTCAACTCTATACTTCTAACGTCTGTGCCTAAACTCTGAAATGTTATTTATTTATTTTCTTCCTTCAGTAGGAGTAGATAGGTTTTTTGAATAGGTGTAGAGGTTTATCCCTTGTTTCCTGTTTAGGATTGGGTTTCTGGTTCCTTCTAAAGTCTACTTCAACTCTATACTTCTAACGTCTCAGCCTAAACTTTGAAATGTTATTTATTTATTTTCTTCCTTCAGTAGGAGTAGATAGGTTTTTTGAATAGGAGTAGAGGTTTATCCCTTGTTTCCTGTTTAGGATTGGGTTTCTGGTTCCTTCTAAAGTCTACTTCAACTCTATACTTCTAACGTCTCTGCCTAAACTCTGAAATGTTATTTATTTATTTTCTTCCTTCAGTAGGAGTAGATAGGTTTTTTGAATAGGTGTAGAGGTTTATCCCTTGTTTCCTGTTTAGGATTGGGTTTCTGGTTCCTTCTAAAGTCTACTTCAACTCTATACTTCTAACGTCTCAGCCTAAACTTTGAAATGTTATTTATTTATTTTCTTCCTTCAGTAGGAGTAGATAGGTTTTTTGAATAGGAGTAGAGGTTTATCCCTTGTTTCCTGTTTAGGATTGGGTTTCTGGTTCCTTCTAAAGTCTACTTCAACTCTATACTTCTAACGTCTCTGCCTAAACTCTGAAATGTTATTTATTTATTTTCTTCCTTCAGTAGGAGTAGATAGGTTTTTTGAATAGGAGTAGAGGTTTATCCCTTGTTTCCTGTTTAGGATTGGGTTTCTGGTTCCTTCTAAAGTCTACTTCAACACTATACTTCTAACGTCTCAGCCTAAACTTTGAAATGTTATTTATTTATTTTCTTCCTTCAGTAGGAGTAGATAGGTTTTTTGAATAGGTGTAGAGGTTTATCCCTTGTTTCCTGTTTAGGATTGGGTTTCTGGTTCCTTCTAAAGTCTACTTCAACTCTATACTTCTAACGTCTCTGCCTAAACTCTGAAATGTTATTTATTTATTTTCTTCCTTCAGTAGGAGTAGATAGGTTTCTTGAATAGGAGTAGAGGTTTATCCCTTGTTTCCTGTTTAGGATTGGGTTTCTGGTTCCTTCTAAAGTCTACTTCAACTCTATACTTCTAACGTCTCAGCCTAAACTTTGAAATGTTATTTATTTATTTTCTTCCTTCAGTAGGAGTAGATAGGTTTTTTGAATAGGAGTAGAGGTTTATCCCTTGTTTCCTGTTTAGGATTGGGTTTCTGGTTCCTTCTAAAGTCTACTTCAACTCTATACTTCTAACGTCTCAGCCTAAACTTTGAAATGTTATTTATTTATTTTCTTCCTTCAGTAGGAGTAGATAGGTTTTTTGAATAGGAGTAGAGGTTTATCCCTTGTTTCCTGTTTAGGATTGGGTTTCTGGTTCCTTCTAAAGTCTACTTCAACTCTATACTTCTAACGTCTCTGCCTAAACTCTGAAATGTTATTTATTTATTTTCTTCCTTCAGTAGGAGTAGATAGGTTTTTTGAATAGGTGTAGAGGTTTATCCCTTGTTTCCTGTTTAGGATTGGGTTTCTGGTTCCTTCTAAAGTCTACTTCAACTCTATACTTCTAACGTCTCAGCCTAAACTTTGAAATGTTATTTATTTATTTTCTTCCTTCAGTAGGAGTAGATAGGTTTTTTGAATAGGAGTAGAGGTTTATCCCTTGTTTCCTGTTTAGGATTGGGTTTCTGGTTCCTTCTAAAGTCTACTTCAACTCTATACTTCTAACGTCTCTGCCTAAACTCTGAAATGTTATTTATTTATTTTCTTCCTTCAGTAGGAGTAGATAGGTTTTTTGAATAGGAGTAGAGGTTTATCCCTTGTTTCCTGTTTAGGATTGGGTTTCTGGTTCCTTCTAAAGTCTACTTCAACTCTATACTTCTAACGTCTCAGCCTAAACTTTGAAATGTTATTTATTTATTTTCTTCCTTCAGTAGGAGTAGATAGGTTTTTTGAATAGGTGTAGAGGTTTATCCCTTGTTTCCTGTTTAGGATTGGGTTTCTGGTTCCTTCTAAAGTCTACTTCAACTCTATACTTCTAACGTCTCTGCCTAAACTCTGAAATGTTATTTATTTATTTTCTTCCTTCAGTAGGAGTAGATAGGTTTTTTGAATAGGAGTAGAGGTTTATCCCTTGTTTCCTGTTTAGGATTGGGTTTCTGGTTCCTTCTAAAGTCTACTTCAACTCTATACTTCTAACGTCTCAGCCTAAACTTTGAAATGTTATTTATTTATTTTCTTCCTTCAGTAGGAGTAGATAGGTTTTTTGAATAGGAGTAGAGGTTTATCCCTTGTTTCCTGTTTAGGATTGGGTTTCTGGTTCCTTCTAAAGTCTACTTCAACTCTATACTTCTAACGTCTCAGCCTAAACTTTGAAATGTTATTTATTTATTTTCTTCCTTCAGTAGGAGTAGATAGGTTTTTTGAATAGGAGTAGAGGTTTATCCCTTGTTTCCTGTTTAGGATTGGGTTTCTGGTTCCTTCTAAAGTCTACTTCAACTCTATACTTCTAACGTCTGTGCCTAAACTCTGAAATGTTATTTATTTATTTTCTTCCTTCAGTAGGAGTAGATAGGTTTTTTGAATAGGAGTAGAGGTTTATCCCTTGTTTCCTGTTTAGGATTGGGTTTCTGGTTCCTTCTAAAGTCTACTTCAACTCTATACTTCTAACGTCTGTGCCTAAACTCTGAAATGTTATTTATTTATTTTCTTCCTTCAGTAGGAGTAGATAGGTTTTTTGAATAGGAGTAGAGGTTTATCCCTTGTTTCCTGTTTAGGATTGGGTTTCTGGTTCCTTCTAAAGTCTACTTCAACTCTATACTTCTAACGTCTCAGCCTAAACTTTGAAATGTTATTTATTTATTTTCTTCCTTCAGTAGGAGTAGATAGGTTTTTTGAATAGGAGTAGAGGTTTATCCCTTGTTTCCTGTTTAGGATTGGGTTTCTGGTTCCTTCTAAAGTCTACTTCAACTCTATACTTCTAACGTCTCTGCCTAAACTCTGAAATGTTATTTATTTATTTTCTTCCTTCAGTAGGAGTAGATAGGTTTTTTGAATAGGTGTAGAGGTTTATCCCTTGTTTCCTGTTTAGGATTGGGTTTCTGGTTCCTTCTAAAGTCTACTTCAACTCTATACTTCTAACGTCTCAGCCTAAACTTTGAAATGTTATTTATTTATTTTCTTCCTTCAGTAGGAGTAGATAGGTTTTTTGAATAGGAGTAGAGGTTTATCCCTTGTTTCCTGTTTAGGATTGGGTTTCTGGTTCCTTCTAAAGTCTACTTCAACTCTATACTTCTAACGTCTCTGCCTAAACTCTGAAATGTTATTTATTTATTTTCTTCCTTCAGTAGGAGTAGATAGGTTTTTTGAATAGGAGTAGAGGTTTATCCCTTGTTTCCTGTTTAGGATTGGGTTTCTGGTTCCTTCTAAAGTCTACTTCAACTCTATACTTCTAACGTCTCAGCCTAAACTTTGAAATGTTATTTATTTATTTTCTTCCTTCAGTAGGAGTAGATAGGTTTTTTGAATAGGTGTAGAGGTTTATCCCTTGTTTCCTGTTTAGGATTGGGTTTCTGGTTCCTTCTAAAGTCTACTTCAACTCTATACTTCTAACGTCTCTGCCTAAACTCTGAAATGTTATTTATTTATTTTCTTCCTTCAGTAGGAGTAGATAGGTTTTTTGAATAGGAGTAGAGGTTTATCCCTTGTTTCCTGTTTAGGATTGGGTTTCTGGTTCCTTCTAAAGTCTACTTCAACTCTATACTTCTAACGTCTCAGCCTAAACTTTGAAATGTTATTTATTTATTTTCTTCCTTCAGTAGGAGTAGATAGGTTTTTTGAATAGGAGTAGAGGTTTATCCCTTGTTTCCTGTTTAGGATTGGGTTTCTGGTTCCTTCTAAAGTCTACTTCAACTCTATACTTCTAACGTCTCAGCCTAAACTTTGAAATGTTATTTATTTATTTTCTTCCTTCAGTAGGAGTAGATAGGTTTTTTGAATAGGAGTAGAGGTTTATCCCTTGTTTCCTGTTTAGGATTGGGTTTCTGGTTCCTTCTAAAGTCTACTTCAACTCTATACTTCTAACGTCTGTGCCTAAACTCTGAAATGTTATTTATTTATTTTCTTCCTTCAGTAGGAGTAGATAGGTTTTTTGAATAGGAGTAGAGGTTTATCCCTTGTTTCCTGTTTAGGATTGGGTTTCTGGTTCCTTCTAAAGTCTACTTCAACTCTATACTTCTAACGTCTGTGCCTAAACTCTGAAATGTTATTTATTTATTTTCTTCCTTCAGTAGGAGTAGATAGGTTTTTTGAATAGGTGTAGAGGTTTATCCCTTGTTTCCTGTTTAGGATTGGGTTTCTGGTTCCTTCTAAAGTCTACTTCAACTCTATACTTCTAACGTCTCAGCCTAAACTTTGAAATGTTATTTATTTATTTTCTTCCTTCAGTAGGAGTAGATAGGTTTTTTGAATAGGAGTAGAGGTTTATCCCTTGTTTCCTGTTTAGGATTGGGTTTCTGGTTCCTTCTAAAGTCTACTTCAACTCTATACTTCTAACGTCTCTGCCTAAACTCTGAAATGTTATTTATTTATTTTCTTCCTTCAGTAGGAGTAGATAGGTTTTTTGAATAGGAGTAGAGGTTTATCCCTTGTTTCCTGTTTAGGATTGGGTTTCTGGTTCCTTCTAAAGTCTACTTCAACTCTATACTTCTAACGTCTGTGCCTAAACTCTGAAATGTTATTTATTTATTTTCTTCCTTCAGTAGGAGTAGATAGGTTTTTTGAATAGGTGTAGAGGTTTATCCCTTGTTTCCTGTTTAGGATTGGGTTTCTGGTTCCTTCTAAAGTCTACTTCAACTCTATACTTCTAACGTCTGTGCCTAAACTCTGAAATGTTATTTATTTATTTTCTTCCTTCAGTAGGAGTAGATAGGTTTTTTGAATAGGTGTAGAGGTTTATCCCTTGTTTCCTGTTTAGGATTGGGTTTCTGGTTCCTTCTAAAGTCTACTTCAACTCTATACTTCTAACGTCTCAGCCTAAACTTTGAAATGTTATTTATTTATTTTCTTCCTTCAGTAGGAGTAGATAGGTTTTTTGAATAGGAGTAGAGGTTTATCCCTTGTTTCCTGTTTAGGATTGGGTTTCTGGTTCCTTCTAAAGTCTACTTCAACTCTATACTTCTAACGTCTCAGCCTAAACTTTGAAATGTTATTTATTTATTTTCTTCCTTCAGTAGGAGTAGATAGGTTTTTTGAATAGGTGTAGAGGTTTATCCCTTGTTTCCTGTTTAGGATTGGGTTTCTGGTTCCTTCTAAAGTCTACTTCAACTCTATACTTCTAACGTCTCAGCCTAAACTTTGAAATGTTATTTATTTATTTTCTTCCTTCAGTAGGAGTAGATAGGTTTTTTGAATAGGAGTAGAGGTTTATCCCTTGTTTCCTGTTTAGGATTGGGTTTCTGGTTCCTTCTAAAGTCTACTTCAACTCTATACTTCTAACGTCTCTGCCTAAACTCTGAAATGTTATTTATTTATTTTCTTCCTTCAGTAGGAGTAGATAGGTTTTTTGAATAGGAGTAGAGGTTTATCCCTTGTTTCCTGTTTAGGATTGGGTTTCTGGTTCCTTCTAAAGTCTACTTCAACTCTATACTTCTAACGTCTCAGCCTAAACTTTGAAATGTTATTTATTTATTTTCTTCCTTCAGTAGGAGTAGATAGGTTTTTTGAATAGGTGTAGAGGTTTATCCCTTGTTTCCTGTTTAGGATTGGGTTTCTGGTTCCTTCTAAAGTCTACTTCAACTCTATACTTCTAACGTCTCTGCCTAAACTCTGAAATGTTATTTATTTATTTTCTTCCTTCAGTAGGAGTAGATAGGTTTTTTGAATAGGAGTAGAGGTTTATCCCTTGTTTCCTGTTTAGGATTGGGTTTCTGGTTCCTTCTAAAGTCTACTTCAACTCTATACTTCTAACGTCTCAGCCTAAACTTTGAAATGATATTTATTTATTTTCTTCCTTCAGTAGGAGTAGATAGGTTTTTTGAATAGGAGTAGAGGTTTATCCCTTGTTTCCTGTTTAGGATTGGGTTTCTGGTTCCTTCTAAAGTCTACTTCAACTCTATACTTCTAACGTCTCAGCCTAAACTTTGAAATGTTATTTATTTATTTTCTTCCTTCAGTAGGAGTAGATAGGTTTTTTGAATAGGAGTAGAGGTTTATCCCTTGTTTCCTGTTTAGGATTGGGTTTCTGGTTCCTTCTAAAGTCTACTTCAACTCTATACTTCTAACGTCTGTGCCTAAACTCTGAAATGTTATTTATTTATTTTCTTCCTTCAGTAGGAGTAGATAGGTTTTTTGAATAGGAGTAGAGGTTTATCCCTTGTTTCCTGTTTAGGATTGGGTTTCTGGTTCCTTCTAAAGTCTACTTCAACTCTATACTTCTAACGTCTGTGCCTAAACTCTGAAATGTTATTTATTTATTTTCTTCCTTCAGTAGGAGTAGATAGGTTTTTTGAATAGGTGTAGAGGTTTATCCCTTGTTTCCTGTTTAGGATTGGGTTTCTGGTTCCTTCTAAAGTCTACTTCAACTCTATACTTCTAACGTCTCAGCCTAAACTTTGAAATGTTATTTATTTATTTTCTTCCTTCAGTAGGAGTAGATAGGTTTTTTGAATAGGAGTAGAGGTTTATCCCTTGTTTCCTGTTTAGGATTGGGTTTCTGGTTCCTTCTAAAGTCTACTTCAACTCTATACTTCTAACGTCTCTGCCTAAACTCTGAAATGTTATTTATTTATTTTCTTCCTTCAGTAGGAGTAGATAGGTTTTTTGAATAGGAGTAGAGGTTTATCCCTTGTTTCCTGTTTAGGATTGGGTTTCTGGTTCCTTCTAAAGTCTACTTCAACTCTATACTTCTAACGTCTGTGCCTAAACTCTGAAATGTTATTTATTTATTTTCTTCCTTCAGTAGGAGTAGATAGGTTTTTTGAATAGGTGTAGAGGTTTATCCCTTGTTTCCTGTTTAGGATTGGGTTTCTGGTTCCTTCTAAAGTCTACTTCAACTCTATACTTCTAACGTCTGTGCCTAAACTCTGAAATGTTATTTATTTATTTTCTTCCTTCAGTAGGAGTAGATAGGTTTTTTGAATAGGTGTAGAGGTTTATCCCTTGTTTCCTGTTTAGGATTGGGTTTCTGGTTCCTTCTAAAGTCTACTTCAACTCTATACTTCTAACGTCTCAGCCTAAACTTTGAAATGTTATTTATTTATTTTCTTCCTTCAGTAGGAGTAGATAGGTTTTTTGAATAGGAGTAGAGGTTTATCCCTTGTTTCCTGTTTAGGATTGGGTTTCTGGTTCCTTCTAAAGTCTACTTCAACTCTATACTTCTAACGTCTCAGCCTAAACTTTGAAATGTTATTTATTTATTTTCTTCCTTCAGTAGGAGTAGATAGGTTTTTTGAATAGGAGTAGAGGTTTATCCCTTGTTTCCTGTTTAGGATTGGGTTTCTGGTTCCTTCTAAAGTCTACTTCAACTCTATACTTCTAACGTCTCTGCCTAAACTCTGAAATGTTATTTATTTATTTTCTTCCTTCAGTAGGAGTAGATAGGTTTTTTGAATAGGAGTAGAGGTTTATCCCTTGTTTCCTGTTTAGGATTGGGTTTCTGGTTCCTTCTAAAGTCTACTTCAACTCTATACTTCTAACGTCTGTGCCTAAACTCTGAAATGTTATTTATTTATTTTCTTCCTTCAGTAGGAGTAGATAGGTTTTTTGAATAGGTGTAGAGGTTTATCCCTTGTTTCCTGTTTAGGATTGGGTTTCTGGTTCCTTCTAAAGTCTACTTCAACTCTATACTTCTAACGTCTCAGCCTAAACTTTGAAATGTTATTTATTTATTTTCTTCCTTCAGTAGGAGTAGATAGGTTTTTTGAATAGGAGTAGAGGTTTATCCCTTGTTTCCTGTTTAGGATTGGGTTTCTGGTTCCTTCTAAAGTCTACTTCAACTTTATACTTCTAACGTCTCAGCCTAAACTTTGAAATGTTATTTATTTATTTTCTTCCTTCAGTAGGAGTAGATAGGTTTTTTGAATAGGAGTAGAGGTTTATCCCTTGTTTCCTGTTTAGGATTGGGTTTCTGGTTCCTTCTAAAGTCTACTTCAACTCTATACTTCTAACGTCTCAGCCTAAACTTTGAAATGTTATTTATTTATTTTCTTCCTTCAGTAGGAGTAGATAGGTTTTTTGAATAGGAGTAGAGGTTTATCCCTTGTTTCCTGTTTAGGATTGGGTTTCTGGTTCCTTCTAAAGTCTACTTCAACTCTATACTTCTAACGCCTCAGCCTAAACTTTGAAATGTTATTTATTTATTTTCTTCCTTCAGTAGGAGTAGATAGGTTTTTTGAATAGGTGTAGAGGTTTATCCCTTGTTTCCTGTTTAGGATTGGGTTTCTGGTTCCTTCTAAAGTCTACTTCAACTCTATACTTCTAACGTCTGTGCCTAAACTCTGAAATGTTATTTATTTATTTTCTTCCTTCAGTAGGAGTAGATAGGTTTTTTGAATAGGTGTAGAGGTTTATCCCTTGTTTCCTGTTTAGGATTGGGTTTCTGGTTCCTTCTAAAGTCTACTTCAACTCTATACTTCTAACGTCTGTGCCTAAACTCTGAAATGTTATTTATTTATTTTCTTCCTTCAGTAGGAGTAGATAGGTTTTTTGAATAGGTGTAGAGGTTTATCCCTTGTTTCCTGTTTAGGATTGGGTTTCTGGTTCCTTCTAAAGTCTACTTCAACTCTATACTTCTAACGTCTCAGCCTAAACTTTGAAATGTTATTTATTTATTTTCTTTCTTCAGTAGGAGTAGATAGGTTTTTTGAATAGGAGTAGAGGTTTATCCCTTGTTTCCTGTTTAGGATTGGGTTTCTGGTTCCTTCTAAAGTCTACTTCAACTCTATACTTCTAACGTCTCAGCCTAAACTTTGAAATGTTATTTATTTATTTTCTTCCTTCAGTAGGAGTAGATAGGTTTTTTGAATAGGAGTAGAGGTTTATCCCTTGTTTCCTGTTTAGGATTGGGTTTCTGGTTCCTTCTAAAGTCTACTTCAACTCTATACTTCTAACGTCTCTGCCTAAACTCTGAAATGTTATTTATTTATTTTCTTCCTTCAGTAGGAGTAGATAGGTTTTTTGAATAGGAGTAGAGGTTTATCCCTTGTTTCCTGTTTAGGATTGGGTTTCTGGTTCCTTCTAAAGTCTACTTCAACTCTATACTTCTAACGTCTGTGCCTAAACTCTGAAATGTTATTTATTTATTTTCTTCCTTCAGTAGGAGTAGATAGGTTTTTTGAATAGGTGTAGAGGTTTATCCCTTGTTTCCTGTTTAGGATTGGGTTTCTGGTTCCTTCTAAAGTCTACTTCAACTCTATACTTCTAACGTCTGTGCCTAAACTCTGAAATGTTATTTATTTATTTTCTTCCTTCAGTAGGAGTAGATAGGTTTTTTGAATAGGTGTAGAGGTTTATCCCTTGTTTCCTGTTTAGGATTGGGTTTCTGGTTCCTTCTAAAGTCTACTTCAACTCTATACTTCTAACGTCTGTGCCTAAACTCTGAAATGTTATTTATTTATTTTCTTCCTTCAGTAGGAGTAGATAGGTTTTTTGAATAGGAGTAGAGGTTTATCCCTTGTTTCCTGTTTAGGATTGGGTTTCTGGTTCCTTCTAAAGTCTACTTCAACTCTATACTTCTAACGTCTCAGCCTAAACTTTGAAATGTTATTTATTATTTTCTTCCTTCAGTAGGAGTAGATAGGTTTTTTGAATAGGAGTAGAGGTTTATCCCTTGTTTCCTGTTTAGGATTGGGTTTCTGGTTCCTTCTAAAGTCTACTTCAACTCTATACTTCTAACGTCTCTGCCTAAACTTTGAAATGTTATTTATTTATTTTCTTCCTTCAGTAGGAGTAGATAGGTTTTTTGAATAGGTGTAGAGGTTTATCCCTTGTTTCCTGTTTAGGATTGGGTTTCTGGTTCCTTCTAAAGTCTACTTCAACTCTATACTTCTAACGTCTCAGCCTAAACTTTGAAATGTTATTTATTTATTTTCTTCCTTCAGTAGGAGTAGATAGGTTTTTTGAATAGGAGTAGAGGTTTATCCCTTGTTTCATGTTTAGGATTGGGTTTCTGGTTCCTTCTAAAGTCTACTTCAACTCTATACTTCTAACGTCTCTGCCTAAACTCTGAAATGTTATTTATTTATTTTCTTCCTTCAGTAGGAGTAGATAGGTTTTTTGAATAGGAGTAGAGGTTTATCCCTTGTTTCCTGTTTAGGATTGGGTTTCTGGTTCCTTCTAAAGTCTACTTCAACTCTATACTTCTAACGTCTGTGCCTAAACTCTGAAATGTTATTTATTTATTTTCTTCCTTCAGTAGGAGTAGATAGGTTTTTTGAATAGGTGTAGAGGTTTATCCCTTGTTTCCTGTTTAGGATTGGGTTTCTGGTTCCTTCTAAAGTCTACTTCAACTCTATACTTCTAACGTCTCAGCCTAAACATTGAAATGTTATTTATTTATTTTCTTCCTTCAGTAGGAGTAGATAGGTTTTTTGAATAGGAGTAGAGGTTTATCCCTTGTTTCCTGTTTAGGATTGGGTTTCTGGTTCCTTCTAAAGTCTACTTCAACTCTATACTTCTAACGTCTGTGCCTAAACTCTGAAATGTTATTTATTTATTTTCTTCCTTCAGTAGGAGTAGATAGGTTTTTTGAATAGGTGTAGAGGTTTATCCCTTGTTTCCTGTTTAGGATTGGGTTTCTGGTTCCTTCTAAAGTCTACTTCAACTCTATACTTCTAACGTCTCAGCCTAAACTTTGAAATGTTATTTATTTATTTTCTTCCTTCAGTAGGAGTAGATAGGTTTTTTGAATAGGAGTAGAGGTTTATCCCTTGTTTCCTGTTTAGGATTGGGTTTCTGGTTCCTTCTAAAGTCTACTTCAACTCTATACTTCTAACGTCTGTGCCTAAACTCTGAAATGTTATTTATTTATTTTCTTCCTTCAGTAGGAGTAGATAGGTTTTTTGAATAGGTGTAGAGGTTTATCCCTTGTTTCCTGTTTAGGATTGGGTTTCTGGTTCCTTCTAAAGTCTACTTCAACTCTATACTTCTAACGTCTGTGCCTAAACTCTGAAATGTTATTTATTTATTTTCTTCCTTCAGTAGGAGTAGATAGGTTTTTTGAATAGGTGTAGAGGTTTATCCCTTGTTTCCTGTTTAGGATTGGGTTTCTGGTTCCTTCTAAAGTCTACTTCAACTCTATACTTCTAACGTCTCAGCCTAAACTTTGAAATGTTATTTATTTATTTTCTTCCTTCAGTAGGAGTAGATAGGTTTTTTGAATAGGAGTAGAGGTTTATCCCTTGTTTCCTGTTTAGGATTGGGTTTCTGGTTCCTTCTAAAGTCTACTTCAACTCTATACTTCTAACGTCTCCGCCTGAACTCTGAAATGTTATTTATTTATTTTCTTCCTTCAGTAGGAGTAGATAGGTTTTTTGAATAGGAGTAGAGGTTTATCCCTTGTTTCCTGTTTAGGATTGGGTTTCTGGTTCCTTCTAAAGTCTACTTCAACTCTATACTTCTAACGTCTGTGCCTAAACTCTGAAATGTTATTTATTTATTTTCTTCCTTCAGTAGGAGTAGATAGGTTTTTTGAATAGGAGTAGAGGTTTATCCCTTGTTTCCGGTTTAGGATTGGTTTTCTGGTTCCTTCTAAAGTCTACTTCAACTCTATACTTCTAACGTCTCAGCCTAAACTTTGAAATGTTATTTATTTATTTTCTTCCTTCAGTAGGAGTAGATAGGTTTTTTGAATAGGAGTAGAGGTTTATCCCTTGTTTCCTTTTTAGGATTGGGTTTCTGGTTCCTTCTAAAGTCTACTTCAACTCTATACTTCTAACGTCTCTGCTTAAACTCTGAAATGTTATTTATTTATTTCCTTCTTTCAGTAGGAGTAGATAGGTTTTTTGAATAGGAGTAGAGGTTTATCCCTTGTTTCCTGTTTAGGATTGGGTTTCTGGTTCCTTCTAAAGTCTACTTCAACTCTATACTTCTAACGTCTCAGCCTAAACTTTGAAATGTTATTTATTTATTTTCTTCCTTCAGTAGGAGTAGATAGGTTTTTTGAATAGGAGTAGAGGTTTATCCCTTGTTTCCTGTTTAGGATTGGGTTTCTGGTTCCTTCTAAAGTCTACTTCAACTCTATACTTCTAACGTCTCAGCCTAAACTTTGAAATGTTATTTATTTATTTTCTTCCTTCAGTAGGAGTAGATAGGTTTTTTGAATAGGAGTAGAGGTTTATCCTTTGTTTCCTGTTTAGGATTGGGTTTCTGGTTCCTTCAAAAGTCTACTTCAACTCTATACTTCTAACGTCTCAGCCTAAACTTTGAAATGTTATTTATTTATTTTCTTCCTTCAGTAGGAGTAGATAGGTTTTTTGAATAGGAGTAGAGGTTTATCCCTTGTTTCCTGTTTAGGATTGGGTTTCTGGTTCCTTCTAAAGTCTACTTCAACTCTATACTTCTAACGTCTCAGCCTAAACTTTGAAATGTTATTTATTTATTTTCTTCCTTCAGTAGGAGTAGATAGGTTTTTTGAATAGGAGTAGAGGTTTATCCCTTGTTTCCTGTTTAGGATTGGGTTTCAGGTTCCTTCTAAAGTCTACTTCAACTCTATACTTCTAACGTCTCAGCCTAAACTTTGAAATGTTATTTATTTATTTTCTTCCTTCAGTAGGAGTAGATAGGTTTTTTGAATAGGAGTAGAGGTTTATCCCTTGTTTCCTGTTTAGGATTGGGTTTCTGGTTCCTTCTAAAGTCTACTTCAACTCTATACTTCTAACGTCTCAGCCTAAACTTTGAAATGTTATTTATTTATTTTCTTCCTTCAGTAGGAGTAGATAGGTTTTTTGAATAGGAGTAGAGGTTTATCCCTTGTTTCCTGTTTAGGATTGGGTTTCTGGTTCCTTCTAAAGTCTACTTCAACTCTATACTTCTAACGTCTGTGCCTAAACTCTGAAATGTTATTTATTTATTTTCTTCCTTCAGTAGGAGTAGATAGGTTTTTTGAATAGGTGTAGAGGTTTATCCCTTGTTTCCTGTTTAGGATTGGGTTTCTGGTTCCTTCTAAAGTCTACTTCAACTCTATACTTCTAACGTCTCAGCCTAAACTTTGAAATGTTATTTATTTATTTTCTTCCTTCAGTAGGAGTAGATAGGTTTTTTGAATAGGAGTAGAGGTTTATCCCTTGTTTCCTGTTTAGGATTGGGTTTCTGGTTCCTTCTAAAGTCTACTTCAACTCTATACTTCTAACGTCTGTGCCTAAACTCTGAAATGTTATTTATTTATTTTCTTCCTTCAGTAGGAGTAGATAGGTTTTTTGAATAGGTGTAGAGGTTTATCCCTTGTTTCCTGTTTAGGATTGGGTTTCTGGTTCCTTCTAAAGTCTACTTCAACTCTATACTTCTAACGTCTGTGCCTAAACTCTGAAATGTTATTTATTTATTTTCTTCCTTCAGTAGGAGTAGATAGGTTTTTTGAATAGGTGTAGAGGTTTATCCCTTGTTTCCTGTTTAGGATTGGGTTTCTGGTTCCTTCTAAAGTCTACTTCAACTCTATACTTCTAACGTCTCAGCCTAAACATTGAAATGTTATTTATTTATTTTCTTCCTTCAGTAGGAGTAGATAGGTTTTTTGAATAGGAGTAGAGGTTTATCCCTTGTTTCCTGTTTAGGATTGGGTTTCTGGTTCCTTCTAAAGTCTACTTCAACTCTATACTTCTAACGTCTGTGCCTAAACTCTGAAATGTTATTTATTTATTTTCTTCCTTCAGTAGGAGTAGATAGGTTTTTTGAATAGGTGTAGAGGTTTATCCCTTGTTTCCTGTTTAGGATTGGGTTTCTGGTTCCTTCTAAAGTCTACTTCAACTCTATACTTCTAACGTCTCAGCCTAAACTTTGAAATGTTATTTATTTATTTTCTTCCTTCAGTAGGAGTAGATAGGTTTTTTGAATAGGAGTAGAGGTTTATCCCTTGTTTCCTGTTTAGGATTGGGTTTCTGGTTCCTTCTAAAGTCTACTTCAACTCTATACTTCTAACGTCTGTGCCTAAACTCTGAAATGTTATTTATTTATTTTCTTCCTTCAGTAGGAGTAGATAGGTTTTTTGAATAGGTGTAGAGGTTTATCCCTTGTTTCCTGTTTAGGATTGGGTTTCTGGTTCCTTCTAAAGTCTACTTCAACTCTATACTTCTAACGTCTGTGCCTAAACTCTGAAATGTTATTTATTTATTTTCTTCCTTCAGTAGGAGTAGATAGGTTTTTTGAATAGGTGTAGAGGTTTATCCCTTGTTTCCTGTTTAGGATTGGGTTTCTGGTTCCTTCTAAAGTCTACTTCAACTCTATACTTCTAACGTCTCAGCCTAAACTTTGAAATGTTATTTATTTATTTTCTTCCTTCAGTAGGAGTAGATAGGTTTTTTGAATAGGAGTAGAGGTTTATCCCTTGTTTCCTGTTTAGGATTGGGTTTCTGGTTCCTTCTAAAGTCTACTTCAACTCTATACTTCTAACGTCTCCGCCTGAACTCTGAAATGTTATTTATTTATTTTCTTCCTTCAGTAGGAGTAGATAGGTTTTTTGAATAGGAGTAGAGGTTTATCCCTTGTTTCCTGTTTAGGATTGGGTTTCTGGTTCCTTCTAAAGTCTACTTCAACTCTATACTTCTAACGTCTGTGCCTAAACTCTGAAATGTTATTTATTTATTTTCTTCCTTCAGTAGGAGTAGATAGGTTTTTTGAATAGGAGTAGAGGTTTATCCCTTGTTTCCGGTTTAGGATTGGTTTTCTGGTTCCTTCTAAAGTCTACTTCAACTCTATACTTCTAACGTCTCAGCCTAAACTTTGAAATGTTATTTATTTATTTTCTTCCTTCAGTAGGAGTAGATAGGTTTTTTGAATAGGAGTAGAGGTTTATCCCTTGTTTCCTTTTTAGGATTGGGTTTCTGGTTCCTTCTAAAGTCTACTTCAACTCTATACTTCTAACGTCTCTGCTTAAACTCTGAAATGTTATTTATTTATTTCCTTCTTTCAGTAGGAGTAGATAGGTTTTTTGAATAGGAGTAGAGGTTTATCCCTTGTTTCCTGTTTAGGATTGGGTTTCTGGTTCCTTCTAAAGTCTACTTCAACTCTATACTTCTAACGTCTCAGCCTAAACTTTGAAATGTTATTTATTTATTTTCTTCCTTCAGTAGGAGTAGATAGGTTTTTTGAATAGGAGTAGAGGTTTATCCCTTGTTTCCTGTTTAGGATTGGGTTTCTGGTTCCTTCTAAAGTCTACTTCAACTCTATACTTCTAACGTCTCAGCCTAAACTTTGAAATGTTATTTATTTATTTTCTTCCTTCAGTAGGAGTAGATAGGTTTTTTGAATAGGAGTAGAGGTTTATCCTTTGTTTCCTGTTTAGGATTGGGTTTCTGGTTCCTTCAAAAGTCTACTTCAACTCTATACTTCTAACGTCTCAGCCTAAACTTTGAAATGTTATTTATTTATTTTCTTCCTTCAGTAGGAGTAGATAGGTTTTTTGAATAGGAGTAGAGGTTTATCCCTTGTTTCCTGTTTAGGATTGGGTTTCTGGTTCCTTCTAAAGTCTACTTCAACTCTATACTTCTAACGTCTCAGCCTAAACTTTGAAATGTTATTTATTTATTTTCTTCCTTCAGTAGGAGTAGATAGGTTTTTTGAATAGGAGTAGAGGTTTATCCCTTGTTTCCTGTTTAGGATTGGGTTTCAGGTTCCTTCTAAAGTCTACTTCAACTCTATACTTCTAACGTCTCAGCCTAAACTTTGAAATGTTATTTATTTATTTTCTTCCTTCAGTAGGAGTAGATAGGTTTTTTGAATAGGAGTAGAGGTTTATCCCTTGTTTCCTGTTTAGGATTGGGTTTCTGGTTCCTTCTAAAGTCTACTTCAACTCTATACTTCTAACGTCTCAGCCTAAACTTTGAAATGTTATTTATTTATTTTCTTCCTTCAGTAGGAGTAGATAGGTTTTTTGAATAGGAGTAGAGGTTTATCCCTTGTTTCCTGTTTAGGATTGGGTTTCTGGTTCCTTCTAAAGTCTACTTCAACTCTATACTTCTAACGTCTGTGCCTAAACTCTGAAATGTTATTTATTTATTTTCTTCCTTCAGTAGGAGTAGATAGGTTTTTTGAATAGGTGTAGAGGTTTATCCCTTGTTTCCTGTTTAGGATTGGGTTTCTGGTTCCTTCTAAAGTCTACTTCAACTCTATACTTCTAACGTCTCAGCCTAAACTTTGAAATGTTATTTATTTATTTTCTTCCTTCAGTAGGAGTAGATAGGTTTTTTGAATAGGAGTAGAGGTTTATCCCTTGTTTCCTGTTTAGGATTGGGTTTCTGGTTCCTTCTAAAGTCTACTTCAACTCTATACTTCTAACGTCTGTGCCTAAACTCTGAAATGTTATTTATTTATTTTCTTCCTTCAGTAGGAGTAGATAGGTTTTTTGAATAGGTGTAGAGGTTTATCCCTTGTTTCCTGTTTAGGATTGGGTTTCTGGTTCCTTCTAAAGTCTACTTCAACTCTATACTTCTAACGTCTCAGCCTAAACTTTGAAATGTTATTTATTTATTTTCTTCCTTCAGTAGGAGTAGATAGGTTTTTTGAATAGGTGTAGAGGTTTATCCCTTGTTTCCTGTTTAGGATTGGGTTTCTGGTTCCTTCTAAAGTCTACTTCAACTCTATACTTCTAACGTCTCAGCCTAAACTTTGAAATGTTATTTATTTATTTTCTTCCTTCAGTAGGAGTAGATAGGTTTTTTGAATAGGAGTAGAGGTTTATCCCTTGTTTCCTGTTTAGGATTGGGTTTCTGGTTCCTTCTAAAGTCTACTTCAACTCTATACTTCTAACGTCTGTGCCTAAACTCTGAAATGTTATTTATTTATTTTCTTCCTTCAGTAGGAGTAGATAGGTTTTTTGAATAGGTGTAGAGGTTTATCCCTTGTTTCCTGTTTAGGATTGGGTTTCTGGTTCCTTCTAAAGTCTACTTCAACTCTATACTTCTAACGTCTCAGCCTAAACTTTGAAATGTTATTTATTTATTTTCTTCCTTCAGTAGGAGTAGATAGGTTTTTTGAATAGGAGTAGAGGTTTATCCCTTGTTTCCTGTTTAGGATTGGGTTTCTGGTTCCTTCTAAAGTCTACTTCAACTCTATACTTCTAACGTCTCAGCCTAAACTCTGAAATGTTATTTATTTATTTTCTTCCTTCAGTAGGAGTAGATAGGTTTTTTGAATAGGAGTAGAGGTTTATCCCTTGTTTCCTGTTTAGGATTGGGTTTCTGGTTCCTTCTAAAGTCTACTTCAACTCTATACTTCTAACGTCTCAGCCTAAACTTTGAAATGTTATTTATTTATTTTCTTCCTTCAGTAGGAGTAGATAGGTTTTTTGAATAGGAGTAGAGGTTTATCCCTTGTTTCCTGTTTAGGATTGGGTTTCCGGTTCCTTCTAAAGTCTACTTCAACTCTATACTTCTAACGTCTCAGCCTAAACTCTGAAATGTTATTTATTTATTTTCTTCCTTCAGTAGGAGTAGATAGGTTTTTTGAATAGGAGTAGAGGTTTATCCCTTGTTTCCTGTTTAGGATTGGGTTTCTGGTTCCTTCTAAAGTCTACTTCAACTCTATACTTCTAACGTCTCAGCCTAAACTTTGAAATGTTATTTATTTATTTTCTTCCTTCAGTAGGAGTAGATAGGTTTTTTGAATAGGAGTAGAGGTTTATCCCTTGTTTCCTGTTTAGGATTGGGTTTCTGGTTCCTTCTAAAGTCTACTTCAACTCTATACTTCTAACGTCTGTGCCTAAATTCTGAAATGTTATTTATTTATTTTCTTCCTTCAGTAGGAGTAGATAGGTTTTTTGAATAGGAGTAGAGGTTTATCCCTTGTTTCCTGTTTAGGATTGGGTTTCCGGTTCCTTCTAAAGTCTACTTCAACTCTATACTTCTAACGTCTCAGCCTAAACTTTGAAATGTTATTTATTTATTTTCTTCCTTCAGTAGGAGTAGATAGGTTTTTTGAATAGGAGTAGAGGTTTATCCCTTGTTTCCTGTTTAGGATTGGGTTTCTGGTTCCTTCTAAAGTCTACTTCAACTCTATACTTCTAACGTCTCAGCCTAAACTTTGAAATGTTATTTATTTATTTTCTTCCTTCAGTAGGAGTAGATAGGTTTTTTGAATAGGAGTAGAGGTTTATCCCTTGTTTCCTGTTTAGGATTGGGTTTCTGGTTCCTTCTAAAGTCTACTTCAACTCTATACTTCTAACGTCTCAGCCTAAACTTTGAAATGTTATTTATTTATTTTCTTCCTTCAGTAGGAGTAGATAGGTTTTTTGAATAGGAGTAGAGGTTTATCCCTTGTTTCCTGTTTAGGATTGGGTTTCTGGTTCCTTCTAAAGTCTACTTCAACTCTATACTTCTAACGTCTGTGCCTAAACTTTGAAATGTTATTTATTTATTTTCTTCCTTCAGTAGGAGTAGATAGGTTTTTTGAATAGGAGTAGAGGTTTATCCCTTGTTTCCTGTTTAGGATTGGGTTTCTGGTTCCTTCTAAAGTCTACTTCAACTCTATACTTCTAACGTCTCAGCCTAAACTTTGAAATGTTATTTATTTATTTTCTTCCTTCAGTAGGAGTAGATAGGTTTTTTGAATAGGAGTAGAGGTTTATCCCTTGTCTCCTGTTTAGGATTGGGTTTCTGGTTCCTTCTAAAGTCTACTTCAACTCTATACTTCTAACGTCTCAGCCTAAACTTTGAAATGTTATTTATTTATTTTCTTCCTTCAGTAGGAGTAGATAGGTTTTTTGAATAGGAGTAGAGGTTTATCCCTTGTTTCCTGTTTAGGATTGGGTTTCTGGTTCCTTCTAAAGTCTACTTCAACTCTATACTTCTAACGTCTCAGCCTCAACTTTGAAATGTTATTCATTTATTTTCTTCCTTCAGTAGGAGTAGATAGGTTTTTTGAATAGGTGTAGAGGTTTATCCCTTGTTTCCTGTTTAGGATTGGGTTTCTGGTTCCTTCTAAAGTCTACTTCAACTCTATACTTCTAACGTCTCAGCCTAAACTTTGAAATGTTATTTATTTATTTTCTTCCTTCAGTAGGAGTAGATAGGTTTTTTGAATAGGAGTAGAGGTTTATCCCTTGTTTCCTGTTTAGGATTGGGTTTCTGGTTCCTTCTAAAGTCTACTTCAACTCTATACTTCTAACGTCTCAGCCTAAACTTTGAAATGTTATTTATTTATTTTCTTCCTTCAGTAGGAGTAGATAGGTTTTTTGAATAGGAGTAGAGGTTTATCCCTTGTTTCCTGTTTAGGATTGGGTTTCTGGTTCCTTCTAAAGTCTACTTCAACTCTATACTTCTAACGTCTCAGCCTAAACTTTGAAATGTTATTTATTTATTTTCTTCCTTCAGTAGGAGTAGATAGGTTTTTTGAATAGGAGTAGAGGTTTATCCCTTGTTTCCTGTTTAGGATTGGGTTTCTGGTTCCTTCTAAAGTCTACTTCAACTCTATACTTCTAACGTCTCAGCCTAAACTTTGAAATGTTATTTATTTATTTTCTTCCTTCAGTAGGAGTAGATAGGTTTTTTGAATAGGTGTAGAGGTTTATCCCTTGTTTCCTGTTTAGGATTGGGTTTCTGGTTCCTTCTAAAGTCTACTTCAACTCTATACTTCTAACGTCTCAGCCTAAACTTTGAAATGTTATTTATTTATTTTCTTCCTTCAGTAGGAGTAGATAGGTTTTTTGAATAGGAGTAGAGGTTTATCCCTTGTTTCCTGTTTAGGATTGGGTTTCTGGTTCCTTCTAAAGTCTACTTCAACTCTATACTTCTAACGTCTCAGCCTAAACTTTGAAATGTTATTTATTTATTTTCTTCCTTCAGTAGGAGTAGATAGGTTTTTTGAATAGGAGTAGAGGTTTATCCCTTGTTTCCTGTTTAGGATTGGGTTTCTGGTTCCTTCTAAAGTCTACTTCAAATCTATACTTCTAACGTCTGTGCCTAAACTTTGAAATGTTATTTATTTATTTTCTTCCTTCAGTAGGAGTAGATAGGTTTTTTGAATAGGAGTAGAGGTTTATCCCTTGTTTCCTGTTTAGGATTGGGTTTCTGGTTCCTTCTAAAGTCTACTTCAACTCTATACTTCTAATGTCTCTGCCTAAACTCTGAAATGTTATTTATTTATTTTCTTCCTTCAGTAGGAGTAGATAGGTTTTTTGAATAGGAGTAGAGGTTTATCCCTTGTTTCCTGTTTAGGATTGGGTTTCTGGTTCCTTCTAAAGTCTACTTCAACTCTATACTTCTAACGTCTCTGCCTAATCTCTGAAATGTTATTTATTTATTTTCTTCCTTCAGTAGGAGTAGATAGGTTTCTTGAATAGGAGTAGAGGTTTATCCCTTGTTTCCTGTTTAGGATTGGGTTTCTGGTTCCTTCTAAAGTCTACTTCAACTCTATACTTCTAACGTCTCAGCATAAACTTTGAAATGTTATTTATTTATTTTCTTCCTTCAGTAGGAGTAGATAGGTTTCTTGAATAGGTGTAGAGGTTTATCCCTTGTTTCCTGTTTAGGATTGGGTTTCTGGTTCCTTCTAAAGTCTACTTCAACTCTATACTTCTAACGTCTCAGCCTAAACTTTGAAATGTTATTTATTTATTTTCTTCCTTCAGTAGGAGTAGATAGGTTTCTTGAATAGGTGTAGAGGTTTATCCCTTGTTTCCTGTTTAGGATTGGGTTTCTGGTTCCTTCTAAAGTCTACTTCAACTCTATACTTCTAACGTCTCTGCCTAATCTCTGAAATGTTATTTATTTATTTTCTTCCTTCAGTAGGAGTAGATAGGTTTCTTGAATAGGAGTAGAGGTTTATCCCTTGTTTCCTGTTTAGGATTGGGTTTCTGGTTCCTTCTAAAGTCTACTTCAACTCTATACTTCTAACGTCTCAGCCTAAACTTTGAAATGTTATTTATTTATTTTCTTCCTTCAGTAGGAGTAGATAGGTTTCTTGAATAGGTGTAGAGGTTTATCCCTTGTTTCCTGTTTAGGATTGGGTTTCTGGTTCCTTCTAAAGTCTACTTCAACTCTATACTTCTAACGTCTCTGCCTAATCTCTGAAATGTTATTTATTTATTTTCTTCCTTCAGTAGGAGTAGATAGGTTTCTTGAATAGGAGTAGAGGTTTATCCCTTGTTTCCTGTTTAGGATTGGGTTTCTGGTTCCTTCTAAAGTCTACTTCAACTCTATACTTCTAACGTCTCAGCCTAAACTTTGAAATGTTATTTATTTATTTTCTTCCTTCAGTAGGAGTAGATAGGTTTTTTGAATAGGACTAGAGGTTTATCCCTTGTTTCCTGTTTAGGATTGGGTTTCTGGTTTACTTCTAAAGTCTACTTCAACTCTATACTTCTAACGTCTCTGCCTAAACTCTGAAATGTTATTTATTTATTTTCTTCCTTCAGTAGGAGTAGATAGGTTTCTTGAATAGGAGTAGAGGTTTATCCCTTGTTTCCTGTTTAGGATTGGGTTTCTGGTTCCTTCTAAAGTCTACTTCAACTCTATACTTCTAACGTCTCAGCCTAAACTTTGAAATGTTATTTATTTATTTTCTTCCTTCAGTAGGAGTAGATAGGTTTTTTGAATAGGAGTAGAGGTTTATCCCTTGTTTCCTGTTTAGGATTGGGTTTCTGGTTCCTTCTAAAGTCTACTTCAACTCTATACTTCTAACGTCTCAGCCTAAACTTTGAAATGTTATTTATTTATTTTCTTCCTTCAGTAGGAGTAGATAGGTTTTTTGAATAGGTGTAGAGGTTTATCCCTTGTTTCCTGTTTAGGATTGGGTTTCTGGTTCCTTCTAAAGTCTACTTCAACTCTATACTTCTAACGTCTCAGCCTAAACTTTGAAATGTTATTTATTTATTTTCTTCCTTCAGTAGGAGTAGATAGGTTTCTTGAATAGGTGTAGAGGTTTATCCCTTGTTTCCTGTTTAGGATTGGGTTTCTGGTTCCTTCTAAAGTCTACTTCAACTCTATACTTCTAACGTCTATGCCTAAACTCTGAAATGTTATTTATTTATTTTCTTCCTTCAGTAGGAGTAGATAGGTTTTTTGAATAGGAGTAGAGGTTTATCCCTTGTTTCCTGTTTAGGATTGGGTTTCTGGTTCCTTCTAAAGTCTACTTCAACTCTATACTTCTAACGTCTCAGCCTAAACTTTGAAATGTTATTTATTTATTTTCTTCCTTCAGTAGGAGTAGATAGGTTTTTTGAATAGGAGTAGAGGTTTATCCCTTGTTTCCTGTTTAGGATTGGGTTTCTGGTTCCTTCTAAAGTCTACTTCAACTCTATACTTCTAACGTCTCAGCCTAAACTTTGAAATGTTATTTATTTATTTTCTTCCTTCAGTAGGAGTAGATAGGTTTTTTGAATAGGTGTAGAGGTTTATCCCTTGTTTCCTGTTTAGGATTGGGTTTCTGGTTCCTTCTAAAGTCTACTTCAACTCTATACTTCTAACGTCTCAGCCTAAACTTTGAAATGTTATTTATTTATTTTCTTCCTTCAGTAGGAGTAGATAGGTTTTTTGAATAGGACTAGAGGTTTATCCCTTGTTTCCTGTTTAGGATTGGGTTTCTGGTTTACTTCTAAAGTCTCCTTCAACTCTATACTTCTAACGTCTCTGCCTAAACTCTGAAATGTTATTTATTTATTTTCTTCCTTCAGTAGGAGTAGATAGGTTTCTTGAATAGGAGTAGAGGTTTATCCCTTGTTTCCTGTTTAGGATTGGGTTTCTGGTTCCTTCTAAAGTCTACTTCAACTCTATACTTCTAACGTCTCAGCCTAAACTTTGAAATGTTATTTATTTATTTTCTTCCTTCAGTAGGAGTAGATAGGTTTTTTGAATAGGTGTAGAGGTTTATCCCTTGTTTCCTGTTTAGGATTGGGTTTCTGGTTCCTTCTAAAGTCTACTTCAACTCTATACTTCTAACGTCTCAGCCTAAACTTTGAAATGTTATTTATTTATTTTCTTCCTTCAGTAGGAGTAGATAGGTTTCTTGAATAGGTGTAGAGGTTTATCCCTTGTTTCCTGTTTAGGATTGGGTTTCTGGTTCCTTCTAAAGTCTACTTCAACACTATACTTCTAACGTCTATGCCTAAACTCTGAAATGTTATTTATTTATTTTCTTCCTTCAGTAGGAGTAGATAGGTTTTTTGAATAGGAGTAGAGGTTTATCCCTTGTTTCCTGTTTAGGATTGGGTTTCTGGTTCCTTCTAAAGTCTACTTCAACTCTATACTTCTAACGTCTCAGCCTAAACTTTGAAATGTTATTTATTTATTTTCTTCCTTCAGTAGGAGTAGATAGGTTTTTTGAATAGGTGTAGAGGTTTATCCCTTGTTTCCTGTTTAGGATTGGGTTTCTGGTTCCTTCTAAAGTCTACTTCAACTCTATACTTCTAACGTCTCAGCCTAAACTTTGAAATGTTATTTATTTATTTTCTTCCTTCAGTAGGAGTAGATAGGTTTCTTGAATAGGTGTAGAGGTTTATCCCTTGTTTCCTGTTTAGGATTGGGTTTCTGGTTCCTTCTAAAGTCTACTTCAACTCTATACTTCTAACGTCTATGCCTAAACTCTGAAATGTTATTTATTTATTTTCTTCCTTCAGTAGGAGTAGATAGGTTTTTTGAATAGGAGTAGAGGTTTATCCCTTGTTTCCTGTTTAGGATTGGGTTTCTGGTTCCTTCTAAAGTCTACTTCAACTCTATACTTCTAACGTCTCAGCCTAAACTTTGAAATGTTATTTATTTATTTTCTTCCTTCAGTAGGAGTAGATAGGTTTTTTGAATAGGAGTAGAGGTTTATCCCTTGTTTCCTGTTTAGGATTGGGTTTCTGGTTCCTTCTAAAGTCTACTTCAACTCTATACTTCTAACGTCTCAGCCTAAACTTTGAAATGTTATTTATTTATTTTCTTCCTTCAGTAGGAGTAGATAGGTTTTTTGAATAGGTGTAGAGGTTTATCCCTTGTTTCCTGTTTAGGATTGGGTTTCTGGTTCCTTCTAAAGTCTACTTCAACTCTATACTTCTAATGTCTCTGCCTAAACTTTGAAATGTTATTTATTTATTTTCTTCCTTCAGTAGGAGTAGATAGGTTTTTTGAATAGGAGTAGAGGTTTATCCCTTGTTTCCTGTTTAGGATTGGGTTTCTGGTTCCTTCTAAAGTCTACTTCAACTCTATACTTCTAACGTCTCAGCCTAAACTTTGAAATGTTATTTATTTATTTTCTTCCTTCAGTAGGAGTAGATAGGTTTTTTGAATAGGTGTAGAGGTTTATCCCTTGTTTCCTGTTTAGGATTGGGTTTCTGGTTCCTTCTAAAGTCTACTTCAACTCTATACTTCTAACGTCTCAGCCTAAACTTTGAAATGTTATTTATTTATTTTCTTCCTTCAGTAGGAGTAGATAGGTTTTTTGAATAGGTGTAGAGGTTTATCCCTTGTTTCCTGTTTAGGATTGGGTTTCTGGTTCCTTCTAAAGTCTACTTCAACTCTATACTTCTAACGTCTCAGCCTAAACTTTGAAATGTTATTTATTTATTTTCTTCCTTCAGTAGGAGTAGATAGGTTTTTTGAATAGGTGTAGAGGTTTATCCCTTGTTTCCTGTTTAGGATTGGGTTTCTGGTTCCTTCTAAAGTCTACTTCAACTCTATACTTCTAACGTCTCAGCCTAAACTTTGAAATGTTATTTATTTATTTTCTTCCTTCAGTAGGAGTAGATAGGTTTTTTGAATAGGAGTAGAGGTTTATCCCTTGTTTCCTGTTTAGGATTGGGTTTCTGGTTCCTTCTAAAGTCTACTTCAACTCTATACTTCTAACGTCTCAGCCTAAACTTTGAAATGTTATTTATTTATTTTCTTCCTTCAGTAGGAATAGATAGGTTTTTTGAATAGGAGTAGAGGTTTATCCCTTGTTTCCTGTTTAGGATTGGGTTTCTGGTTCCTTCTAAAGTCTACTTCAACTCTATACTTCTAACGTCTCAGCCTAAACTTTGAAATGTTATTTATTTATTTTCTTCCTTCAGTAGGAGTAGATAGGTTTTTTGAATAGGAGTAGAGGTTTATCCCTTGTTTCCTGTTTAGGATTGGGTTTCTGGTTCCTTCTAAAGTCTACTTCAACTCTATACTTCTAACGTCTCAGCCTAAACTTTGAAATGTTATTTATTTATTTTCTTCCTTCAGTAGGAGTAGATAGGTTTTTTGAATAGGAGTAGAGGTTTATCCCTTGTTTCCTGTTTAGGATTGGGTTTCTGGTTCCTTCTAAAGTCTACTTCAACTCTATACTTCTAACGTCTCAGCCTAAACTTTGAAATGTTATTTATTTATTTTCTTCCTTCAGTAGGAGTAGATAGGTTTTTTGAATAGGTGTAGAGGTTTATCCCTTGTTTCCTGTTTAGGATTGGGTTTCTGGTTCCTTCTAAAGTCTACTTCAACTCTATACTTCTAACGTCTCAGCCTAAACTTTGAAATGTTATTTATTTATTTTCTTCCTTCAGTAGGAGTAGATAGTTTTTTTGAATAGGAGTAGAGGTTTATCCCTTGTTTCCTGTTTAGGATTGGGTTTCTGGTTCCTTCTAAAGTCTACTTCAACTCTATACTTCTAACGTCTCAGCCTAAACTTTGAAATGTTATTTATTTATTTTCTTCCTTCAGTAGGAGTAGATAGGTTTTTTGAATAGGTGTAGAGGTTTATCCCTTGTTTCCTGTTTAGGATTGGGTTTCTGGTTCCTTCTAAAGTCTACTTCAACTCTATACTTCTAACGTCTCAGCCTAAACTTTGAAATGTTATTTATTTATTTTCTTCCTTCAGTAGGAGTAGATAGGTTTTTTGAATAGGAGTAGAGGTTTATCCCTTGTTTCCTGTTTAGGATTGGGTTTCTGGTTCCTTCTAAAGTCTACTTCAACTCTATACTTCTAACGTCTCAGCCTAAACTTTGAAATGTTATTTATTTATTTTCTTCCTTCAGTAGGAGTAGATAGGTTTTTTGAATAGGTGTAGAGGTTTATCCCTTGTTTCCTGTTTAGGATTGGGTTTCTGGTTCCTTCTAAAGTCTACTTCAACTCTATACTTCTAACGTCTCAGCCTAAACTTTGAAATGTTATTTATTTATTTTCTTCCTTCAGTAGGAGTAGATAGGTTTTTTGAATAGGTGTAGAGGTTTATCCCTTGTTTCCTGTTTAGGATTGGGTTTCTGGTTCCTTCTAAAGTCTACTTCAACTCTATACTTCTAACGTCTCAGCCTAAACTTTGAAATGTTATTTATTTATTTTCTTCCTTCAGTAGGAGTAGATAGGTTTTTTGAATAGGTGTAGAGGTTTATCCCTTGTTTCCTGTTTAGGATTGGGTTTCTGGTTCCTTCTAAAGTCTACTTCAACTCTATACTTCTAACGTCTCAGCCTAAACTTTGAAATGTTATTTATTTATTTTCTTCCTTCAGTAGGAGTAGATAGGTTTTTTGAATAGGAGTAGAGGTTTATCCCTTGTTTCCTGTTTAGGATTGGGTTTCTGGTTCCTTCTAAAGTCTACTTCAACTCTATACTTCTAACGTCTCAGCCTAAACTTTGAAATGTTATTTATTTATTTTCTTCCTTCAGTAGGAGTAGATAGGTTTTTTGAATAGGAGTAGAGGTTTATCCCTTGTTTCCTGTTTAGGATTGGGTTTCTGGTTCCTTCTAAAGTCTACTTCAACTCTATACTTCTAACGTCTCAGCCTAAACTTTGAAATGTTATTTATTTATTTTCTTCCTTCAGTAGGAGTAGATAGGTTTTTTGAATAGGAGTAGAGGTTTATCCCTTGTTTCCTGTTTAGGATTGGGTTTCTGGTTCCTTCTAAAGTCTACTTCAACTCTATACTTCTAACGTCTCAGCCTAAACTTTGAAATGTTATTTATTTATTTTCTTCCTTCAGTAGGAGTAGATAGGTTTTTTGAATAGGAGTAGAGGTTTATCCCTTGTTTCCTGTTTAGGATTGGGTTTCTGGTTCCTTCTAAAGTCTACTTCAACTCTATACTTCTAACGTCTCAGCCTAAACTTTGAAATGTTATTTATTTATTTTCTTCCTTCAGTAGGAGTAGATAGGTTTTTTGAATAGGTGTAGAGGTTTATCCCTTGTTTCCTGTTTAGGATTGGGTTTCTGGTTCCTTCTAAAGTCTACTTCAACTCTATACTTCTAACGTCTCAGCCTAAACTTTGAAATGTTATTTATTTATTTTCTTCCTTCAGTAGGAGTAGATAGGTTTTTTGAATAGGAGTAGAGGTTTATCCCTTGTTTCCTGTTTAGGATTGGGTTTCTGGTTCCTTCTAAAGTCTACTTCAACTCTATACTTCTAACGTCTCAGCCTAAACTTTGAAATGTTATTTATTTATTTTCTTCCTTCAGTAGGAGTAGATAGGTTTTTTGAATAGGTGTAGAGGTTTATCCCTTGTTTCCTGTTTAGGATTGGGTTTCTGGTTCCTTCTAAAGTCTACTTCAACTCTATACTTCTAACGTCTCAGCCTAAACTTTGAAATGTTATTTATTTATTTTCTTCCTTCAGTAGGAGTAGATAGGTTTTTTGAATAGGAGTAGAGGTTTATCCCTTGTTTCCTGTTTAGGATTGGGTTTCTGGTTCCTTCTAAAGTCTACTTCAACTCTATACTTCTAACGTCTCAGCCTAAACTTTGAAATGTTATTTATTTATTTTCTTCCTTCAGTAGGAGTAGATAGGTTTTTTGAATAGGTGTAGAGGTTTATCCCTTGTTTCCTGTTTAGGATTGGGTTTCTGGTTCCTTCTAAAGTCTACTTCAACTCTATACTTCTAACGTCTCAGCCTAAACTTTGAAATGTTATTTATTTATTTTCTTCCTTCAGTAGGAGTAGATAGGTTTTTTGAATAGGTGTAGAGGTTTATCCCTTGTTTCCTGTTTAGGATTGGGTTTCTGGTTCCTTCTAAAGTCTACTTCAACTCTATACTTCTAACGTCTCAGCCTAAACTTTGAAATGTTATTTATTTATTTTCTTCCTTCAGTAGGAGTAGATAGGTTTTTTGAATAGGTGTAGAGGTTTATCCCTTGTTTCCTGTTTAGGATTGGGTTTCTGGTTCCTTCTAAAGTCTACTTCAACTCTATACTTCTAACGTCTCAGCCTAAACTTTGAAATGTTATTTATTTATTTTCTTCCTTCAGTAGGAGTAGATAGGTTTTTTGAATAGGTGTAGAGGTTTATCCCTTGTTTCCTGTTTAGGATTGGGTTTCTGGTTCCTTCTAAAGTCTACTTCAACTCTATACTTCTAACGTCTCAGCCTAAACTTTGAAATGTTATTTATTTATTTTCTTCCTTCAGTAGGAGTAGATAGGTTTTTTGAATAGGTGTAGAGGTTTATCCCTTGTTTCCTGTTTAGGATTGGGTTTCTGGTTCCTTCTAAAGTCTACTTCAACTCTATACTTCTAACGTCTCAGCCTAAACTTTGAAATGTTATTTATTTATTTTCTTCCTTCAGTAGGAGTAGATAGGTTTTTTGAATAGGTGTAGAGGTTTATCCCTTGTTTCCTGTTTAGGATTGGGTTTCTGGTTCCTTCTAAAGTCTACTTCAACTCTATACTTCTAACGTCTCAGCCTAAACTTTGAAATGTTATTTATTTATTTTCTTCCTTCAGTAGGAGTAGATAGGTTTTTTGAATAGGTGTAGAGGTTTATCCCTTGTTTCCTGTTTAGGATTGGGTTTCTGGTTCCTTCTAAAGTCTACTTCAACTCTATACTTCTAACGTCTCAGCCTAAACTTTGAAATGTTATTTATTTATTTTCTTCCTTCAGTAGGAGTAGATAGGTTTTTTGAATAGGTGTAGAGGTTTATCCCTTGTTTCCTGTTTAGGATTGGGTTTCTGGTTCCTTCTAAAGTCTACTTCAACTCTATACTTCTAACGTCTCAGCCTAAACTTTGAAATGTTATTTATTTATTTTCTTCCTTCAGTAGGAGTAGATAGGTTTTTTGAATAGGTGTAGAGGTTTATCCCTTGTTTCCTGTTTAGGATTGGGTTTCTGGTTCCTTCTAAAGTCTACTTCAACTCTATACTTCTAACGTCTCAGCCTAAACTTTGAAATGTTATTTATTTATTTTCTTCCTTCAGTAGGAGTAGATAGGTTTTTTGAATAGGTGTAGAGGTTTATCCCTTGTTTCCTGTTTAGGATTGGGTTTCTGGTTCCTTCTAAAGTCTACTTCAACTCTATACTTCTAACGTCTCAGCCTAAACTTTGAAATGTTATTTATTTATTTTCTTCCTTCAGTAGGAGTAGATAGGTTTTTTGAATAGGTGTAGAGGTTTATCCCTTGTTTCCTGTTTAGGATTGGGTTTCTGGTTCCTTCTAAAGTCTACTTCAACTCTATACTTCTAACGTCTCAGCCTAAACTTTGAAATGTTATTTATTTATTTTCTTCCTTCAGTAGGAGTAGATAGGTTTTTTGAATAGGTGTAGAGGTTTATCCCTTGTTTCCTGTTTAGGATTGGGTTTCTGGTTCCTTCTAAAGTCTACTTCAACTCTATACTTCTAACGTCTCAGCCTAAACTTTGAAATGTTATTTATTTATTTTCTTCCTTCAGTAGGAGTAGATAGGTTTTTTGAATAGGTGTAGAGGTTTATCCCTTGTTTCCTGTTTAGGATTGGGTTTCTGGTTCCTTCTAAAGTCTACTTCAACTCTATACTTCTAACGTCTCAGCCTAAACTTTGAAATGTTATTTATTTATTTTCTTCCTTCAGTAGGAGTAGATAGGTTTTTTGAATAGGTGTAGAGGTTTATCCCTTGTTTCCTGTTTAGGATTGGGTTTCTGGTTCCTTCTAAAGTCTACTTCAACTCTATACTTCTAACGTCTCAGCCTAAACTTTGAAATGTTATTTATTTATTTTCTTCCTTCAGTAGGAGTAGATAGGTTTCTTGAATAGGAGTAGAGGTTTATCCCTTGTTTCCTGTTTAGGATTGGGTTTCTGGTTCCTTCTAAAGTCTACTTCAACTCTATACTTCTAACGTCTCAGCCTAAACTTTGAAATGTTATTTATTTATTTTCTTCCTTCAGTAGGAGTAGATAGGTTTCTTGAATAGGAGTAGAGGTTTATCCCTTGTTTCCTGTTTAGGATTGGGTTTCTGGTTCCTTCTAAAGTCTACTTCAACTCTATACTTCTAACGTCTCAGCCTAAACTTTGAAATGTTATTTATTTATTTTCTTCCTTCAGTAGGAGTAGATAGGTTTCTTGAATAGGAGTAGAGGTTTATCCCTTGTTTCCTGTTTAGGATTGGGTTTCTGGTTCCTTCTAAAGTCTACTTCAACTCTATACTTCTAACGTCTCAGCCTAAACTTTGAAATGTTATTTATTTATTTTCTTCCTTCAGTAGGAGTAGATAGGTTTCTTGAATAGGAGTAGAGGTTTATCCCTTGTTTCCTGTTTAGGATTGGGTTTCTGGTTCCTTCTAAAGTCTACTTCAACTCTATACTTCTAACGTCTATGCCTAAACTCTGAAATGTTATTTATTTATTTTCTTCCTTCAGTAGGAGTAGATAGGTTTTTTGAATAGGAGTAGAGGTTTATCCCTTGTTTCCTGTTTAGGATTGGGTTTCTGGTTCCTTCTAAAGTCTACTTCAACTCTATACTTCTAACGTCTCAGCCTAAACTTTGAAATGTTATTTATTTATTTTCTTCCTTCAGTAGGAGTAGATAGGTTTTTTGAATAGGAGTAGAGGTTTATCCCTTGTTTCCTGTTTAGGATTGGGTTTCTGGTTCCTTCTAAAGTCTACTTCAACTCTATACTTCTAACGTCTCAGCCTAAACTTTGAAATGTTATTTATTTATTTTCTTCCTTCAGTAGGAGTAGATAGGTTTTTTGAATAGGTGTAGAGGTTTATCCCTTGTTTCCTGTTTAGGATTGGGTTTCTGGTTCCTTCTAAAGTCTACTTCAACTCTATACTTCTAACGTCTCAGCCTAAACTTTGAAATGTTATTTATTTATTTTCTTCCTTCAGTAGGAGTAGATAGGTTTTTTGAATAGGTGTAGAGGTTTATCCCTTGTTTCCTGTTTAGGATTGGGTTTCTGGTTCCTTCTAAAGTCTACTTCAACTCTATACTTCTAACGTCTCAGCCTAAACTATGAAATGTTATTTATTTATTTTCTTCCTTCAGTAGGAGTAGATAGGTTTTTTGAATAGGTGTAGAGGTTTATCCCTTGTTTCCTGTTTAGGATTGGGTTTCTGGTTCCTTCTAAAGTCTACTTCAACTCTATACTTCTAACGTCTCAGCCTAAACTTTGAAATGTTATTTATTTATTTTCTTCCTTCAGTAGGAGTAGATAGGTTTTTTGAATAGGTGTAGAGGTTTATCCCTTGTTTCCTGTTTAGGATTGGGTTTCTGGTTCCTTCTAAAGTCTACTTCAACTCTATACTTCTAACGTCTCAGCCTAAACTTTGAAATGTTATTTATTTATTTTCTTCCTTCAGTAGGAGTAGATAGGTTTTTTGAATAGGTGTAGAGGTTTATCCCTTGTTTCCTGTTTAGGATTGGGTTTCTGGTTCCTTCTAAAGTCTACTTCAACTCTATACTTCTAACGTCTCAGCCTAAACTTTGAAATGTTATTTATTTATTTTCTTCCTTCAGCAGGTGTAGATAGATTTTTTGAATAGGTGTAGAGGTTTATCCCTTGTTTCCTGTTTAGGATTGGGTTTCTGGTTCCTTCTAAAGTCTACTTCAACTCTATACTTCTAACGTCTCAGCCTAAACTTTGAAATGTTATTTATTTATTTTCTTCCTTCAGTAGGAGTAGATAGGTTTTTTGAATAGGTGTAGAGGTTTATCCCTTGTTTCCTGTTTAGGATTGGGTTTCTGGTTCCTTCTAAAGTCTACTTCAACTCTATACTTCTAACGTCTCAGCCTAAACTTTGAAATGTTATTTATTTATTTTCTTCCTTCAGTAGGAGTAGATAGGTTTTTTGAATAGGTGTAGAGGTTTATCCCTTGTTTCCTGTTTAGGATTGGGTTTCTGGTTCCTTCTAAAGTCTACTTCAACTCTATACTTCTAACGTCTCAGCCTAAACTTTGAAATGTTATTTATTTATTTTCTTCCTTCAGTAGGAGTAGATAGGTTTTTTGAATAGGTGTAGAGGTTTATCCCTTGTTTCCTGTTTAGGATTGGGTTTCTGGTTCCTTCTAAAGTCTACTTCAACTCTATACTTCTAACGTCTCAGCCTAAACTTTGAAATGTTATTTATTTATTTTCTTCCTTCAGTAGGAGTAGATAGGTTTTTTGAATAGGAGTAGAGGTTTATCCCTTGTTTCCTGTTTAGGATTGGGTTTCCGGTTCCTTCTAAAGTCTACTTCAACTCTATACTTCTAACGTCTCTGCCTAAACTCTGAAATGTTATTTATTTATTTTCTTCCTTCAGTAGGAGTAGATAGGTTTTTTGAATAGGAGTAGAGGTTTATCCCTTGTTTCCTGTTTAGGATTGGGTTTCTGGTTCCTTCTAAAGTCTACTTCAACTCTATACTTCTAACGTCTCAGCCTAAACTTTGAAATGTTATTTATTTATTTTCTTCCTTCAGCAGGTGTAGATAGATTTTTTGAATAGGTGTAGAGGTTTATCCCTTGTTTCCTGTTTAGGATTGGGTTTCTGGTTCCTTCTAAAGTCTACTTCAACTCTATACTTCTAACGTCTCAGCCTAAACTTTGAAATGTTATTTATTTATTTTCTTCCTTCAGTAGGAGTAGATAGGTTTTTTGAATAGGTGTAGAGGTTTATCCCTTGTTTCCTGTTTAGGATTGGGTTTCTGGTTCCTTCTAAAGTCTACTTCAACTCTATACTTCTAACGTCTGAGCCTAAACTTTGAAATGTTATTTATTTATTTTCTTCCTTCAGTAGGAGTAGATAGGTTTTTTGAATAGGTGTAGAGGTTTATCCCTTGTTTCCTGTTTAGGATTGGGTTTCTGGTTCCTTCTAAAGTCTACTTCAACTCTATACTTCTAACGTCTCAGCCTAAACTTTGAAATGTTATTTATTTATTTTCTTCCTTCAGCAGGTGTAGATAGATTTTTTGAATAGGTGTAGAGGTTTATCCCTTGTTTCCTGTTTAGGATTGGGTTTCTGGTTCCTTCTAAAGTCTACTTCAACTCTATACTTCTAACGTCTCAGCCTAAACTTTGAAATGTTATTTATTTATTTTCTTCCTTCAGTAGGAGTAGATAGGTTTTTTGAATAGGTGTAGAGGTTTATCCCTTGTTTCCTGTTTAGGATTGGGTTTCTGGTTCCTTCTAAAGTCTACTTCAACTCTATACTTCTAACGTCTCAGCCTAAACTTTGAAATGTTATTTATTTATTTTCTTCCTTCAGTAGGAGTAGATAGGTTTTTTGAATAGGTGTAGAGGTTTATCCCTTGTTTCCTGTTTAGGATTGGGTTTCTGGTTCCTTCTAAAGTCTACTTCAACTCTATACTTCTAACGTCTCAGCCTAAACTTTGAAATGTTATTTATTTATTTTCTTCCTTCAGTAGGAGTAGATAGGTTTTTTGAATAGGTGTAGAGGTTTATCCCTTGTTTCCTGTTTAGGATTGGGTTTCTGGTTCCTTCTAAAGTCTACTTCAACTCTATACTTCTAACGTCTCAGCCTAAACTTTGAAATGTTATTTATTTATTTTCTTCCTTCAGTAGGAGTAGATAGGTTTTTTGAATAGGAGTAGAGGTTTATCCCTTGTTTCCTGTTTAGGATTGGGTTTCCGGTTCCTTCTAAAGTCTACTTCAACTCTATACTTCTAACGTCTCTGCCTAAACTCTGAAATGTTATTTATTTATTTTCTTCCTTCAGTAGGAGTAGATAGGTTTTTTGAATAGGAGTAGAGGTTTATCCCTTGTTTCCTGTTTAGGATTGGGTTTCTGGTTCCTTCTAAAGTCTACTTCAACTCTATACTTCTAACGTCTCAGCCTAAACTTTGAAATGTTATTTATTTATTTTCTTCCTTCAGCAGGTGTAGATAGATTTTTTGAATAGGTGTAGAGGTTTATCCCTTGTTTCCTGTTTAGGATTGGGTTTCTGGTTCCTTCTAAAGTCTACTTCAACTCTATACTTCTAACGTCTCAGCCTAAACTTTGAAATGTTATTTATTTATTTTCTTCCTTCAGTAGGAGTAGATAGGTTTTTTGAATAGGTGTAGAGGTTTATCCCTTGTTTCCTGTTTAGGATTGGCTTTCTGGTTCCTTCTAAAGTCTACTTCAACTCTATACTTCTAACGTCTCAGCCTAAACTTTGAAATGTTATTTATTTATTTTCTTCCTTCAGTAGGAGTAGATAGGTTTTTTGAATAGGTGTAGAGGTTTATCCCTTGCTTCCTGTTTAGGATTGGGTTTCTGGTTCCTTCTAAAGTCTACTTCAACTCTATACTTCTAACGTCTCAGCCTAAACTTTGAAATGTTATTTATTTATTTTCTTCCTTCAGTAGGAGTAGATAGGTTTTTTGAATAGGTGTAGAGGTTTATCCCTTGTTTCCTGTTTAGGATTGGGTTTCTGGTTCCTTCTAAAGTCTACTTCAACTCTATACTTCTAACGTCTCAGCCTAAACTTTGAAATGTTATTTATTTATTTTCTTCCTTCAGTAGGAGTAGATAGGTTTTTTGAATAGGAGTAGAGGTTTATCCCTTGTTTCCTGTTTAGGATTGGGTTTCCGGTTCCTTCTAAAGTCTACTTCAACTCTATACTTCTAACGTCTCTGCCTAAACTCTGAAATGTTATTTATTTATTTTCTTCCTTCAGTAGGAGTAGATAGGTTTTTTGAATAGGAGTAGAGGTTTATCCCTTGTTTCCTGTTTAGGATTGGGTTTCTGGTTCCTTCTAAAGTCTACTTCAACTCTATACTTCTAACGTCTCTGCCTAAACTCTGAAATGTTATTTATTTATTTTCTTCCTTCAGTAGGAGTAGATAGGTTTTTTGAATAGGAGTAGAGGTTTATCCCTTGTTTCCTGTTTAGGATTGGGTTTCTGGTTCCTTCTAAAGTCTACTTCAACTCTATACTTCTAACGTCTCAGCCTAAACTTTGAAATGTTATTTATTTATTTTCTTCCTTCAGTAGGAGTAGATAGGTTTTTTGAATAGGTGTAGAGGTTTATCCCTTGTTTCCTGTTTAGGATTGGGTTTCCGGTTCCTTCTAAAGTCTACTTCAACTCTATACTTCTAACGTCTCTGCCTAAACTCTGAAATGTTATTTATTTATTTTCTTCCTTCAGTAGGAGTAGATAGGTTTTTTGAATAGGAGTAGAGGTTTATCCCTTGTTTCCTGTTTAGGATTGGGTTTCCGGTTCCTTCTAAAGTCTACTTCAACTCTATACTTCTAACGTCTCTGCCTAAACTCTGAAATGTTATTTATTTATTTTCTTCCTTCAGTAGGAGTAGATAGGTTTTTTGAATAGGAGTAGAGGTTTATCCCTTGTTTCCTGTTTAGGATTGGGTTTCTGGTTCCTTCTAAAGTCTACTTCAACTCTATACTTCTAACGTCTCTGCCTAAACACTGAAATGTTATTTATTTATTTTCTTCCTTCAGTAGGAGTAGATAGGTTTTTTGAATAGGAGTAGAGGTTTATCCCTTGTTTCCTGTTTAGGATTGGGTTTCTGGTTCCTTCTAAAGTCTACTTCAACTCTATACTTCTAACGTCTCAGCCTAAACTTTGAAATGTTATTTATTTATTTTCTTCCTTCAGTAGGAGTAGATAGGTTTTTTGAATAGGAGTAGAGGTTTATCCCTTGTTTCCTGTTTAGGATTGGGTTTCTGGTTCCTTCTAAAGTCTACTTCAACTCTATACCTCTAACGTCTCTGCCTAAACTCTGAAATGTTATTTATTTATTTTCTTCCTTCAGTAGGAGTAGATAGGTTTTTTGAATAGGTGTAGAGGTTTATCCCTTGTTTCCTGTTTAGGATTGGGTTTTTGGTTCCTTCTAAAGTCTACTTCAACTCTATACTTCTAACGTCTCAGCCTAAACTTTGAAATGTTATTTATTTATTTTCTTCCTTCAGTAGGAGTAGATAGGTTTTTTGAATAGGAGTAGAGGTTTATCCCTTGTTTCCTGTTTAGGATTGGGTTTCTGGTTCCTTCTAAAGTCTACTTCAACTCTATACTTCTAACGTCTCAGCCTAAACTTTGAAATGTTATTTATTTATTTTCTTCCTTCAGTAGGAGTAGATAGGTTTTTTGAATAGGAGTAGAGGTTTATCCCTTGTTTCCTGTTTAGGATTGGGTTTCTGGTTCCTTCTAAAGTCTACTTCAACTCTATACTTCTAACGTCTCAGCCTAAACTTTGAAATGTTATTTATTTATGTTCTTCCTTCAGTAGGAGTAGATAGGTTTTTTGAATAGGAGTAGAGGTTTATCCCTTGTTTCCTGTTTAGGATTGGGTTTCTGGTTCCTTCTAAAGTCTACTTCAACTCTATACTTCTAACGTCTCAGCCTAAACTTTGAAATGTTATTTATTTATTTTCTTCCTTCAGTAGGAGTAGATAGGTTTTTTGAATAGGTGTAGAGGTTTATCCCTTGTTTCCTGTTTAGGATTGGGTTTCTGGTTCCTTCTAAAGTCTACTTCAACTCTATACTTCTAACGTCTCAGCCTAAACTTTGAAATGTTATTTATTTATTTTCTTCCTTCAGTAGGAGTAGATAGGTTTCTTGAATAGGTGTAGAGGTTTATCCCTTGTTTCCTGTTTAGGATTGGGTTTCTGGTTCCTTCTAAAGTCTACTTCAACTCTATACTTCTAACGTCTCAGCCTAAACTTTGAAATGTTATTTATTTATTTTCTTCCTTCAGTAGGAGTAGATAGATTTTTTGAATAGGTGTAGAGGTTTATCCCTTGTTTCCTGTTTAGGATTGGGTTTCTGGTTCCTTCTAAAGTCTACTTCAACTCTATACTTCTAACGTCTCAGCCTAAACTTTGAAATGTTATTTATTTATTTTCTTCCTTCAGTAGGAGTAGATAGGTTTTTTGAATAGGTGTAGAGGTTTATCCCTTGTTTCCTGTTTAGGATTGGGTTTCTGGTTCCTTCTAAAGTCTACTTCAACTCTATACTTCTAACGTCTGAGCCTAAACTTTGAAATGTTATTTATTTATTTTCTTCCTTCAGTAGGAGTAGATAGGTTTTTTGAATAGGTGTAGAGGTTTATCCCTTGTTTCCTGTTTAGGATTGGGTTTCTGGTTCCTTCTAAAGTCTACTTCAACTCTATACTTCTAACGTCTCAGCCTAAACTTTGAAATGTTATTTATTTATTTTCTTCCTTCAGCAGGTGTAGATAGATTTTTTGAATAGGTGTAGAGGTTTATCCCTTGTTTCCTGTTTAGGATTGGGTTTCTGGTTCCTTCTAAAGTCTACTTCAACTCTATACTTCTAACGTCTCAGCCTAAACTTTGAAATGTTATTTATTTATTTTCTTCCTTCAGTAGGAGTAGATAGGTTTTTTGAATAGGTGTAGAGGTTTATCCCTTGTTTCCTGTTTAGGATTGGGTTTCTGGTTCCTTCTAAAGTCTACTTCAACTCTATACTTCTAACGTCTCAGCCTAAACTTTGAAATGTTATTTATTTATTTTCTTCCTTCAGTAGGAGTAGATAGGTTTTTTGAATAGGTGTAGAGGTTTATCCCTTGTTTCCTGTTTAGGATTGGGTTTCTGGTTCCTTCTAAAGTCTACTTCAACTCTATACTTCTAACGTCTCAGCCTAAACTTTGAAATGTTATTTATTTATTTTCTTCCTTCAGTAGGAGTAGATAGGTTTTTTGAATAGGTGTAGAGGTTTATCCCTTGTTTCCTGTTTAGGATTGGGTTTCTGGTTCCTTCTAAAGTCTACTTCAACTCTATACTTCTAACGTCTCAGCCTAAACTTTGAAATGTTATTTATTTATTTTCTTCCTTCAGTAGGAGTAGATAGGTTTTTTGAATAGGAGTAGAGGTTTATCCCTTGTTTCCTGTTTAGGATTGGGTTTCCGGTTCCTTCTAAAGTCTACTTCAACTCTATACTTCTAACGTCTCTGCCTAAACTCTGAAATGTTATTTATTTATTTTCTTCCTTCAGTAGGAGTAGATAGGTTTTTTGAATAGGAGTAGAGGTTTATCCCTTGTTTCCTGTTTAGGATTGGGTTTCTGGTTCCTTCTAAAGTCTACTTCAACTCTATACTTCTAACGTCTCAGCCTAAACTTTGAAATGTTATTTATTTATTTTCTTCCTTCAGCAGGTGTAGATAGATTTTTTGAATAGGTGTAGAGGTTTATCCCTTGTTTACTGTTTAGGATTGGGTTTCTGGTTCCTTCTAAAGTCTACTTCAACTCTATACTTCTAACGTCTCAGCCTAAACTTTGAAATGTTATTTATTTATTTTCTTCCTTCAGTAGGAGTAGATAGGTTTTTTGAATAGGTGTAGAGGTTTATCCCTTGTTTCCTGTTTAGGATTGGGTTTCTGGTTCCTTCTAAAGTCTACTTCAACTCTATACTTCTAACGTCTCAGCCTAAACTTTGAAATGTTATTTATTTATTTTCTTCCTTCAGTAGGAGTAGATAGGTTTTTTGAATAGGTGTAGAGGTTTATCCCTTGTTTCCTGTTTAGGATTGGGTTTCTGGTTCCTTCTAAAGTCTACTTCAACTCTATACTTCTAACGTCTCAGCCTAAACTTTGAAATGTTATTTATTTATTTTCTTCCTTCAGTAGGAGTAGATAGGTTTTTTGAATAGGTGTAGAGGTTTATCCCTTGTTTCCTGTTTAGGATTGGGTTTCTGGTTCCTTCTAAAGTCTACTTCAACTCTATACTTCTAACGTCTCAGCCTAAACTTTGAAATGTTATTTATTTATTTTCTTCCTTCAGTAGGAGTAGATAGGTTTTTTGAATAGGAGTAGAGGTTTATCCCTTGTTTCCTGTTTAGGATTGGGTTTCCGGTTCCTTCTAAAGTCTACTTCAACTCTATACTTCTAACGTCTCTGCCTAAACTCTGAAATGTTATTTATTTATTTTCTTCCTTCAGTAGGAGTAGATAGGTTTTTTGAATAGGAGTAGAGGTTTATCCCTTGTTTCCTGTTTAGGATTGGGTTTCTGGTTCCTTCTAAAGTCTACTTCAACTCTATACTTCTAACGTCTCTGCCTAAACTCTGAAATGTTATTTATTTATTTTCTTCCTTCAGTAGGAGTAGATAGGTTTTTTGAATAGGAGTAGAGGTTTATCCCTTGTTTCCTGTTTAGGATTGGGTTTCTGGTTCCTTCTAAAGTCTACTTCAACTCTATACTTCTAACGTCTCAGCCTAAACTTTGAAATGTTATTTATTTATTTTCTTCCTTCAGTAGGAGTAGATAGGTTTTTTGAATAGGTGTAGAGGTTTATCCCTTGTTTCCTGTTTAGGATTGGGTTTCCGGTTCCTTCTAAAGTCTACTTCAACTCTATACTTCTAACGTCTCTGCCTAAACTCTGAAATGTTATTTATTTATTTTCTTCCTTCAGTAGGAGTAGATAGGTTTTTTGAATAGGAGTAGAGGTTTATCCCTTGTTTCCTGTTTAGGATTGGGTTTCCGGTTCCTTCTAAAGTCTACTTCAACTCTATACTTCTAACGTCTCTGCCTAAACTCTGAAATGTTATTTATTTATTTTCTTCCTTCAGTAGGAGTAGATAGGTTTTTTGAATAGGAGTAGAGGTTTATCCCTTGTTTCCTGTTTAGGATTGGGTTTCTGGTTCCTTCTAAAGTCTACTTCAACTCTATACTTCTAACGTCTCTGCCTAAACTCTGAAATGTTATTTATTTATTTTCTTCCTTCAGTAGGAGTAGATAGGTTTTTTGAATAGGAGTAGAGGTTTATCCCTTGTTTCCTGTTTAGGATTGGGTTTCTGGTTCCTTCTAAAGTCTACTTCAACTCTATACTTCTAACGTCTCAGCCTAAACTTTGAAATGTTATTTATTTATTTTCTTCCTTCAGTAGGAGTAGATAGGTTTTTTGAATAGGAGTAGAGGTTTATCCCTTGTTTCCTGTTTAGGATTGGGTTTCTGGTTCCTTCTAAAGTCTACTTCAACTCTATACTTCTAACGTCTCTGCCTAAACTCTGAAATGTTATTTATTTATTTTCTTCCTTCAGTAGGAGTAGATAGGTTTTTTGAATAGGTGTAGAGGTTTATCCCTTGTTTCCTGTTTAGGATTGGGTTTTTGGTTCCTTCTAAAGTCTACTTCAACTCTATACTTCTAACGTCTCAGCCTAAACTTTGAAATGTTATTTATTTATTTTCTTCCTTCAGTAGGAGTAGATAGGTTTTTTGAATAGGAGTAGAGGTTTATCCCTTGTTTCCTGTTTAGGATTGGGTTTCTGGTTCCTTCTAAAGTCTACTTCAACTCTATACTTCTAACGTCTCAGCCTAAACTTTGAAATGTTATTTATTTATTTTCTTCCTTCAGTAGGAGTAGATAGGTTTTTTGAATAGGAGTAGAGGTTTATCCCTTGTTTCCTGTTTAGGATTGGGTTTCTGGTTCCTTCTAAAGTCTACTTCAACTCTATACTTCTAACGTCTCAGCCTAAACTTTGAAATGTTATTTATTTATGTTCTTCCTTCAGTAGGAGTAGATAGGTTTTTTGAATAGGAGTAGAGGTTTATCCCTTGTTTCCTGTTTAGGATTGGGTTTCTGGTTCCTTCTAAAGTCTACTTCAACTCTATACTTCTAACGTCTCAGCCTAAACTTTGAAATGTTATTTATTTATTTTCTTCCTTCAGTAGGAGTAGATAGGTTTTTTGAATAGGAGTAGAGGTTTATCCCTTGTTTCCTGTTTAGGATTGGGTTTCTGGTTCCTTCTAAAGTCTACTTCAACTCTATACTTCTAACGTCTCTGCCTAAACTCTGAAATGTTATTTATTTATTTTCTTCCTTCAGTAGGAGTAGATAGGTTTCTTGAATAGGAGTAGAGGTTTATCCCTTGTTTCCTGTTTAGGATTGGGTTTTTGGTTCCTTCTAAAGTCTACTTCAACTCTATACTTCTAACGTCTCAGCCTAAACTTTGAAATGTTATTTATTTATTTTCTTCCTTCAGTAGGAGTAGATAGGTTTTTTGAATAGGAGTAGAGGTTTATCCCTTGTTTCCTGTTTAGGATTGGGTTTCTGGTTCCTTCTAAAGTCTACTTCAACTCTATACTTCTAACGTCTCAGCCTAAACTTTGAAATGTTATTTATTTATTTTCTTCCTTCAGTAGGAGTAGATAGGTTTTTTGAATAGGAGTAGAGGTTTATCCCTTGTTTCCTGTTTAGGATTGGGTTTCTGGTTCCTTCTAAAGTCTACTTCAACTCTATACTTCTAACGTCTCAGCCTAAACTTTGAAATGTTATTTATTTATGTTCTTCCTTCAGTAGGAGTAGATAGGTTTTTTGAATAGGAGTAGAGGTTTATCCCTTGTTTCCTGTTTAGGATTGGGTTTCTGGTTCCTTCTAAAGTCTACTTCAACTCTATACTTCTAACGTCTCAGCCTAAACTTTGAAATGTTATTTATTTATTTTCTTCCTTCAGTAGGAGTAGATAGGTTTTTTGAATAGGAGTAGAGGTTTATCCCTTGTTTCCTGTTTAGGATTGGGTTTCTGGTTCCTTCTAAAGTCTACTTCAACTCTATACTTCTAACGTCTCTGCCTAAACTCTGAAATGTTATTTATTTATTTTCTTCCTTCAGTAGGAGTAGATAGGTTTCTTGAATAGGAGTAGAGGTTTATCCCTTGTTTCCTGTTTAGGATTGGGTTTCTGGTTCCTTCTAAAGTCTACTTCAACTCTATACTTCTAACGTCTCAGCCTAAACTTTGAAATGTTATTTATTTATTTTCTTCCTTCAGTAGGAGTAGATAGGTTTTTTGAATAGGTGTAGAGGTTTATCCCTTGTTTCCTGTTTAGGATTGGGTTTCTGGTTCCTTCTAAAGTCTACTTCAACTCTATACTTCTAACGTCTCAGCCTAAACTTTGAAATGTTATTTATTTATTTTCTTCCTTCAGTAGGAGTAGATAGGTTTCTTGAATAGGAGTAGAGGTTTATCCCTTGTTTCCTGTTTAGGATTGGGTTTCTGGTTCCTTCTAAAGTCTACTTCAACTCTATACTTCTAACGTCTCTGCCTAAACTCTGAAATGTTATTTATTTATTTTCTTCCTTCAGTAGGAGTAGATAGGTTTTTTGAATAGGAGTAGAGGTTTATCCCTTGTTTCCTGTTTAGGATTGGGTTTCCAGTTCCTTCTAAAGTCTACTTCAACTCTATACTTCTAACGTCTCTGCCTAAACTCTGAAATGTTATTTATTTATTTTCTTCCTTCAGTAGGAGTAGATAGGTTTTTTGAATAGGTGTAGAGGTTTATCCCTTGTTTCCTGTTTAGGATTGGGTTTCTGGTTCCTTCTAAAGTCTACTTCAACTCTATACTTCTAACGTCTGTGCCTAAACTCTGAAATGTTATTTATTTATTTTCTTCCTTCAGTAGGAGTAGATAGGTTTTTTGAATAGGTGTAGAGGTTTATCCCTTGTTTCCTGTTTAGGATTGGGTTTCTGGTTCCTTCTAAAGTCTACTTCAACTCTATACTTCTAACGTCTGTGCCTAAACTCTGAAATGTTATTTATTTATTTTCTTCCTTCAGTAGGAGTAGATAGGTTTTTTGAATAGGTGTAGAGGTTTATCCCTTGTTTCCTGTTTAGGATTGGGTTTCTGGTTCCTTCTAAAGTCTACTTCAACTCTATACTTCTAACGTCTCAGCCTAAACTTTGAAATGTTATTTATTTATTTTCTTCCTTCAGTAGGAGTAGATAGGTTTTTTGAATAGGAGTAGAGGTTTATCCCTTGTTTCCTGTTTAGGATTGGGTTTCTGGTTCCTTCTAAAGTCTACTTCAACTCTATACTTCTAGCGTCTGTGCCTAAACTCTGAAATGTTATTTATTTATTTTCTTCCTTCAGTAGGAGTAGATAGGTTTTTTGAATAGGTGTAGAGGTTTATCCCTTGTTTCCTGTTTAGGATTGGGTTTCTGGTTCCTTCTAAAGTCTACTTCAACTCTATACTTCTAACGTCTCAGCCTAAACTCTGAAATGTTATTTATTTATTTTCTTCCTTCAGTAGGAGTAGATAGGTTTTTTGAATAGGAGTAGAGGTTTATCCCTTGTTTCCTGTTTAGGATTGGGTTTCTGGTTCCTTCTAAAGTCTACTTCAACTCTATACTTCTAACGTCTCAGCCTAAACTCTGAAATGTTATTTATTTATTTTCTTCCTTCAGTAGGAGTAGATAGGTTTTTTGAATAGGTGTAGAGGTTTATCCCTTGTTTCCTGTTTAGGATTGGGTTTCTGGTTCCTTCTAAAGTCTACTTCAACTCTATACTTCTAACGTCTCAGCCTAAACTCTGAAATGTTATTTATTTATTTTCTTCCTTCAGTAGGAGTAGATAGGTTTTTTGAATAGGTGTAGAGGTTTATCCCTTGTTTCCTGTTTAGGATTGGGTTTCTGGTTCCTTCTAAAGTCTACTTCAACTCTATACTTCTAACGTCTCAGCCTAAACTCTGAAATGTTATTTATTTATTTTCTTCCTTCAGTAGGAGTAGATAGGTTTTTTGAATAGGTGTAGAGGTTTATCCCTTGTTTCCTGTTTAGGATTGGGTTTCTGGTTCCTTCTAAAGTCTACTTCAACTCTATACTTCTAACGTCTCAGCCTAAACTCTGAAATGTTATTTATTTATTTTCTTCCTTCAGTAGGAGTAGATAGGTTTTTTGAATAGGTGTAGAGGTTTATCCCTTGTTTACTGTTTAGGATTGGGTTTCTGGTTCCTTCTAAAGTCTACTTCAACTCTATACTTCTAACGTCTCAGCCTAAACTCTGAAATGTTATTTATTTATTTTCTTCCTTCAGTAGGAGTAGATAGGTTTTTTGAATAGGAGTAGAGGTTTATCCCTTGTTTCCTGTTTAGGATTGGGTTTCTGGTTCCTTCTAAAGTCTACTTCAACTCTATACTTCTAACGTCTGTGCCTAAACTCTGAAATGTTATTTATTTATTTTCTTCCTTCAGTAGGAGTAGATAGGTTTTTTGAATAGGTGTAGAGGTTTATCCCTTGTTTCCTGTTTAGGATTGGGTTTCTGGTTCCTTCTAAAGTCTACTTCAACTCTATACTTCTAACGTCTGTGCCTAAACTCTGAAATGTTATTTATTTATTTTCTTCCTTCAGTAGGAGTAGATAGGTTTTTTGAATAGGTGTAGAGGTTTATCCCTTGTTTCCTGTTTAGGATTGGGTTTCTGGTTCCTTCTAAAGTCTACTTCAACTCTATACTTCTAACGTCTCAGCCTAAACTCTGAAATGTTATTTATTTATTTTCTTCCTTCAGTAGGAGTAGATAGGTTTTTTGAATAGGAGTAGAGGTTTATCCCTTGTTTCCTGTTTAGGATTGGGTTTCTGGTTCCTTCTAAAGTCTACTTCAACTCTATACTTCTAACGTCTCAGCCTAAACTCTGAAATGTTATTTATTTATTTTCTTCCTTCAGTAGGAGTAGATAGGTTTTTTGAATAGGTGTAGAGGTTTATCCCTTGTTTCCTGTTTAGGATTGGGTTTCTGGTTCCTTCTAAAGTCTACTTCAACTCTATACTTCTAACGTCTCAGCCTAAACTCTGAAATGTTATTTATTTATTTTCTTCCTTCAGTAGGAGTAGATAGGTTTTTTGAATAGGTGTAGAGGTTTATCCCTTGTTTCCTGTTTAGGATTGGGTTTCTGGTTCCTTCTAAAGTCTACTTCAACTCTATACTTCTAACGTCTCAGCCTAAACTCTGAAATGTTATTTATTTATTTTCTTCCTTCAGTAGGAGTAGATAGGTTTTTTGAATAGGTGTAGAGGTTTATCCCTTGTTTCCTGTTTAGGATTGGGTTTCTGGTTCCTTCTAAAGTCTACTTCAACTCTATACTTCTAACGTCTCAGCCTAAACTCTGAAATGTTATTTATTTATTTTCTTCCTTCAGTAGGAGTAGATAGGTTTTTTGAATAGGTGTAGAGGTTTATCCCTTGTTTCCTGTTTAGGATTGGGTTTCTGGTTCCTTCTAAAGTCTACTTCAACTCTATACTTCTAACGTCTCAGCCTAAACTCTGAAATGTTATTTATTTATTTTCTTCCTTCAGTAGGAGTAGATAGGTTTTTTGAATAGGTGTAGAGGTTTATCCCTTGTTTCCTGTTTAGGATTGGGTTTCTGGTTCCTTCTAAAGTCTACTTCAACTCTATACTTCTAACGTCTCAGCCTAAACTCTGAAATGTTATTTATTTATTTTCTTCCTTCAGTAGGAGTAGATAGGTTTTTTGAATAGGTGTAGAGGTTTATCCCTTGTTTCCTGTTTAGGATTGGGTTTCTGGTTCCTTCTAAAGTCTACTTCAACTCTATACTTCTAACGTCTCAGCCTAAACTCTTAAATGTTATTTATTTATTTTCTTCCTTCAGTAGGAGTAGATAGGTTTTTTGAATAGGAGTAGAGGTTTATCCCTTGTTTCCTGTTTAGGATTGGGTTTCTGGTTCCTTCTAAAGTCTACTTCAACTCTATACTTCTAACGTCTCAGCCTAAACTCTGAAATGTTATTTATTTATTTTCTTCCTTCAGTAGGAGTAGATAGGTTTTTTGAATAGGTGTAGAGGTTTATCCCTTGTTTCCTGTTTAGGATTGGGTTTCTGGTTCCTTCTAAAGTCTACTTCAACTCTATACTTCTAACGTCTCAGCCTAAACTTTGAAATGTTATTTATTTATTTTCTTCCTTCAGTAGGAGAAGATAGGTTTTTTGAATAGGTGTAGAGGTTTATCCCTTGTTTCCTGTTTAGGATTGGGTTTCTGGTTCCTTCTAAAGTCTACTTCAACTCTATAATTCTAACGTCTCTGCCTAAACTCTGAAATGTTATTTATTTATTTTCTTCCTTCAGTAGGAGTAGATAGGTTTTTTGAATAGGAGTAGAGGTTTATCCCTTGTTTCCTGTTTAGGATTGGGTTTCTGGTTCCTTCTAAAGTCTACTTCAACTCTATACTTCTAACGTCTCAGCCTAAACTCTGAAATGTTATTTATTTATTTTCTTCCTTCAGTAAAAGTAGATAGGTTTTTTGAATAGGTGTAGAGGTTTATCCCTTGTTTCCTGTTTAGGATTGGGTTTCTGGTTCCTTCTAAAGTCTACTTCAACTCTATACTTCTAACGTCTCAGCCTAAACTCTGAAATGTTATTTATTTATTTTCTTCCTTCAGTAGGAGTAGATAGGTTTTTTGAATAGGTGTAGAGGTTTATCCCTTGTTTCCTGTTTAGGATTGGGTTTCTGGTTCCTTCTAAAGTCTACTTCAACTCTATACTTCTAACGTCTCAGCCTAAACTCTTAAATGTTATTTATTTATTTTCTTCCTTCAGTAGGAGTAGATAGGTTTTTTGAATAGGAGTAGAGGTTTATCCCTTGTTTCCTGTTTAGGATTGGGTTTCTGGTTCCTTCTAAAGTCTACTTCAACTCTATACTTCTAACGTCTCAGCCTAAACTCTGAAATGTTATTTATTTATTTTCTTCCTTCAGTAGGAGTAGATAGGTTTTTTGAATAGGTGTAGAGGTTTATCCCTTGTTTCCTGTTTAGGATTGGGTTTCTGGTTCCTTCTAAAGTCTACTTCAACTCTATACTTCTAACGTCTCAGCCTAAACTTTGAAATGTTATTTATTTATTTTCTTCCTTCAGTAGGAGAAGATAGGTTTTTTGAATAGGTGTAGAGGTTTATCCCTTGTTTCCTGTTTAGGATTGGGTTTCTGGTTCCTTCTAAAGTCTACTTCAACTCTATACTTCTAACGTCTCTGCCTAAACTCTGAAATGTTATTTATTTATTTTCTTCCTTCAGTAGGAGTAGATAGGTTTTTTGAATAGGAGTAGAGGTTTATCCCTTGTTTCCTGTTTAGGATTGGGTTTCTGGTTCCTTCTAAAGTCTACTTCAACTCTATACTTCTAACGTCTCTGCCTAAACTCTGAAATGTTATTTATTTATTTTCTTCCTTCAGTAGGAGTAGATAGGTTTTTTGAATAGGAGTAGAGGTTTATCCCTTGTTTCCTGTTTAGGATTGGGTTTCTGGTTCCTTCTAAAGTCTACTTCAACTCTATACTTCTAACGTCTGTGCCTAAACTCTGAAATGTTATTTATTTATTTTCTTCCTTCAGTAGGAGCAGATAGGTTTTTTGAATAGGTGTAGAGGTTTATCCCTTGTTTCCTGTTTAGGATTGGGTTTCTGGTTCCTTCTAAAGTCTACTTCAACTCTATACTTCTAACGTCTCTGCCTAAACTCTGAAATGTTATTTATTTATTTTCTTCCTTCAGTAGGAGTAGATAGGTTTTTTGAATAGGAGTAGAGGTTTATCCCTTGTTTCCTGTTTAGGATTGGGTTTCTGGTTCCTTCTAAAGTCTACTTCAACTCTATACTTCTAACGTCTCTGCCTAAACTCTGAAATGTTATTTATTTATTTTCTTCCTTCAGTAGGAGTAGATAGGTTTTTTGAATAGGTGTAGAGGTTTATCCCTTGTTTCCTGTTTAGGATTGGGTTTCTGGTTCCTTCTAAAGTCTACTTCAACTCTATACTTCTAACGTCTCAGCCTAAACTTTGAAATGTTATTTATTTATTTTCTTCCTTCAGTAGGAGTAGATAGGTTTTTTGAATAGGAGTAGAGGTTTATCCCTTGTTTCCTGTTTAGGATTGGGTTTCTGGTTCCTTCTAAAGTCTACTTCAACTCTATACTTCTAACGTCTCTGCCTAAACTCTGAAATGTTATTTATTTATTTTCTTCCTTCAGTAGGAGTAGATAGGTTTTTTGAATAGGAGTAGAGGTTTATCCCTTGTTTCCTGTTTAGGATTGGGTTTCTGGTTCCTTCTAAAGTCTACTTAAACTCTATACTTCTAACGTCTCTGCCTAAACTCTGAAATGTTATTTATTTATTTTCTTCCTTCAGTCGGAGTAGATAGGTTTTTTGAATAGGAGTAGAGGTTTATCCCTTGTTTCCTGTTTAGGATTGGGTTTCTGGTTCCTTCTAAAGTCTACTTCAACTCTATACTTCTAACGTCTCTGCCTAAACTCTGAAATGTTATTTATTTATTTTCTTCCTTCAGTCGGAGTAGATAGGTTTTTTGAATAGGAGTAGAGGTTTATCCCTTGTTTCCTGTTTAGGATTGGGTTTCTGGTTCCTTCTAAAGTCTACTTCAACTCTATACTTCTAACGTCTCTGCCTAAACTCTGAAATGTTATTTATTTATTTTCTTCCTTCAGTCGGAGTAGATAGGTTTTTTGAATAGGAGTAGAGGTTTATCCCTTGTTTCCTGTTTAGGATTGGGTTTCTGGTTCCTTCTAAAGTCTACTTCAACTCTATACTTCTAACGTCTCAGCCTAAACTTTGAAATGTTATTTATTTATTTTCTTCCTTCAGTAGGAGTAGATAGGTTTTTTGAATAGGAGTAGAGGTTTATCCCTTGTTTCCTGTTTAGGATTGGGTTTCTGGTTCCTTCTAAAGTCTACTTCAACTCTATACTTCTAACGTCTGTGCCTAAACTCTGAAATGTTATTTATTTATTTTCTTCCTTCAGTAGGAGTAGATAGGTTTTTTGAATAGGTGTAGAGGTTTATCCCTTGTTTCCTGTTTAGGATTGGGTTTCTGGTTCCTTCTAAAGTCTACTTCAACTCTATACTTCTAACGTCTCAGCCTAAACTTTGAAATGTTATTTATTTATTTTCTTCCTTCAGTAGGAGTAGATAGGTTTTTTGAATAGGAGTAGAGGTTTATCCCTTGTTTCCTGTTTAGGATTGGGTTTCTGGTTCCTTCTAAAGTCTACTTCAACTCTATACTTCTAACGTCTGTGCCTAAACTCTGAAATGTTATTTATTTATTTTCTTCCTTCAGTAGGAGTAGATAGGTTTTTTGAATAGGTGTAGAGGTTTATCCCTTGTTTCCTGTTTAGGATTGGGTTTCTGGTTCCTTCTAAAGTCTACTTCAACTCTATACTTCTAACGTCTCAGCCTAAATTTTGAAATGTTATTTATTTATTTTCTTCCTTCAGTAGGAGTAGATAGGTTTTTTGAATAGGAGTAGAGGTTTATCCCTTGTTTCCTGTTTAGGATTGGGTTTCTGGTTCCTTCTAAAGTCTACTTCAACTCTATACTTCTAACGTCTGTGCCTAAACTCTGAAATGTTATTTATTTATTTTCTTCCTTCAGTAGGAGTAGATAGGTTTTTTGAATAGGTGTAGAGGTTTATCCCTTGTTTCCTGTTTAGGATTGGGTTTCTGGTTCCTTCTAAAGTCTACTTCAACTCTATACTTCTAACGTCTCAGCCTAAACTTTGAAATGTTATTTATTTATTTTCTTCCTTCAGTAGGAGTAGATAGGTTTTTTGAATAGGAGTAGAGGTTTATCCCTTGTTTCCGTTTTAGGATTGGGTTTCTGGTTCCTTCTAAAGTCTACTTCAACTCTATACTTCTAACGTCTGTGCCTAAACTCTGAAATGTTATTTATTTATTTTCTTCCTTCAGTAGGAGTAGATAGGTTTTTTGAATAGGTGTAGAGGTTTATCCCTTGTTTCCTGTTTAGGATTGGGTTTCTGGTTCCTTCTAAAGTCTACTTCAACTCTATACTTCTAACATCTCAGCCTAAACTCTGAAATGTTATTTATTTATTTTCCTCCTTCAGTCGGAGTAGATAGGTTTTTTGAATAGGAGTAGAGGTTTATCCCTTGTTTCCTGTTTAGGATTGGGTTTCTGGTTCCTTCTAAAGTCTCCTTCAACTCTATACTTCTAACGTCTCTGCCTAAACTCTGAAATGTTATTTATTTATTTTCTTCCTTCAGTCGGAGTAGATAGGTTTTTTGAATAGGAGTAGAGGTTTATCCCTTGTTTCCTGTTTAGGATTGGGTTTCTCGTTCCTTCTAAAGTCTACTTCAACTCTATACTTCTAACGTCTCAGCCTAAACATTGAAATGTTATTTATTTATTTTCTTCCTTCAGTAGGAGTAGATAGGTTTTTTGAATAGGAGTAGAGGTTTATCCCTTGTTTCCTGTTTAGGATTGGGTTTCTGGTTCCTTCTAAAGTCTACTTCAACTCTATACTTCTAACGTCTCTGCCTAAACTCTGAAATGTTATTTATTTATTTTCTTCCTTCAGTCGAAGTAGATAGGTTTTTTGAATAGGAGTAGAGGTTTATCCCTTGTTTCCTGTTTAGGATTGGGTTTCTGGTTCCTTCTAAAGTCTACTTCAACTCTATACTTCTAACGTCTCTGCCTAAACTCTGAAATGTTATTTATTTATTTTCTTCCTTCAGTCGGAGTAGATAGGTTTTTTGAATAGGAGTAGAGGTTTATCCCTTGTTTCCTGTTTAGGATTGGGTTTCTGGTTCCTTCTAAAGTCTACTTCAACTCTATACTTCTAACGTCTCAGCCTAAACTTTGAAATGTTATTTATTTATTTTCTTCCTTCAGTAGGAGTAGATAGGTTTTTTGAATAGGAGTAGAGGTTTATCCCTTGTTTCCTGTTTAGGATTGGGTTTCTGGTTCCTTCTAAAGTCTACTTCAACTCTATACTTCTAACGTCTCTGCCTAAACTCTGAAATGTTATTTATTTATTTTCTTCCTTCAGTCGGAGTAGATAGGTTTTTTGAATAGGAGTAGAGGTTTATCCCTTGTTTCCTGTTTAGGATTGGGTTTCTGGTTCCTTCTAAAGTCTACTTCAACTCTATACTTCTAACGTCTCAGCCTACACTTTGAAATGTTATTTATTTATTTTCTTCCTTCAGTAGGAGTAGATAGGTTTTTTGAATAGGAGTAGAGGTTTATCCCTTGTTTCCTGTTTAGGATTGGGTTTCTGGTTCCTTCTAAAGTCTACTTCAACTCTATACTTCTAACGTCTCAGCCTAAACTTTGAAATGTTATTTATTTATTTTCTTCCTTCAGTAGGAGTAGATAGGTTTTTTGAATAGGAGTAGAGGTTTATCCCTTGTTTCCTGTTTAGGATTGGGTTTCTGGTTCCTTCTAAAGTCTACTTCAACTCTATACTTCTAACGTCTCAGCCTAAACTTTGAAATGTTATTTATTTATTTTCTTCCTTCAGTAGGAGTAGATAGGTTTTTTGAATAGGAGTAGAGGTTTATCCCTTGTTTCCTGTTTAGGATTGGGTTTCTGGTTCCTTCTAAAGTCTACTTCAACTCTATACTTCTAACGTCTCAGCCTAAACTTTGAAATGTTATTTATTTATTTTCTTCCTTCAGTAGGAGTAGATAGGTTTTTTGAATAGGAGTAGAGGTTTATCCCTTGTTTCCTGTTTAGGATTGGGTTTCTGGTTCCTTCTAAAGTCTACTTCAACTCTATACTTCTAACGTCTCAGCCTAAACTTTGAAATGTTATTTATTTATTTTCTTCCTTCAGTAGGAGTAGATAGGTTTTTTGAATAGGAGTAGAGGTTTATCCCTTGTTTCCTGTTTAGGATTGGGTTTCTGGTTCCTTCTAAAGTCTACTTCAACTCTATACTTCTAACGTCTCAGCCTAAACTTTGAAATGTTATTTATTTATTTTCTTCCTTCAGTAGGAGTAGATAGGTTTTTTGAATAGGAGTAGAGGTTTATCCCTTGTTTCCTGTTTAGGATTGGGTTTCTGGTTCCTTCTAAAGTCTACTTCAACTCTATACTTCTAACGTCTGTGCCTAAACTCTGAAATGTTATTTATTTATTTTCTTCCTTCAGTAGGAGTAGATAGGTTTTTTGAATAGGTGTAGAGGTTTATCCCTTGTTTCCTGTTTAGGATTGGGTTTCTGGTTCCTTCTAAAGTCTACTTCAACTCTATACTTCTAACGTCTCAGCCTAAACTTTGAAATGTTATTTATTTATTTTCTTCCTTCAGTAGGAGTAGATAGGTTTTTTGAATAGGAGTAGAGGTTTATCCCTTGTTTCCGTTTTAGGATTGGGTTTCTGGTTCCTTCTAAAGTCTACTTCAACTCTATACTTCTAACGTCTGTGCCTAAACTCTGAAATGTTATTTATTTATTTTCTTCCTTCAGTAGGAGTAGATAGGTTTTTTGAATAGGTGTAGAGGTTTATCCCTTGTTTCCTGTTTAGGATTGGGTTTCTGGTTCCTTCTAAAGTCTACTTCAACTCTATACTTCTAACATCTCAGCCTAAACTCTGAAATGTTATTTATTTATTTTCCTCCTTCAGTCGGAGTAGATAGGTTTTTTGAATAGGAGTAGAGGTTTATCCCTTGTTTCCTGTTTAGGATTGGGTTTCTGGTTCCTTCTAAAGTCTCCTTCAACTCTATACTTCTAACGTCTCTGCCTAAACTCTGAAATGTTATTTATTTATTTTCTTCCTTCAGTCGGAGTAGATAGGTTTTTTGAATAGGAGTAGAGGTTTATCCCTTGTTTCCTGTTTAGGATTGGGTTTCTGGTTCCTTCTAAAGTCTCCTTCAACTCTATACTTCTAACGTCTCTGCCTAAACTCTGAAATGTTATTTATTTATTTTCTTCCTTCAGTCGGAGTAGATAGGTTTTTTGAATAGGAGTAGAGGTTTATCCCTTGTTTCCTGTTTAGGATTGGGTTTCTGGTTCCTTCTAAAGTCTACTTCAACTCTATACTTCTAACGTCTCAGCCTAAACTTTGAAATGTTATTTATTTATTTTCTTCCTTCAGTAGGAGTAGATAGGTTTTTTGAATAGGAGTAGAGGTTTATCCCTTGTTTCCTGTTTAGGATTGGGTTTCTGGTTCCTTCTAAAGTCTACTTCAACTCTATACTTCTAACGTCTCTGCCTAAACTCTGAAATGTTATTTATTTATTTTCTTCCTTCAGTCGGAGTAGATAGGTTTTTTGAATAGGAGTAGAGGTTTATCCCTTGTTTCCTGTTTAGGATTGGGTTTCTGGTTCCTTCTAAAGTCTACTTCAACTCTATACTTCTAACGTCTCTGCCTAAACTCTGAAATGTTATTTATTTATTTTCTTCCTTCAGTCGGAGTAGATAGGTTTTTTGAATAGGAGTAGAGGTTTATCCCTTGTTTCCTGTTTAGGATTGGGTTTCTGGTTCCTTCTAAAGTCTACTTCAACTCTATACTTCTAACGTCTCAGCCTAAACTTTGAAATGTTATTTATTTATTTTCTTCCTTCAGTAGGAGTAGATAGGTTTTTTGAATAGGAGTAGAGGTTTATCCCTTGTTTCCTGTTTAGGATTGGGTTTCTGGTTCCTTCTAAAGTCTACTTCAACTCTATACTTCTAACGTCTCTGCCTAAACTCTGAAATGTTATTTATTTATTTTCTTCCTTCAGTCGGAGTAGATAGGTTTTTTGAATAGGAGTAGAGGTTTATCCCTTGTTTCCTGTTTAGGATTGGGTTTCTGGTTCCTTCTAAAGTCTACTTCAACTCTATACTTCTAACGTCTCAGCCTAAACTTTGAAATGTTATTTATTTATTTTCTTCCTTCAGTAGGAGTAGATAGGTTTTTTGAATAGGAGTAGAGGTTTATCCCTTGTTTCCTGTTTAGGATTGGGTTTCTGGTTCCTTCTAAAGTCTACTTCAACTCTATACTTCTAACGTCTCAGCCTAAACTTTGAAATGTTATTTATTTATTTTCTTCCTTCAGTAGGAGTAGATAGGTTTTTTGAATAGGAGTAGAGGTTTATCCCTTGTTTCCTGTTTAGGATTGGGTTTCTGGTTCCTTCTAAAGTCTACTTCAACTCTATACTTCTAACGTCTCAGCCTAAACTTTGAAATGTTATTTATTTATTTTCTTCCTTCAGTAGGAGTAGATAGGTTTTTTGAATAGGAGTAGAGGTTTATCCCTTGTTTCCTGTTTAGGATTGTGTTTCTGGTTCCTTCTAAAGTCTACTTCAACTCTATACTTCTAACGTCTCAGCCTAAACTTTGAAATGTTATTTATTTATTTTCTTCCTTCAGTAGGAGTAGATAGGTTTTTTGAATAGGAGTAGAGGTTTATCCCTTGTTTCCTGTTTAGGATTGGGTTTCTGGTTCCTTCTAAAGTCTACTTCAACTCTATACTTCTAACGTCTCAGCCTAAACTTTGAAATGTTATTTATTTATTTTCTTCCTTCAGTAGGAGTAGATAGGTTTTTTGAATAGGAGTAGAGGTTTATCCCTTGTTTCCTGTTTAGGATTGGGTTTCTGGTTCCTTCTAAAGTCTACTTCAACTCTATACTTCTAACGTCTCAGCCTAAACTTTGAAATGTTATTTATTTATTTTCTTCCTTCAGTAGGAGTAGATAGGTTTTTTGAATAGGAGTAGAGGTTTATCCCTTGTTTCCTGTTTAGGATTGGGTTTCTGGTTCCTTCTAAAGTCTACTTCAACTCTATACTTCTAACGTCTCAGCCTAAACTTTGAAATGTTATTTATTTATTTTCTTCCTTCAGTAGGAGTAGATAGGTTTTTTGAATAGGAGTAGAGGTTTATCCCTTGTTTCCTGTTTAGGATTGGGTTTCTGGTTCCTTCTAAAGTCTACTTCAACTCTATACTTCTAACGTCTCAGCCTAAACTTTGAAATGTTATTTATTTATTTTCTTCCTTCAGTAGGAGTAGATAGGTTTTTTGAATAGGAGTAGAGGTTTATCCCTTGTTTCCTGTTTAGGATTGGGTTTCTGGTTCCTTCTAAAGTCTACTTCAACTCTATACTTCTAACGTCTCAGCCTAAACTTTGAAATGTTATTTATTTATTTTCTTCCTTCAGTAGGAGTAGATAGGTTTTTTGAATAGGAGTAGAGGTTTATCCCTTGTTTCCTGTTTAGGATTGGGTTTCTGGTTCCTTCTAAAGTCTACTTCAACTCTATACTTCTAACGTCTCAGCCTAAACTTTGAAATGTTATTTATTTATTTTCTTCCTTCAGTAGGAGTAGATAGGTTTTTTGAATAGGAGTAGATGTTTATCCCTTGTTTCCTGTTTAGGATTGGGTTTCTGGTTCCTTCTAAAGTCTACTTCAACTCTATACTTCTAACGTCTCAGCCTAAACTTTGAAATGTTATTTATTTATTTTCTTCCTTCAGTAGGAGTAGATAGGTTTTTTAAATAGGAGTAGAGGTTTATCCCTTGTTTCCTGTTTAGGATTGGGTTTCTGGTTCCTTCTAAAGTCTACTTCAACTCTATACTTCTAACGTCTCAGCCTAAACTTTGAAATGTTATTTATTTATTTTCTTCCTTCAGTAGGAGTAGATAGGTTTTTTGAATAGGAGTAGAGGTTTATCCCTTGTTTCCTGTTTAGGATTGGGTTTCTGGTTCCTTCTAAAGTCTACTTCAACTCTATACTTCTAACGTCTCAGCCTAAACTTTGAAATGTTATTTATTTATTTTCTTCCTTCAGTAGGAGTAGATAGGTTTTTTGAATAGGAGTAGAGGTTTATCCCTTGTTTCCTGTTTAGGATTGGGTTTCTGGTTCCTTCTAAAGTCTACTTCAACTCTATACTTCTAACGTCTCAGCCTAAACTTTGAAATGTTATTTATTTATTTTCTTCCTTCAGTAGGAGTAGATAGGTTTTTTGAATAGGAGTAGAGGTTTATCCCTTGTTTCCTGTTTAGGATTGGGTTTCTGGTTCCTTCTAAAGTCTACTTCAACTCTATACTTCTAACGTCTCAGCCTAAACTTTGAAATGTTATTTATTTATTTTCTTCCTTCAGTAGGAGTAGATAGGTTTTTTGAATAGGAGTAGAGGTTTATCCCTTGTTTCCTGTTTAGGATTGGGTTTCTGGTTCCTTCTAAAGTCTACTTCAACTCTATACTTCTAACGTCTCAGCCTAAACTTTGAAATGTTATTTATTTATTTTCTTCCTTCAGTAGGAGTAGATAGGTTTTTTGAATAGGAGTAGAGGTTTATCCCTTGTTTCCTGTTTAGGATTGGGTTTCCGGTTCCTTCTAAAGTCTACTTCAACTCTATACTTCTAACGTCTCTGCCTAAACTCTGAAATGTTATTTATTTATTTTCTTCCTTCAGTCGGAGTAGATAGGTTTTTTGAATAGGAGTAGAGGTTTATCCCTTGTTTCCTGTTTAGGATTGGGTTTCTGGTTCCTTCTAAAGTCTACTTCAACTCTATACTTCTAACGTCTCAGCCTAAACTTTGAAATGTTATTTATTTATTTTCTTCCTTCAGTAGGAGTAGATAGGTTTTTTGAATAGGAGTAGAGGTTTATCCCTTGTTTCCTGTTTAGGATTGGGTTTCTGGTTCCTTCTAAAGTCTACTTCAACTCTATACTTCTAACGTCTCAGCCTAAACTTTGAAATGTTATTTATTTATTTTCTTCCTTCAGTAGGAGTAGATAGGTTTTTTGAATAGGAGTAGAGGTTTATCCCTTGTTTCCTGTTTAGGATTGGGTTTCTGGTTCCTTCTAAAGTCTACTTCAAATCTATACTTCTAACGTCTCAGCCTAAACTTTGAAATGTTATTTATTTATTTTCTTCCTTCAGTAGGAGTAGATAGGTTTTTTGAATAGGAGTAGAGGTTTATCCCTTGTTTCCTGTTTAGGATTGGGTTTCCGGTTCCTTCTAAAGTCTACTTCAACTCTATACTTCTAACGTCTCAGCCTAAACTTTGAAATGTTATTTATTTATTTTCTTCCTTCAGTAGGAGTAGATAGGTTTTTTGAATAGGAGTAGAGGTTTATCCCTTGTTTCCTGTTTAGGATTGGGTTTCCGGTTCCTTCTAAAGTCTACTTCAACTCTATACTTCTAACGTCTCAGCCTAAACTTTGAAATGTTATTTATTTATTTTCTTCCTTCAGTAGGAGTAGATAGGTTTTTTGAATAGGAGTAGAGGTTTATCCCTTGTTTCCTGTTTAGGATTTGGTTTCTGGTTCCTTCTAAAGTCTACTTCAACTCTATACTTCTAACGTCTCAGCCTAAACTTTGAAATGTTATTTATTTATTTTCTTCCTTCAGTAGGAGTAGATAGGTTTTTTGAATAGGAGTAGAGGTTTATCCCTTGTTTCCTGTTTAGGATTGGGTTTCTGGTTCCTTCTAAAGTCTACTTCAACTCTATACTTCTAACGTATCAGCCTAAACTTTGAAATGTTATTTATTTATTTTCTTCCTTCAGTAGGAGTAGATAGGTTTTTTGAATAGGAGTAGAGGTTTATCCCTTGTTTCCTGTTTAGGATTGGGTTTCCGGTTCCTTCTAAAGTCTACTTCAACTCTATACTTCTAACGTCTCAGCCTAAACTTTGAAATGTTATTTATTTATTTTCTTCCTTCAGTAGGAGTAGATAGGTTTTTTGAATAGGTGTAGAGGTTTATCCCTTGTTTCCTGTTTAGGATTGGGTTTCTGGTTCCTTCTAAAGTCTACTTCAACTCTATACTTCTAACGTCTCAGCCTAAACTTTGAAATGTTATTTATTTATTTTCTTCCTTCAGTAGGAGTAGATAGGTTTTTTGAATAGGAGTAGAGGTTTATCCCTTGTTTCCTGTTTAGGATTGGGTTTCCGGTTCCTTCTAAAGTCTACTTCAACTCTATACTTCTAACGTCTCAGCCTAAACTTTGAAATGTTATTTATTTATTTTCTTCCTTCAGTAGGAGTAGATAGGTTTTTTGAATAGGAGTAGAGGTTTATCCCTTGTTTCCTGTTTAGGATTGGGTTTCTGGTTCCTTCTAAAGTCTACTTCAACTCTATACTTCTAACGTCTCAGCCTAAACTTTGAAATGTTATTTATTTATTTTCTTCCTTCAGTAGGAGTAGATAGGTTTTTTGAATAGGAGTAGAGGTTTATCCCTTGTTTCCTGTTTAGGATTGGGTTTCCGGTTCCTTCTAAAGTCTACTTCAACTCTATACTTCTAACGTCTCAGCCTAAACTTTGAAATGTTATTTATTTATTTTCTTCCTTCAGTAGGAGTAGATAGGTTTTTTGAATAGGAGTAGAGGTTTATCCCTTGTTTCCTGTTTAGGATTGGGTTTCCGGTTCCTTCTAAAGTCTACTTCAACTCTATACTTCTAACGTCTCTGCCTAAACTCTGAAATGTTATTTATTTATTTTCTTCCTTCAGTCGGAGTAGATAGGTTTTTTGAATAGGAGTAGAGGTTTATCCCTTGTTTCCTGTTTAGGATTGGGTTTCTGGTTCCTTCTAAAGTCTACTTCAACTCTATACTTCTAACGTCTCAGCCTAAACTTTGAAATGTTATTTATTTATTTTCTTCCTTCAGTAGGAGTAGATAGGTTTTTTGAATAGGAGTAGAGGTTTATCCCTTGTTTCCTGTTTAGGATTGGGTTTCTGGTTCCTTCTAAAGTCTACTTCAACTCTATACTTCTAACGTCTCTGCCTAAACTCTGAAATGTTATTTATTTATTTTCTTCCTTCAGTCGGAGTAGATAGGTTTTTTGAATAGGAGTAGAGTTTTATCCCTTGTTTCCTGTTTAGGATTGGGTTTCTGGTTCCTTCTAAAGTCTACTTCAACTCTATACTTCTAACGTCTCAGCCTAAACTTTGAAATGTTATTTATTTATTTTCTTCCTTCAGTAGGAGTAGATAGGTTTTTTGAATAGGAGTAGAGGTTTATCCCTTGTTTCCTGTTTAGGATTGGGTTTCTGGTTCCTTCTAAAGTCTACTTCAACTCTATACTTCTAACGTCTCAGCCTAAACTTTGAAATGTTATTTATTTATTTTCTTCCTTCAGTAGGAGTAGATAGGTTTTTTGAATAGGAGTAGATGTTTATCCCTTGTTTCCTGTTTAGGATTGGGTTTCTGGTTCCTTCTAAAGTCTACTTCAACTCTATACTTCTAACGTCTCAGCCTAAACTTTGAAATGTTATTTATTTATTTTCTTCCTTCAGTAGGAGTAGATAGGTTTTTTGAATAGGAGTAGAGGTTTATCCCTTGTTTCCTGTTTAGGATTGGGTTTCTGGTTCCTTCTAAAGTCTACTTCAACTCTATACTTCTAACGTCTCAGCCTAAACTTTGAAATGTTATTTATTTATTTTCTTCCTTCAGTAGGAGTAGATAGGTTTTTTGAATAGGAGTAGAGGTTTATCCCTTGTTTCCTGTTTAGGATTGGGTTTCCGGTTCCTTCTAAAGTCTACTTCAACTCTATACTTCTAACGTCTCAGCCTAAACTTTGAAATGTTATTTATTTATTTTCTTCCTTCAGTAGGAGTAGATAGGTTTTTTGAATAGGAGTAGAGGTTTATCCCTTGTTTCCTGTTTAGGATTGGGTTTCTGGTTCCTTCTAAAGTCTACTTCAACTCTATACTTCTAACGTCTCAGCCTAAACTTTGAAATGTTATTTATTTATTTTCTTCCTTCAGTAGGAGTAGATAGGTTTTTTGAATAGGAGTAGAGGTTTATCCCTTGTTTCCTGTTTAGGATTGGGTTTCCGGTTCCTTCTAAAGTCTACTTCAACTCTATACTTCTAACGTCTCAGCCTAAACTTTGAAATGTTATTTATTTATTTTCTTCCTTCAGTAGGAGTAGATAGGTTTTTTGAATAGGAGTAGAGGTTTATCCCTTGTTTCCTGTTTAGGATTGGGTTTCCGGTTCCTTCTAAAGTCTACTTCAACTCTATACTTCTAACGTCTCAGCCTAAACTTTGAAATGTTATTTATTTATTTTCTTCCTTCAGTAGGAGTAGATAGGTTTTTTGAATAGGAGTAGAGGTTTATCCCTTGTTTCCTGTTTAGGATTGGGTTTCCGGTTCCTTCTAAAGTCTACTTCAACTCTATACTTCTAACGTCTCAGCCTAAACTTTGAAATGTTATTTATTTATTTTCTTCCTTCAGTAGGAGTAGATAGGTTTTTTGAATAGGAGTAGAGGTTTATCCCTTGTTTCCTGTTTAGGATTGGGTTTCTGGTTCCTTCTAAAGTCTACTTCAACTCTATACTTCTAACGTCTCAGCCTAAACTTTGAAATGTTATTTATTTATTTTCTTCCTTCAGTAGGAGTAGATAGGTTTTTTGAATAGGAGTAGAGGTTTATCCCTTGTTTCCTGTTTAGGATTGGGTTTCCGGTTCCTTCTAAAGTCTACTTCAACTCTATACTTCTAACGTCTCAGCCTAAACTTTGAAATGTTATTTATTTATTTTCTTCCTTCAGTAGGAGTAGATAGGTTTTTTGAATAGGAGTAGAGGTTTATCCCTTGTTTCCTGTTTAGGATTGGGTTTCCGGTTCCTTCTAAAGTCTACTTCAACTCTATACTTCTAACGTCTCAGCCTAAACTTTGAAATGTTATTTATTTATTTTCTTCCTTCAGTAGGAGTAGATAGGTTTTTTGAATAGGAGTAGAGGTTTATCCCTTGTTTCCTGTTTAGGATTGGGTTTCTGGTTCCTTCTAAAGTCTACTTCAACTCTATACTTCTAACGTCTCAGCCTAAACTTTGAAATGTTATTTATTTATTTTCTTCCTTCAGTAGGAGTAGATAGGTTTTTTGAATAGGAGTAGAGGTTTATCCCTTGTTTCCTGTTTAGGATTGGGTTTCCGGTTCCTTGTAAAGTCTACTTCAACTCTATACTTCTAACGTCTCAGCCTAAACTTTGAAATGTTATTTATTTATTTTCTTCCTTCAGTAGGAGTAGATAGGTTTTTTGAATAGGAGTAGAGGTTTATCCCTTGTTTCCTGTTTAGGATTGGGTTTCCGGTTCCTTCTAAAGTCTACTTCAACTCTATACTTCTAACGTCTCAGCCTAAACTTTGAAATGTTATTTATTTATTTTCTTCCTTCAGTAGGAGTAGATAGGTTTTTTGAATAGGAGTAGAGGTTTATCCCTTGTTTCCTGTTTAGGATTGGGTTTCCGGTTCCTTCTAAAGTCTACTCCAACTCTATACTTCTAATGTCTCAGCCTAAACTTTGAAATGTTATTTATTTATTTTCTTCCTTCAGTAGGAGTAGATACGTTTTTTGAATAGGAGTAGAGGTTTATCCCTTGTTTCCTGTTTAGGATTGGGTTTCCGGTTCCTTCTAAAGTCTACTTCAACTCTATACTTCTAACGTCTCTGCCTAAACTCTTAAATGTTATTTATTTATTTACTTCCTTCAGTAGGAGTAGATAGGTTTTTTGAATAGGTGTAGAGGTTTATCCCTTGTTTCCTGTTTAGGATTGGGTTTCCGGTTCCTTCTAAAGTCTACTTCAACTCTATACTTCTAACGTCTCAGCCTAAACTCTGAAATGTTATTTATTTATTTTCTTCCTTCAGTAGGAGTAGATAGGTTTTTTGAATAGGAGTAGAGGTTTATCCCTTGTTTCCTGTTTAGGATTGGGTTTCTGGTTCCTTCTAAAGTCTACTTCAACTCTATACTTCTAACGTCTCAGCCTAAACTTTGAAATGTTATTTATTTATTTTCTTCCTTCAGTAGGAGTAGATAGGTTTTTTGAATAGGAGTAGAGGTTTATCCCTTGTTTCCTGTTTAGGATTGGGTTTCTGGTTCCTTCTAAAGTCTACTTCAACTCTATACTTCTAACGTCTCCGCCTGAACTCTGAAATGTTATTTATTTATTTTCTTCCTTCAGTAGGAGTAGATAGGTTTTTTGAATAGGAGTAGAGGTTTATCCCTTGTTTCCTGTTTAGGATTGGGTTTCTGGTTCCTTCTAAAGTCTACTTCAACTCTATACTTCTAACGTCTCAGCCTAAACTTTGAAATGTTATTTATTTATTTTCTTCCTTCAGTAGGAGTAGATAGGTTTTTTGAATAGGAGTAGAGGTTTATCCCTTGTTTCCTGTTTAGGATTGGGTTTCTGGTTCCTTCTAAAGTCTACTTCAACTCTATACTTCTAACGTCTCAGCCTAAACTTTGAAATGTTATTTATTTATTTTCTTCCTTCAGTAGGAGTAGATAGGTTTTTTGAATAGGAGTAGAGGTTTATCCCTTGTTTCCTGTTTAGGATTGGGTTTCTGGTTCCTTCTAAAGTCTACTTCAACTCTATACTTCTAACGTCTCCGCCTGAACTCTGAAATGTTATTTATTTATTTTCTTCCTTCAGTAGGAGTAGATAGGTTTTTTGAATAGGAGTAGAGGTTTATCCCTTGTTTCCTGTTTAGGATTGGGTTTCTGGTTCCTTCTAAAGTCTACTTCAACTCTATACTTCTAACGTCTCAGCCTAAACTTTGAAATGTTATTTATTTATTTTCTTCCTTCAGTAGGAGTAGATAGGTTTTTTGAATAGGAGTAGAGGTTTATCCCTTGTTTCCTGTTTAGGATTGGGTTTCTGGTTCCTTCTAAAGTCTACTTCAACTCTATACTTCTAACGTCTCAGCCTAAACTTTGAAATGTTATTTATTTATTTTCTTCCTTCAGTAGGAGTAGGTAGGTTTTTTGAATAGGAGTAGAGGTTTATCCCTTGTTTCCTGTTTAGGATTGGGTTTCTGGTTCCTTCTAAAGTCTACTTCAACTCTATACTTCTAACGTCTCAGCCTAAACTTTGAAATGTTATTTATTTATTTTCTTCCTTCAGTAGGAGTAGATAGGTTTTTTGAATAGGAGTAGAGGTTTATCCCTTGTTTCCTGTTTAGGATTGGGTTTCTGGTTCCTTCTAAAGTCTACTTCAACTCTATACTTCTAACGTCTCAGCCTAAACTTTGAAATGTTATTTATTTATTTTCTTCCTTCAGTAGGAGTAGATAGGTTTTTTGAATAGGAGTAGAGGTTTATCCCTTGTTTCCTGTTTAGGATTGGGTTTCTGGTTCCTTCTAAAGTCTACTTCAACTCTATACTTCTAACGTCTCAGCCTAAACTTTGAAATGTTATTTATTTATTTTCTTCCTTCAGTAGGAGTAGATAGGTTTTTTGAATAGGAGTAGAGGTTTATCCCTTGTTTCCTGTTTAGGATTGGGTTTCTGGTTCCTTCTAAAGTCTACTTCAACTCTATACTTCTAACGTCTGTGCCTAAACTCTGAAATGTTATTTATTTATTTTCTTCCTTCAGTAGGAGTAGATAGGTTTTTTGAATAGGAGTAGAGGTTTATCCCTTGTTTCCTGTTTAGGATTGGGTTTCTGGTTCCTTCTAAAGTCTACTTCAACTCTATACTTCTAACGTCTGTGCCTAAACTCTGAAATGTTATTTATTTATTTTCTTCCTTCAGTAGGAGTAGATAGGTTTTTTGAATAGGTGTAGAGGTTTATCCCTTGTTTCCTGTTTAGGATTGGGTTTCTGGTTCCTTCTAAAGTCTACTTCAACTCTATACTTCTAACGTCTGTGCCTAAACTCTGAAATGTTATTTATTTATTTTCTTCCTTCAGTTGGAGTAGATAGGTTTTTTGAATAGGTGTAGAGGTTTATCCCTTGTTTCCTGTTTAGGATTGGGTTTCTGGTTCCTTCTAAAGTCTACTTCAACTCTATACTTCTAACGTCTCTGCCTAAACTCTGAAATGTTATTTATTTATTTTCTTCCTTCAGTAGGAGTAGATAGGTTTTTTGAATAGGTGTAGAGGTTTATCCCTTGTTTCCTGTTTAGGATTGGGTTTCTGGTTCCTTCTAAAGTCTACTTCAACTCTATACTTCTAACGTCTGTGCCTAAACTCTGAAATGTTATTTATTTATTTTCTTCCTTCAGTAGGAGTAGATAGGTTTTTTGAATAGGTGTAGAGGTTTATCCCTTGTTTCCTGTTTAGGATTGGGTTTCTGGTTCCTTCTAAAGTCTACTTCAACTCTATACTTCTAACGTCTGTGCCTAAACTCTGAAATGTTATTTATTTATTTTCTTCCTTCAGTAGGAGTAGATAGGTTTTTTGAATAGGTGTAGAGGTTTATCCCTTGTTTCCTGTTTAGGATTGGGTTTCTGGTTCCTTCTAAAGTCTACTTCAACTCTATACTTCTAACGTCTGTGCCTAAACTCTGAAATGTTATTTATTTATTTTCTTCCTTCAGTTGGAGTAGATAGGTTTTTTGAATAGGTGTAGAGGTTTATCCCTTGTTTCCTGTTTAGGATTGGGTTTCTGGTTCCTTCTAAAGTCTACTTCAACTCTATACTTCTAACGTCTCTGCCTAAACTCTGAAATGTTATTTATTTATTTTCTTCCTTCAGTAGGAGTAGATAGGTTTTTTGAATAGGAGTAGAGGTTTATCCCTTGTTTCCTGTTTAGAATTGGGTTTCTGGTTCCTTCTAAAATCTACTTCAACTCTATACTTCTAACATCTCAGCCTAAACTCTGAAATGTTATTTATTTATTTTCTTCCTTCAGTAGGAGTAGATAGGTTTTTTGAATAGGAGTAGAGGTTTATCCCTTGTTTCCTGTTTAGGATTGGGTTTCTGGTTCCTTCTAAAGTCTACTTTAACTCTATACTTCTAACGTCTCTGCCTAAACTCTGAAATGTTATTTATTTATTTTCTTCCTTCAGTAGGAGTAGATAGGTTTTTTGAATAGGAGTAGAGGTTTATCCCTTGTTTCCTGTTTAGGATTGGGTTTCTGGTTCCTTCTAAAATCTACTTCAACTCTATACTTCTAACGTCTCAGCCTAAACTTTGAAATGTTATTTATTATTTTCTTCCTTCAGTAGGAGTAGATAGGTTTTTTGAATAGGAGTAGAGGTTTATCCCTTGTTTCCTGTTTAGAATTGGGTTTCTGGTTCCTTCTAAAATCTACTTCAACTCTATACTTCTAACATCTCAGCCTAAACTCTGAAATGTTATTTATTTATTTTCTTCCTTCAGTAGGAGTAGATAGGTTTTTTGAATAGGAGTAGAGGTTTATCCCTTGTTTCCTGTTTAGGATTGGGTTTCTGGTTCCTTCTAAAGTCTACTTCAACTCTATACTTCTAACGTCTCTGCCTAAACTCTGAAATGTTATTTATTTATTTTCTTCCTTCAGTAGGAGTAGATAGGTTTTTTGAATAGGAGTAGAGGTTTATCCCTTGTTTCCTGTTTAGGATTGGGTTTCTGGTTCCTTCTAAAGTCTACTTCAACTCTATACTTCTAACGTCTCAGCCTAAACTTTGAAATGTTATTTATTTATTTTCTTCCTTCAGTAGGAGTAGATAGGTTTTTTGAATAGGAGTAGAGGTTTATCCCTTGTTTCCTGTTTAGGATTGGGTTTCCGGTTCCTTCTAAAGTCTACTTCAACTCTATACTTCTAACGTCTCAGCCTAAACTTTGAAATGTTATTTATTTATTTTCTTCCTTCAGTAGGAGTAGATAGGTTTTTTGAATAGGAGTAGAGGTTTATCCCTTGTTTCCTGTTTAGGATTGGGTTTCCGGTTCCTTCTAAAGTCTACTTCAACTCTATACTTCTAACGTCTCAGCCTAAACTTTGAAATGTTATTTATTTATTTTCTTCCTTCAGTAGGAGTAGATAGGTTTTTTGAATAGGAGTAGAGGTTTATCCCTTGTTTCCTGTTTAGGATTGGGTTTCTGGTTCCTTCTAAAGTCTACTTCAACTCTATACTTCTAACGTCTCAGCCTAAACTTTGAAATGTTATTTATTTATTTTCTTCCTTCAGTAGGAGTAGATAGGTTTTTTGAATAGGAGTAGAGGTTTATCCCTTGTTTCCTGTTTAGGATTGGGTTTCCGGTTCCTTGTAAAGTCTACTTCAACTCTATACTTCTAACGTCTCAGCCTAAACTTTGAAATGTTATTTATTTATTTTCTTCCTTCAGTAGGAGTAGATAGGTTTTTTGAATAGGAGTAGAGGTTTATCCCTTGTTTCCTGTTTAGGATTGGGTTTCCGGTTCCTTCTAAAGTCTACTTCAACTCTATACTTCTAACGTCTCAGCCTAAACTTTGAAATGTTATTTATTTATTTTCTTCCTTCAGTAGGAGTAGATAGGTTTTTTGAATAGGAGTAGAGGTTTATCCCTTGTTTCCTGTTTAGGATTGGGTTTCCGGTTCCTTCTAAAGTCTACTCCAACTCTATACTTCTAATGTCTCAGCCTAAACTTTGAAATGTTATTTATTTATTTTCTTCCTTCAGTAGGAGTAGATACGTTTTTTGAATAGGAGTAGAGGTTTATCCCTTGTTTCCTGTTTAGGATTGGGTTTCCGGTTCCTTCTAAAGTCTACTTCAACTCTATACTTCTAACGTCTCTGCCTAAACTCTTAAATGTTATTTATTTATTTTCTTCCTTCAGTAGGAGTAGATAGGTTTTTTGAATAGGTGTAGAGGTTTATCCCTTGTTTCCTGTTTAGGATTGGGTTTCCGGTTCCTTCTAAAGTCTACTTCAACTCTATACTTCTAACGTCTCAGCCTAAACTCTGAAATGTTATTTATTTATTTTCTTCCTTCAGTAGGAGTAGATAGGTTTTTTGAATAGGAGTAGAGGTTTATCCCTTGTTTCCTGTTTAGGATTGGGTTTCTGGTTCCTTCTAAAGTCTACTTCAACTCTATACTTCTAACGTCTCAGCCTAAACTTTGAAATGTTATTTATTTATTTTCTTCCTTCAGTAGGAGTAGATAGGTTTTTTGAATAGGAGTAGAGGTTTATCCCTTGTTTCCTGTTTAGGATTGGGTTTCTGGTTCCTTCTAAAGTCTACTTCAACTCTATACTTCTAACGTCTCCGCCTGAACTCTGAAATGTTATTTATTTATTTTCTTCCTTCAGTAGGAGTAGATAGGTTTTTTGAATAGGAGTAGAGGTTTATCCCTTGTTTCCTGTTTAGGATTGGGTTTCTGGTTCCTTCTAAAGTCTACTTCAACTCTATACTTCTAACGTCTCAGCCTAAACTTTGAAATGTTATTTATTTATTTTCTTCCTTCAGTAGGAGTAGATAGGTTTTTTGAATAGGAGTAGAGGTTTATCCCTTGTTTCCTGTTTAGGATTGGGTTTCTGGTTCCTTCTAAAGTCTACTTCAACTCTATACTTCTAACGTCTCAGCCTAAACTTTGAAATGTTATTTATTTATTTTCTTCCTTCAGTAGGAGTAGATAGGTTTTTTGAATAGGAGTAGAGGTTTATCCCTTGTTTCCTGTTTAGGATTGGGTTTCTGGTTCCTTCTAAAGTCTACTTCAACTCTATACTTCTAACGTCTCCGCCTGAACTCTGAAATGTTATTTATTTATTTTCTTCCTTCAGTAGGAGTAGATAGGTTTTTTGAATAGGAGTAGAGGTTTATCCCTTGTTTCCTGTTTAGGATTGGGTTTCTGGTTCCTTCTAAAGTCTACTTCAACTCTATACTTCTAACGTCTCAGCCTAAACTTTGAAATGTTATTTATTTATTTTCTTCCTTCAGTAGGAGTAGATAGGTTTTTTGAATAGGAGTAGAGGTTTATCCCTTGTTTCCTGTTTAGGATTGGGTTTCTGGTTCCTTCTAAAGTCTACTTCAACTCTATACTTCTAACGTCTCAGCCTAAACTTTGAAATGTTATTTATTTATTTTCTTCCTTCAGTAGGAGTAGGTAGGTTTTTTGAATAGGAGTAGAGGTTTATCCCTTGTTTCCTGTTTAGGATTGGGTTTCTGGTTCCTTCTAAAGTCTACTTCAACTCTATACTTCTAACGTCTCAGCCTAAACTTTGAAATGTTATTTATTTATTTTCTTCCTTCAGTAGGAGTAGATAGGTTTTTTGAATAGGAGTAGAGGTTTATCCCTTGTTTCCTGTTTAGGATTGGGTTTCTGGTTCCTTCTAAAGTCTACTTCAACTCTATACTTCTAACGTCTCAGCCTAAACTTTGAAATGTTATTTATTTATTTTCTTCCTTCAGTAGGAGTAGATAGGTTTTTTGAATAGGAGTAGAGGTTTATCCCTTGTTTCCTGTTTAGGATTGGGTTTCTGGTTCCTTCTAAAGTCTACTTCAACTCTATACTTCTAACGTCTCAGCCTAAACTTTGAAATGTTATTTATTTATTTTCTTCCTTCAGTAGGAGTAGATAGGTTTTTTGAATAGGAGTAGAGGTTTATCCCTTGTTTCCTGTTTAGGATTGGGTTTCTGGTTCCTTCTAAAGTCTACTTCAACTCTATACTTCTAACGTCTGTGCCTAAACTCTGAAATGTTATTTATTTATTTTCTTCCTTCAGTAGGAGTAGATAGGTTTTTTGAATAGGAGTAGAGGTTTATCCCTTGTTTCCTGTTTAGGATTGGGTTTCTGGTTCCTTCTAAAGTCTACTTCAACTCTATACTTCTAACGTCTGTGCCTAAACTCTGAAATGTTATTTATTTATTTTCTTCCTTCAGTAGGAGTAGATAGGTTTTTTGAATAGGTGTAGAGGTTTATCCCTTGTTTCCTGTTTAGGATTGGGTTTCTGGTTCCTTCTAAAGTCTACTTCAACTCTATACTTCTAACGTCTGTGCCTAAACTCTGAAATGTTATTTATTTATTTTCTTCCTTCAGTTGGAGTAGATAGGTTTTTTGAATAGGTGTAGAGGTTTATCCCTTGTTTCCTGTTTAGGATTGGGTTTCTGGTTCCTTCTAAAGTCTACTTCAACTCTATACTTCTAACGTCTCTGCCTAAACTCTGAAATGTTATTTATTTATTTTCTTCCTTCAGTAGGAGTAGATAGGTTTTTTGAATAGGTGTAGAGGTTTATCCCTTGTTTCCTGTTTAGGATTGGGTTTCTGGTTCCTTCTAAAGTCTACTTCAACTCTATACTTCTAACGTCTGTGCCTAAACTCTGAAATGTTATTTATTTATTTTCTTCCTTCAGTAGGAGTAGATAGGTTTTTTGAATAGGTGTAGAGGTTTATCCCTTGTTTCCTGTTTAGGATTGGGTTTCTGGTTCCTTCTAAAGTCTACTTCAACTCTATACTTCTAACGTCTGTGCCTAAACTCTGAAATGTTATTTATTTATTTTCTTCCTTCAGTAGGAGTAGATAGGTTTTTTGAATAGGTGTAGAGGTTTATCCCTTGTTTCCTGTTTAGGATTGGGTTTCTGGTTCCTTCTAAAGTCTACTTCAACTCTATACTTCTAACGTCTGTGCCTAAACTCTGAAATGTTATTTATTTATTTTCTTCCTTCAGTTGGAGTAGATAGGTTTTTTGAATAGGTGTAGAGGTTTATCCCTTGTTTCCTGTTTAGGATTGGGTTTCTGGTTCCTTCTAAAGTCTACTTCAACTCTATACTTCTAACGTCTCTGCCTAAACTCTGAAATGTTATTTATTTATTTTCTTCCTTCAGTAGGAGTAGATAGGTTTTTTGAATAGGAGTAGAGGTTTATCCCTTGTTTCCTGTTTAGAATTGGGTTTCTGGTTCCTTCTAAAATCTACTTCAACTCTATACTTCTAACATCTCAGCCTAAACTCTGAAATGTTATTTATTTATTTTCTTCCTTCAGTAGGAGTAGATAGGTTTTTTGAATAGGAGTAGAGGTTTATCCCTTGTTTCCTGTTTAGGATTGGGTTTCTGGTTCCTTCTAAAGTCTACTTTAACTCTATACTTCTAACGTCTCTGCCTAAACTCTGAAATGTTATTTATTTATTTTCTTCCTTCAGTAGGAGTAGATAGGTTTTTTGAATAGGAGTAGAGGTTTATCCCTTGTTTCCTGTTTAGGATTGGGTTTCTGGTTCCTTCTAAAATCTACTTCAACTCTATACTTCTAACGTCTCAGCCTAAACTTTGAAATGTTATTTATTATTTTCTTCCTTCAGTAGGAGTAGATAGGTTTTTTGAATAGGAGTAGAGGTTTATCCCTTGTTTCCTGTTTAGAATTGGGTTTCTGGTTCCTTCTAAAATCTACTTCAACTCTATACTTCTAACATCTCAGCCTAAACTCTGAAATGTTATTTATTTATTTTCTTCCTTCAGTAGGAGTAGATAGGTTTTTTGAATAGGAGTAGAGGTTTATCCCTTGTTTCCTGTTTAGGATTGGGTTTCTGGTTCCTTCTAAAGTCTACTTCAACTCTATACTTCTAACGTCTGTGCCTAAACTCTGAAATGTTATTTATTTATTTTCTTCCTTCAGTAGGAGTAGATAGGTTTTTTGAATAGGAGTAGAGGTTTATCCCTTGTTTCCTGTTTAGGATTGGGTTTCTGGTTCCTTCTAAAGTCTACTTCAACTCTATACTTCTAACGTCTGTGCCTAAACTCTGAAATGTTATTTATTTATTTTCTTCCTTCAGTAGGAGTAGATAGGTTTTTTGAATAGGAGTAGAGGTTTATCCCTTGTTTCCTGTTTAGAATTGGGTTTCTGGTTCCTTCTAAAATCTACTTCAACTCTATACTTCTAACATCTCAGCCTAAACTCTGAAATGTTATTTATTTATTTTCTTCCTTCAGTAGGAGTAGATAGGTTTTTTGAATAGGAGTAGAGGTTTATCCCTTGTTTCCTGTTTAGGATTGGGTTTCTGGTTCCTTCTAAAGTCTACTTCAACTCTATACTTCTAACGTCTCTGCCTAAACTCTGAAATGTTATTTATTTATTTTCTTCCTTCAGTAGGAGTAGATAGGTTTTTTGAATAGGAGTAGAGGTTTATCCCTTGTTTCCTGTTTAGGATTGGGTTTCTGGTTCCTTCTAAAATCTACTTCAACTCTATACTTCTAACATCTCAGCCTAAACTCTGAAATGTTATTTATTTATTTTCTTCCTTCAGTAGGAGTAGATAGGTTTTTTGAATAGGAGTAGAGGTTTATCCCTTGTTTCCTGTTTAGGATTGGGTTTCTGGTTCCTTCTAAAGTCTACTTCAACTCTATACTTCTAACGTCTGTGCCTAAACTTTGAAATGTTATTTATTATTTTCTTCCTTCAGTAGGAGTAGATAGGTTTTTTGAATAGGAGTAGAGGTTTATCCCTTGTTTCCTGTTTAGAATTGGGTTTCTGGTTCCTTCTAAAGTCTACTTCAACTCTATACTTCTAACGTCTGTGCCTAAACTCTGAAATGTTATTTATTTATTTTCTTCCTTCAGTAGGAGTAGATAGGTTTTTTGAATAGGAGTAGAGGTTTATCCCTTGTTTCCTGTTTAGGATTGGGTTTCTGGTTCCTTCTAAAGTCTACTTCAACTCTATACTTCTAACGTCTCAGCCTAAACTCTGAAATGTTATTTATTATTTTCTTCCTTCAGTGGGAGTAGATAGGTTTTTTGAATAGGAGTAGAGGTTTATCCCTTGTTTCCTGTTTAGAATTGGGTTTCTGGTTCCTTCTAAAATCTACTTCAACTCTATACTTCTAACGTCTCTGCCTAAACTCTGAAATGTTATTTATTTATTTTCTTCCTTCAGTAGGAGTAGATAGGTTTTTTGAATAGGAGTAGAGGTTTATCCCTTGTTTCCTGTTTAGGATTGGGTTTCTGGTTCCTTCTAAAATCTACTTCAACTCTATACTTCTAACGTCTGTGCCTAAACTCTGAAATGTTATTTATTTATTTTCTTCCTTCAGTAGGAGTAGATAGGTTTTTTGAATAGGAGTAGAGGTTTATCCCTTGTTTCCTGTTTAGGATTGGGTTTCTGGTTCCTTCTAAAGTCTACTTCAACTCTATACTTCTAACGTCTCAGCCTAAACTCTGAAATGTTATTTATTATTTTCTTCCTTCAGTGGGAGTAGATAGGTTTTTTGAATAGGAGTAGAGGTTTATCCCTTGTTTCCTGTTTAGAATTGGGTTTCTGGTTCCTTCTAAAATCTACTTCAACTCTATACTTCTAACGTCTCTGCCTAAACTCTGAAATGTCATTTATTTATTTTCTTCCTTCAGTAGGAGTAGATAGGTTTTTTGAATAGGAGTAGAGGTTTATCCCTTGTTTCCTGTTTAGGATTGGGTTTCTGGTTCCTTCTAAAATCTACTTCAACTCTATACTTCTAACGTCTGTGCCTAAACTCTGAAATGTTATTTATTTATTTTCTTCCTTCAGTAGGAGTAGATAGGTTTTTTGAATAGGAGTAGAGGTTTATCCCTTGTTTCCTGTTTAGGATTGGGTTTCTGGTTCCTTCTAAAGTCTACTTCAACTCTATACTTCTAACGTCTGTGCCTAAACTCTGAAATGTTATTTATTTATTTTCTTCCTTCAGTAGGAGTAGATAGGTTTTTTGAATAGGAGTAGAGGTTTATCCCTTGTTTCCTGTTTAGAATTGGGTTTCTGGTTCCTTCTAAAGTCTACTTCAACTCTATACTTCTAACGTCTGTGCCTAAACTCTGAAATGTTATTTATTTATTTTCTTCCTTCAGTAGGAGTAGATAGGTTTTTTGAATAGGAGTAGAGGTTTATCCCTTGTTTCCTGTTTAGGATTGGGTTTCTGGTTCCTTCTAAAGTCTACTTCAACTCTATACTTCTAACGTCTGTGCCTAAACTCTGAAATGTTATTTATTTATTTTCTTCCTTCAGTAGGAGTAGATAGGTTTTTTGAATAGGAGTAGAGGTTTATCCCTTGTTTCCTGTTTAGAATTGGGTTTCTGGTTCCTTCTAAAGTCTACTTCAACTCTATAGTTCTAACGTCTGTGCCTAAACTCTGAAATGTTATTTATTTATTTTCTTCCTTCAGTAGGAGTAGATAGGTTTTTTGAATAGGAGTAGAGGTTTATCCCTTGTTTCCTGTTTAGGATTGGGTTTCTGGTTCCTTCTAAAGTCTACTTCAACTCTATACTTCTAACGTCTGTGCCTAAACTCTGAAATGTTATTTATTTATTTTCTTCCTTCAGTAGGAGTAGATAGGTTTTTTGAATAGGAGTAGAGGTTTATCCCTTGTTTCCTGTTTAGGATTGGGTTTCTGGTCCCTTCTAAAGTCTACTTCAACTCTATACTTCTAACGTCTGTGCCTAAACTCTGAAATGTTATTTATTTATTTTCTTCCTTCAGTAGGAGTAGATAGGATTTTTGAATAGGAGTAGAGGTTTATCCCTTGTTTCCTGTTTAGAATTGGGTTTCTGGTTCCTTCTAAAGTCTACTTCAACTCTATACTTCTAACGTCTGTGCCTAAACTCTGAAATGTTATTTATTTATTTTCTTCCTTCAGTAGGAGTAGATAGGTTTTTTGAATAGGAGTAGAGGTTTATCCCTTGTTTCCTGTTTAGGATTGGGTTTCTGGTTCCTTCTAAAGTCTACTTCAACTCTATACTTCTAACGTCTCAGCCTAAACTTTGAAATGTTATTTATTATTTTCTTCCTTCAGTGGGAGTAGATAGGTTTTTTGAATAGGAGTAGAGGTTTATCCCTTGTTTCCTGTTTAGAATTGGGTTTCTGGTTCCTTCTAAAGTCTACTTCAACTCTATACTTCTAACGTCTGTGCCTAAACTCTGAAATGTTATTTATTTATTTTCTTCCTTCAGTAGGAGTAGATAGGTTTTTTGAATAGGAGTAGAGGTTTATCCCTTGTTTCCTGTTTAGGATTGGGTTTCTGGTTCCTTCTAAAGTCTACTTCAACTCTATACTTCTAACGTCTGTGCCTAAACTCTGAAATGTTATTTATTTATTTTCTTCCTTCAGTAGGAGTAGATAGGTTTTTTGAATAGGAGTAGAGGTTTATCCCTTGTTTCCTGTTTAGAATTGGGTTTCTGGTTCCTTCTAAAGTCTACTTCAACTCTATACTTCTAACGTCTGTGCCTAAACTCTGAAATGTTATTTATTTATTTTCTTCCTTCAGTAGGAGTAGATAGGTTTTTTGAATAGGAGTAGAGGTTTATCCCTTGTTTCCTGTTTAGGATTGGGTTTCTGGTTCCTTCTAAAGTCTACTTCAACTCTATACTTCTAACGTCTCTGCCTAAACTCTGAAATGTTATTTATTTATTTTCTTCCTTCAGTAGGAGTAGATAGGTTTTTTGAATAGGAGTAGAGGTTTATCCCTTGTTTCCTGTTTAGAATTGGGTTTCTGGTTCCTTCTAAAGTCTACTTCAACTCTATACTTCTAACGTCTGTGCCTAAACTCTGAAATGTTATTTATTTATTTTCTTCCTTCAGTAGGAGTAGATAGGTTTTTTGAATAGGAGTAGAGGTTTATCCCTTGTTTCCTGTTTAGGATTGGGTTTCTGGTTCCTTCTAAAGTCTACTTCAACTCTATACTTCTAACGTCTGTGCCTAAACTCTGAAATGTTATTTATTTATTTTCTTCCTTCAGTAGGAGTAGATAGGTTTTTTGAATAGAAGTAGAAGTTTATCCCTTGTTTCCTGTTTAGGATTGGGTTTCTTGTTCCTTCTAAAGTCTACTTCAACTCTATACTTCTAACGTCTGTGCCTAAACTCTGAAATGTTATTTATTTATTTTCTTCCTTCAGTAGGAGTAGATAGGTTTTTTGAATAGGAGTAGAGGTTTATCCCTTGTTTCCTGTTTAGAATTGGGTTTCTGGTTCCTTCTAAAGTCTACTTCAACTCTATACTTCTAACGTCTGTGCCTAAACTCTGAAATGTTATTTATTTATTTTCTTCCTTCAGTAGGAGTAGATAGGTTTTTTGAATAGGAGTAGAGGTTTATCCCTTGTTTCCTGTTTAGGATTGGGTTTCTGGTTCCTTCTAAAGTCTACTTCAACTCTATACTTCTAACGTCTGTGCCTAAACTCTGAAATGTTATTTATTTATTTTCTTCCTTCAGTAGGAATAGATAGGTTTTTTGAATAGAAGTAGAAGTTTATCCCTTGTTTCCTGTTTAGGATTGGGTTTCTTGTTCCTTCTAAAGTCTACTTCAACTCTATACTTCTAACGTCTGTGCCTAAACTCTGAAATGTTATTTATTTATTTTCTTCCTTCAGTAGGAGTAGATAGGTTTTTTGAATAGGAGTAGAGGTTTATCCCTTGTTTCCTGTTTAGGATTGGGTTTCTGGTTCCTTCTAAAGTCTACTTCAACTCTATACTTCTAACGTCTCAGCCTAAACTCTGAAATGTTATTTATTATTTTCTTCCTTCAGTGGGAGTAGATAGGTTTTTTGAATAGGAGTAGAGGTTTATCCCTTGTTTCCTGTTTAGAATTGGGTTTCTGGTTCCTTCTAAAGTCTACTTCAACTCTATACTTCTAACGTCTCTGCCTAAACTCTGAAATGTTATTTATTTATTTTCTTCCTTCAGTAGGAGTAGATAGGTTTTTTGAATAGGAGTAGAGGTTTATCCCTTGTTTCCTGTTTAGGATTGGGTTTCTGGTTCCTTCTAAAATCTACTTCAACTCTATACTTCTAACGTCTCAGCCTAAACTTTGAAATGTTATTTATTATTTTCTTCCTTCAGTGGGAGTAGATAGGTTTTTTGAATAGGAGTAGAGGTTTATCCCTTGTTTCCTGTTTAGAATTGGGTTTCTGGTTCCTTCTAAAGTCTACTTCAACTCTATACTTCTAACGTCTCTGCCTAAACTCTGAAATGTTATTTATTTATTTTCTTCCTTCAGTAGGAGTAGATAGGTTTTTTGAATAGGAGTAGAGGTTTATCCCTTGTTTCCTGTTTAGGATTGGGTTTCTGGTTCCTTCTAAAGTCTACTTCAACTCTATACTTCTAACGTCTCAGCCTAAACTCTGAAATGTTATTTATTTATTTTCTTCCTTCAGTAGGAGTAGATAGGTTTTTTGAATAGGAGTAGAGGTTTATCCCTTGTTTCCTGTTTAGAATTGGGTTTCTGGTTCCTTCTAAAGTCTACTTCAACTCTATACTTCTAACGTCTCTGCCTAAACTCTGAAATGTTATTTATTTATTTTCTTCCTTCAGTAGGAGTAGATAGGTTTTTTGAATAGGAGTAGAGGTTTATCCCTTGTTTCCTGTTTAGGATTGGGTTTCTGGTTCCTTCTAAAGTCTACTTCAACTCTATACTTCTAACGTCTCAGCCTAAACTTTGAAATGTTATTTATTATTTTCTTCCTTCAGTGGGAGTAGATAGGTTTTTTGAATAGGAGTAGAGGTTTATCCCTTGTTTCCTGTTTAGAATTGGGTTTCTGGTTCCTTCTAAAGTCTACTTCAACTCTATACTTCTAACGTCTGTGCCTAAACTCTGAAATGTTATTTATTTATTTTCTTCCTTCAGTAGGAGTAGATAGGTTTTTTGAATAGGAGTAGAGGTTTATCCCTTGTTTCCTGTTTAGGATTGGGTTTCTGGTTCCTTCTAAAGTCTACTTCAACTCTATACTTCTAACGTCTGTGCCTAAACTCTGAAATGTTATTTATTTATTTTCTTCCTTCAGTAGGAGTAGATAGGTTTTTTGAATAGGAGTAGAGGTTTATCCCTTGTTTCCTGTTTAGAATTGGGTTTCTGGTTCCTTCTAAAGTCTACTTCAACTCTATACTTCTAACGTCTGTGCCTAAACTCTGAAATGTTATTTATTTATTTTCTTCCTTCAGTAGGAGTAGATAGGTTTTTTGAATAGGATTAGAGGTTTATCCCTTGTTTCCTGTTTAGGATTGGGTTTCTGGTTCCTTCTAAAGTCTACTTCAACTCTATACTTCTAACGTCTGTGCGTAAACTCTGAAATGTTATTTATTTATTTTCTTCCTTCAGTAGGAGTAGATAGGTTTTTTGAATAGGAGTAGAGGTTTATCCCTTGTTTCCTGTTTAGGATTGGGTTTCTGGTTCCTTCTAAAGTCTACTTCAACTCTATACTTCTAACGTCTGTGCCTAAACTCTGAAATGTTATTTATTTATTTTCTTCCTTCAGTAGGAGTAGATAGGTTTTTTGAATAGGAGTAGAGGTTTATCCCTTGTTTCCTGTTTAGGATTGGGTTTCTGGTTCCTTCTAAAGTCTACTTCAACTCTATACTTCTAACGTCTCAGCCTAAACTCTGAAATGTTATTTATTATTTTCTTCCTTCAGTGGGAGTAGATAGGTTTTTTGAATAGGAGTAGAGGTTTATCCCTTGTTTCCTGTTTAGAATTGGGTTTCTGGTTCCTTCTAAAGTCTACTTCAACTCTATACTTCTAACGTCTCTGCCTAAACTCTGAAATGTTATTTATTTATTTTCTTCCTTCAGTAGGAGTAGATAGGTTTTTTGAATAGGAGTAGAGGTTTATCCCTTGTTTCCTGTTTAGGATTGGGTTTCTGGTTCCTTCTAAAATCTACTTCAACTCTATACTTCTAACGTCTCAGCCTAAACTTTGAAATGTTATTTATTATTTTCTTCCTTCAGTGGGAGTAGATAGGTTTTTTGAATAGGAGTAGAGGTTTATCCCTTGTTTCCTGTTTAGAATTGGGTTTCTTGTTCCTTCTAAAGTCTACTTCAACTCTATACTTCTAACGTCTGTGCCTAAACTCTGAAATGTTATTTATTTATTTTCTTCCTTCAGTAGGAGTAGATAGGTTTTTTGAATAGGAGTAGAGGTTTATCCCTTGTTTCCTGTTTAGGATTGGGTTTCTGGTTCCTTCTAAAGTCTACTTCAACTCTATACTTCTAACGTCTCAGCCTAAACTCTGAAATGTTATTTATTATTTTCTTCCTTCAGTGGGAGTAGATAGGTTTTTTGAATAGGAGTAGAGGTTTATCCCTTGTTTCCTGTTTAGAATTGGGTTTCTGGTTCCTTCTAAAGTCTACTTCAACTCTATACTTCTAACGTCTCTGCCTAAACTCTGAAATGTTATTTATTTATTTTCTTCCTTCAGTAGGAGTAGATAGGTTTTTTGAATAGGAGTAGAGGTTTATCCCTTGTTTCCTGTTTAGAATTGGGTTTCTGGTTCCTTCTAAAGTCTACTTCAACTCTATACTTCTAACGTCTCTGCCTAAACTCTGAAATGTTATTTATTTATTTTCTTCCTTCAGTAGGAGTAGATAGGTTTTTTGAATAGGAGTAGAGGTTTATCCCTTGTTTCCTGTTTAGGATTGGGTTTCTGGTTCCTTCTAAAGTCTACTTCAACTCTATACTTCTAACGTCTCAGCCTAAACTCTGAAATGTTATTTATTTATTTTCTTCCTTCAGTAGGAGTAGATAGGTTTTTTGAATAGGAGTAGAGGTTTATCCCTTGTTTCCTGTTTAGAATTGGGTTTCTGGTTCCTTCTAAAGTCTACTTCAACTCTATACTTCTAACGTCTCTGCCTAAACTCTGAAATGTTATTTATTTATTTTCTTCCTTCAGTAGGAGTAGATAGGTTTTTTGAATAGGAGTAGAGGTTTATCCCTTGTTTCCTGTTTAGGATTGGGTTTCTGGTTCCTTCTAAAGTCTACTTCAACTCTATACTTCTAACGTCTCAGCCTAAACTTTGAAATGTTATTTATTATTTTCTTCCTTCAGTGGGAGTAGATAGGTTTTTTGAATAGGAGTAGAGGTTTATCCCTTGTTTCCTGTTTAGAATTGGGTTTCTGGTTCCTTCTAAAGTCTACTTCAACTCTATACTTCTAACGTCTGTGCCTAAACTCTGAAATGTTATTTATTTATTTTCTTCCTTCAGTAGGAGTAGATAGGTTTTTTGAATAGGAGTAGAGGTTTATCCCTTGTTTCCTGTTTAGGATTGGGTTTCTGGTTCCTTCTAAAGTCTACTTCAACTCTATACTTCTAACGTCTGTGCCTAAACTCTGAAATGTTATTTATTTATTTTCTTCCTTCAGTAGGAGTAGATAGGTTTTTTGAATAGGAGTAGAGGTTTATCCCTTGTTTCCTGTTTAGAATTGGGTTTCTGGTTCCTTCTAAAGTCTACTTCAACTCTATACTTCTAACGTCTGTGCCTAAACTCTGAAATGTTATTTATTTATTTTCTTCCTTCAGTAGGAGTAGATAGGTTTTTTGAATAGGATTAGAGGTTTATCCCTTGTTTCCTGTTTAGGATTGGGTTTCTGGTTCCTTCTAAAGTCTACTTCAACTCTATACTTCTAACGTCTGTGCCTAAACTCTGAAATGTTATTTATTTATTTTCTTCCTTCAGTAGGAGTAGATAGGTTTTTTGAATAGGAGTAGAGGTTTATCCCTTGTTTCCTGTTTAGGATTGGGTTTCTGGTTCCTTCTAAAGTCTACTTCAACTCTATACTTCTAACGTCTGTGCCTAAACTCTGAAATGTTATTTATTTATTTTCTTCCTTCAGTAGGAGTAGATGGGTTTTTTGAATAGGAGTAGAGGTTTATCCCTTGTTTCCTGTTTAGGATTGGGTTTCTGGTTCCTTCTAAAGTCTACTTCAACTCTATACTTCTAACGTCTCAGCCTAAACTCTGAAATGTTATTTATTATTTTCTTCCTTCAGTGGGAGTAGATAGGTTTTTTGAATAGGAGTAGAGGTTTATCCCTTGTTTCCTGTTTAGAATTGGGTTTCTGGTTCCTTCTAAAGTCTACTTCAACTCTATACTTCTAACGTCTCTGCCTAAACTCTGAAATGTTATTTATTTATTTTCTTCCTTCAGTAGGAGTAGATAGGTTTTTTGAATAGGAGTAGAGGTTTATCCCTTGTTTCCTGTTTAGGATTGGGTTTCTGGTTCCTTCTAAAGTCTACTTCAACTCTATACTTCTAACGTCTCAGCCTAAACTCTGAAATGTTATTTATTATTTTCTTCCTTCAGTGGGAGTAGATAGGTTTTTTGAATAGGAGTAGAGGTTTATCCCTTGTTTCCTGTTTAGAATTGGGTTTCTGGTTCCTTCTAAAATCTACTTCAACTCTATACTTCTAACGTCTCTGCCTAAACTCTGAAATGTTATTTATTTATTTTCTTCCTTCAGTAGGAGTAGATAGGTTTTTTGAATAGGAGTAGAGGTTTATCCCTTGTTTCCTGTTTAGAATTGGGTTTCTGGTTCCTTCTAAAATCTACTTCAACTCTATACTTCTAACGTCTCTGCCTAAACTCTGAAATGTTATTTATTTATTTTCTTACTTCAGTAGGAGTAGATAGGTTTTTTGAATAGGAGTAGAGGTTTATCCCTTGTTTCCTGTTTAGGATTGGGTTTCTGGTTCCTTCTAAAGTCTACTTCAACTCTATACTTCTAACGTCTCTGCCTAAACTCTGAAATGTTATTTATTTATTTTCTTCCTTCAGTAGGAGTAGATAGGTTTTTTGAATAGGAGTAGAGGTTTATCCCTTGTTTCCTGTTTAGGATTGGGTTTCTGGTTCCTTCTAAAGTCTACTTCAACTCTATACTTCTAACGTCTGTGCCTAAACTCTGAAATGTTATTTATTTATTTTCTTCCTTCAGTAGGAGTAGATAGGTTTTTTGAATAGGAGTAGAGGTTTATCCCTTGTTTCCTGTTTAGGATTGGGTTTCTGGTTCCTTCTAAAGTCTACTTCAACTCTATACTTCTAACGCCTCAGCCTAAACTTTGAAATGTTATTTATTATTTTCTTCCTTCAGTGGGAGTAGATAGGTTTTTTGAATAGGAGTAGAGATTTATCCCTTGTTTCCTGTTTAGGATTGGGTTTCTGGTTCCTTCTAAAGTCTACTTCAACTCTATACTTCTAACGTCTCCACCTAAACTCTGAAATGTTATTTATTTATTTTCTTCCTTCAGTAGGAGTAGATAGGTTTTTTGAATAGGAGTAGAGGTTTATCCCTTGTTTCCTGTTTAGAATTGGGTTTCTGGTTCCTTCTAAAATCTACTTCAACTCTATACTTCTAACGTCTCTGCCTAAACTCTGAAATGTTATTTATTTATTTTCTTCCTTCAGTAGGAGTAGATAGGTTTTTTGAATAGGAGTAGAGGTTTATCCCTTGTTTCCTGTTTAGAATTGGGTTTCTGGTTCCTTCTAAAATCTACTTCAACTCTATACTTCTAACGTCTCTGCCTAAACTCTGAAATGTTATTTATTTATTTTCTTCCTTCAGTAGAAGTAGATAGGTTTTTTGAATAGGAGTAGAGGTTTATCCCTTGTTTCCTGTTTAGAATTGGGTTTCTGGTTCCTTCTAAAATCTACTTCAACTCTATACTTCTAACGTCTCTGCCTAAACTCTGAAATGTTATTTATTTATTTTCTTCCTTCAGTAGGAGTAGATAGGTTTTTTGAATAGGAGTAGAGGTTTATCCCTTGTTTCCTGTTTAGAATTGGGTTTCTGGTTCCTTCTAAAATCTACTTCAACTCTATACTTCTAACGTCTCTGCCTAAACTCTGAAATGTTATTTATTTATTTTCTTCCTTCAGTAGGAGTAGATAGGTTTTTTGAATAGGAGTAGAGGTTTATCCCTTGTTTCCTGTTTAGAATTGGGTTTCTGGTTCCTTCTAAAATCTACTTCAACTCTATACTTCTAACGTCTCAGCCTAAACTCTGAAATGTTATTTATTTATTTTCTTCCTTCAGTAGGAGTAGATAGGTTTTTTGAATAGGAGTAGAGGTTTATCCCTTGTTTCCTGTTTAGAATTGGGTTTCTGGTTCCTTCTAAAATCTACTTCAACTCTATACTTCTAACGTCTCTGCCTAAACTCTGAAATGTTATTTATTTATTTTCTTCCTTCAGTAGGAGTAGATAGGTTTTTTGAATAGGAGTAGAGGTTTATCCCTTGTTTCCTGTTTAGAATTGGGTTTCTGGTTCCTTCTAAAATCTACTTCAACTCTATACTTCTAACGTCTCTGCCTAAACTCTGAAATGTTATTTATTTATTTTCTTCCTTCAGTAGGAGTAGATAGGTTTTTTGAATAGGAGTAGAGGTTTATCCCTTGTTTCCTGTTTAGAATTGGGTTTCTGGTTCCTTCTAAAATCTACTTCAACTCTATACTTCTAACGTCTCAGCCTAAACTCTGAAATGTTATTTATTTATTTTCTTCCTTCAGTAGGAGTAGATAGGTTTTTTGAATAGGAGTAGAGGTTTATCCCTTGTTTCCTGTTTAGAATTGGGTTTCTGGTTCCTTCTAAAATCTACTTCAACTCTATACTTCTAACGTCTCTGCCTAAACTCTGAAATGTTATTTATTTATTTTCTTCCTTCAGTAGGAGTAGATAGGTTTTTTGAATAGGAGTAGAGGTTTATCCCTTGTTTCCTGTTTAGAATTGGGTTTCTGGTTCCTTCTAAAATCTACTTCAACTCTATACTTCTAACGTCTCAGCCTAAACTCTGAAATGTTATTTATTTATTTTCTTCCTTCAGTAGGAGTAGATAGGTTTTTTGAATAGGAGTAGAGGTTTATCCCTTGTTTCCTGTTTAGAATTGGGTTTCTGGTTCCTTCTAAAATCTACTTCAACTCTATACTTCTAACGTCTCTGCCTAAACTCTGAAATGTTATTTATTTATTTTCTTCCTTCAGTAGGAATAGATAGGTTTTTTGAATAGGAGTAGAGGTTTATCCCTTGTTTCCTGTTTAGAATTGGGTTTCTGGTTCCTTCTAAAATCTACTTCAACTCTATACTTCTAACGTCTCAGCCTAAACTCTGAAATGTTATTTATTTATTTTCTTCCTTCAGTAGGAGTAGATAGGTTTTTTGAATAGGAGTAGAGGTTTATCCCTTGTTTCCTGTTTAGGATTGGGTTTCCGGTTCCTTCTAAAGTCTACTTCAACTCTATACTTCTAACGTCTCTGCCTAAACTCTGAAATGTTATTTATTTATTTTCTTCCTTCAGTTGGAGTAGATAGGTTTTTTGAATAGGAGTAGAGGTTTATCCCTTGTTTCCTGTTTAGAATTGGGTTTCTGGTTCCTTCTAAAATCTACTTCAACTCTATACTTCTAACGTCTCAGCCTAAACTCTGAAATGTTATTTATTTATTTTCTTCCTTCAGTAGGAGTAGATAGGTTTTTTGAATAGGAGTAGAGGTTTATCCCTTGTTTCCTGTTTAGGATTGGGTTTCCGGTTCCTTCTAAAGTCTACTTCAACTCTATACTTCTAACGTCTCTGCCTAAACTCTGAAATGTTATTTATTTATTTTCTTCCTTCAGTAGGAGTAGATAGGTTTTTTGAATAGGAGTAGAGGTTTATCCCTTGTTTCCTGTTTAGAATTGGGTTTCTGGTTCCTTCTAAAATCTACTTCAACTCTATACTTCTAACGTCTCAGCCTAAACTCTGAAATGTTATTTATTTATTTTCTTCCTTCAGTAGGAGTAGATAGGTTTTTTGAATAGGAGTAGAGGTTTATCCCTTGTTTCCTGTTTAGAATTGGGTTTCTGGTTCCTTCTAAAATCTACTTCAACTCTATACTTCTAACGTCTCTGCCTAAATTCTGAAATGTTATTTATTTATTTTCTTCCTTCAGTAGGAGTAGATAGGTTTTTTGAATAGGAGTAGAGGTTTATCCCTTGTTTCCTGTTTAGAATTGGGTTTCTGGTTCCTTCTAAAATCTACTTCAACTCTATACTTCTAACGTCTCAGCCTAAACTCTGAAATGTTATTTATTTATTTTCTTCCTTCAGTAGGAGTAGATAGGTTTTTTGAATAGGAGTAGAGGTTTATCCCTTGTTTCCTGTTTAGGATTGGGTTTCTGGTTCCTTCTAAAATCTACTTCAACTCTATACTTCTAACGTCTCTGCCTAAACTCTGAAATGTTATTTATTTATTTTCTTCCTTCAGTAGGAGTAGATAGGTTTTTTGAATAGGAGTAGAGGTTTATCCCTTGTTTCCTGTTAAGAATTGGGTTTCTGGTTCCTCCTAAAATCTACTTCAACTCTATACTTCTAACGTCTCTGCCTAAACTCTGAAATGTTATTTATTTATTTTCTTCCTTCAGTAGGAGTAGATAGGTTTTTTGAATAGGAGTAGAGGTTTATCCCTTGTTTCCTGTTTAGAATTGGGTTTCTGGTTCCTTCTAAAATCTACTTCAACTCTATACTTCTAACGTCTCAGCCTAAACTTTGAAATGTTATTTATTTATTTTCTTCCTTCAGTAGGAGTAGATAGGTTTTTTGAATAGGAGTAGAGGTTTATCCCTTGTTTCCTGTTTAGAATTGGGTTTCTGGTTTCTTCTAAAATCTACTTCAACTCTATACTTCTAACGTCTCTGCCTAAACTCTGAAATGTTATTTATTTATTTTCTTCCTTCAGTAGGAGTAGATAGGTTTTTTGAATAGGAGTAGAGGTTTATCCCTTGTTTCCTGTTTAGAATTGGGTTTCTGGTTCCTTCTAAAATCTACTTCAACTCTATACTTCTAACGTCTCAGCCTAAACTTTGAAATGTTATTTATTTATTTTCTTCCTTCAGTAGGAGTAGATAGGTTTTTTGAATAGGAGTAGAGGTTTATCCCTTGTTTCCTGTTTAGAATTGGGTTTCTGGTTTCTTCTAAAATCTACTTCAACTCTATACTTCTAACGTCTCTGCCTAAACTCTGAAATGTTATTTATTTATTTTCTTCCTTCAGTAGGAGTAGATAGGTTTTTTGAATAGGAGTAAAGGTTTATCCCTTGTTTCCTGTTTAGGTTTGGGTTTCTGGTTCCTTCGAAAGTCTACTTCAACTCTATGCTTCTAACGTCTCTGCCTAAACTCTGAAATGTTATTTATTTATTTTCTTCCTTCAGTAGGAGTAGATAGGTTTTTTGAATAGGAGTAGAGGTTTATCCCTTGTTTCCTGTTTAGGATTGGGTTTCTGGTTCCTTCTAAAGTCTACTTCAACTCTATACTTCTAACGTCTGTGCCTAAACTCTGAAATGTTATTTATTTATTATCTTCCTTCAGTAGGAGTAGATAGGTTTTTTGAATAGGAGTAGAGGTTTATCCCTTGTTTCCTGTTTAGGATTGGGTTTCTGGTTCCTTCTAAAGTCTACTTCAACTCTATACTTCTAACGTCTCTGCCTAAACTCTGAAATGTTATTTATTTATTTTCTTCCTTCAGTAGGATTAGATAGGTTTTTTGAATAGGAGTAGAGGTTTATCCCTTGTTTCCTGTTTAGAATTGGGTTTCTGGTTCCTTCTAAAATCTACTTCAACTCTATACTTCTAACGTCTCAGCCTAAACTCTGAAATGTTATTTATTTATTTTCTTCCTTCAGTAGGAGTAGATAGGTTTTTTGAATAGGTGTAGAGGTTTATCCCTTGTCTCCTGTTTAGGATTGGGTTTCTGGTTCCTTCTAAAATCTACTTCAACTCTATACTTCTAACGTCTGTGCCTAAACTCTGAAATGTTATTTATTTATTTTCTTCCTTCAGTAGGAGTAGATAGGTTTTTTGAATAGGAGTAGAGGTTTATCCCTTGTTTCCTGTTTAGGATTGGGTTTCTGGTTCCTTCTAAAGTCTACTTCAACTCTATACTTCTAACGTCTGTGCCTAAACTCTGAAATGTTATTTATTTATTATCTTCCTTCAGTAGGAGTAGATAGGTTTTTTGAATAGGAGTAGAGGTTTATCCCTTGTTTCCTGTTTAGGATTGGGTTTCTGGTTCCTTCTAAAGTCTACTTCAACTCTATACTTCTAACGTCTCTGCCTAAACTCTGAAATGTTATTTATTTATTTTCTTCCTTCAGTAGGATTAGATAGGTTTTTTGAATAGGAGTAGAGGTTTATCCCTTGTTTCCTGTTTAGAATTGGGTTTCTGGTTCCTTCTAAAATCTACTTCAACTCTATACTTCTAACATCTCAGCCTAAACTCTGAAATGTTATTTATTTATTTTCTTCCTTCAGTAGGAGTAGATAGGTTTTTTGAATAGGAGTAGAGGTTTATCCCTTGTTTCCTGTTTAGGATTGGGTTTCTGGTTCCTTCTAAAGTCTACTTCAACTCTATACTTCTAACGTCTGTGCCTAAACTCTGAAATGTTATTTATTTATTTTCTTCCTTCAGTAGGAGTAGATAGGTTTTTTGAATAGGAGTAGAGGTTTATCCCTTGTTTCCTGTTTAGGATTGGGTTTCTGGTTCCTTCTAAAGTCTACTTCAACTTTATACTTCTAACGTCTGTGCCTAAACTCTGAAATGTTATTTATTTATTTTCTTCCTTCAGTAGGAGTAGATAGGTTTTTTGAATAGGAGTAGAGGTTTATCCCTTGTTTCCTGTTTAGGATTGGGTTTCTGGTTCCTTCTAAAATCTACTTCAACTCTATACTTCTAACGTCTGTGCCTAAACTCTGAAATGTTATTTATTTATTTTCTTCCTTCAGTAGGAGTAGATAGGTTTTTTGAATAGGAGTAGAGGTTTATCCCTTGTCTCCTGTTTAGGATTGGGTTTCTGGTTCCTTCTAAAATCTACTTCAACTCTATACTTCTAACGTCTGTGCCTAAACTCTGAAATGTTATTTATTTATTTTCTTCCTTGAGTAGGAGTAGATAGGTTTTTTGAATAGGAGTAGAGGTTTATCCCTTGTTTCCTGTTTAGGATTGGGTTTCTGGTTCCTTCTAAAGTCTACTTCAACTCTATACTTCTAACGTCTGTGCCTAAACTCTGAAATGTTATTTATTTATTTTCTTCCTTCAGTAGGAGTAGATAGGTTTTTTGAATAGGAGTAGAGGTTTATCCCTTGTTTCCTGTTTAGGATTGGGTTTCTGGTTCCTTCTAAAGTCTACTTCAACTCTATACTTCTAACGTCTGTGCCTAAACTCTGAAATGTTATTTATTTATTTTCTTCCTTCAGTAGGAGTAGATAGGTTTTTTGAATAGGAGTAGAGGTTTATCCCTTGTTTCCTGTTTAGGATTGGGTTTCTGGTTCCTTCTAAAGTCTACTTCAACTCTATACTTCTAACGTCTGTGCCTAAACTCTGAAATGTTATTTATTTATTTTCTTCCTTCAGTAGGAGTAGATAGGTTTTTTGAATAGGAGTAGAGGTTTATCCCTTGTTTCCTGTTTAGAATTGGGTTTCTGGTTCCTTCTAAAATCTACTTCAACTCTATACTTCTAACATCTCAGCCTAAACTCTGAAATGTTATTTATTTATTTTCTTCCTTCAGTAGGAGTAGATAGGTTTTTTGAATAGGAGTAGAGGTTTATCCCTTGTTTCCTGTTTAGGATTGGGTTTCTGGTTCCTTCTAAAGTCTACTTCAACTCTATACTTCTAACGTCTGTGCCTAAACTCTGAAATGTTATTTATTTATTTTCTTCCTTCAGTAGGAGTAGATAGGTTTTTTGAATAGGAGTAGAGGTTTATCCCTTGTTTCCTGTTTAGGATTGGGTTTCTGGTTCCTTCTAAAGTCTACTTCAACTCTATACTTCTAACGTCTGTGCCTAAACTCTGAAATGTTATTTATTTATTTTCTTCCTTCAGTAGGAGTAGATAGGTTTTTTGAATAGGAGTAGAGGTTTATCCCTTGTTTCCTGTTTAGAATTGGGTTTCTGGTTCCTTCTAAAATCTACTTCAACTCTATACTTCTAACATCTCAGCCTAAACTCTGAAATGTTATTTATTTATTTTCTTCCTTCAGTAGGAGTAGATAGGTTTTTTGAATAGGAGTAGAGGTTTATCCCTTGTTTCCTGTTTAGGATTGGGTTTCTTGTTCCTTCTAAAGTCTACTTCAACTCTATACTTCTAACGTCTGTGCCTAAACTCTGAAATGTTATTTATTTATTTTCTTCCTTCAGTAGGAGTAGATAGGTTTTTTGAATAGGAGTAGAGGTTTATCCCTTGTTTCCTGTTTAGGATTGGGTTTCTGGTTCCTTCTAAAGTCTACTTCAACTCTATACTTCTAACGTCTGTGCCTAAACTCTGAAATGTTATTTATTTATTTTCTTCCTTCAGTAGGAGTAGATAGGTTTTTTGAATAGGAGTAGAGGTTTATCCCTTGTTTCCTGTTTAGAATTGGGTTTCTGGTTCCTTCTAAAATCTACTTCAACTCTATACTTCTAACATCTCAGCCTAAACTCTGAAATGTTATTTATTTATTTTCTTCCTTCAGTAGGAGTAGATAGGTTTTTTGAATAGGAGTAGAGGTTTATCCCTTGTTTCCTGTTTAGGATTGGGTTTCTGGTTCCTTCTAAAGTCTACTTCAACTCTATACTTCTAACGTCTCTGCCTAAACTCTGAAATGTTATTTATTTATTTTCTTCTTTCAGGAGGAGTAGATAGGTTTTTTGAATAGGAGTAGAGGTTTATCCCTTGTTTCCTGTTTAGGATTGGGTTTCTGGTTCCTTCTAAAATCTACTTCAACTCTATACTTCTAATGTCTGTGCCTAAACTCTGAAATGTTATTTATTTATTTTCTTCCTTCAGTAGGAGTAGATAGGTTTTTTGAATAGGAGTAGAGGTTTATCCCTTGTTTCCTGTTTAGGATTGGGTTTCTGGTTCCTTCTAAAGTCTACTTCAACTCTATACTTCTAACGTCTGTGCCTAAACTCTGAAATGTTATTTATTTATTTTCTTCCTTCAGTAGGAGTAGATAGGTTTTTTGAATAGGAGTAGAGGTTTATCCCTTGTTTCCTGTTTAGGATTGGGTTTCTGGTTCCTTCTAAAGTCTACTTCAACTCTATACTTCTAACGTCTGTGCCTAAACTCTGAAATGTTATTTATTTATTTTCTTCCTTCAGTAGGAGTAGATAGGTTTTTTGAATAGGAGTAGAGGTTTATCCCTTGTTTCCTGTTTAGAATTGGGTTTCTGGTTCCTTCTAAAATCTACTTCAACTCTATACTTCTAACGTCTGTGCCTAAACTCTGAAATGTTATTTATTTATTTTCTTCCTTCAGTAGGAGTAGATAGGTTTTTTGAATAGGAGTAGAGGTTTATCCCTTGTTTCCTGTTTAGAATTGGGTTTCTGGTTCCTTCTAAAATCTACTTCAACTCTATACTTCTAACATCTCAGCCTAAACTCTGAAATGTTATTTATTTATTTTCTTCCTTCAGTAGGAGTAGATAGGTTTTTGAATAGGAGTAGAGGTTTATCCCTTGTTTCCTGTTTAGGATTGGGTTTCTGGTTCCTTCTAAAGTCTACTTCAACTCTATACTTCTAACGTCTGTGCCTAAACTCTGAAATGTTATTTATTTATTTTCTTCCTTCAGTAGGAGTAGATAGGTTTTTTGAATAGGAGTAGAGGTTTATCCCTTGTTTCCTGTTTAGAATTGGGTTTCTGGTTCCTTCTAAAGTCTACTTCAACTCTATACTTCTAACGTCTGTGCCTAAACTCTGAAATGTTATTTATTTATTTTCTTCCTTCAGTAGGAGTAGATAGGTTTTTTGAATAGGAGTAGAGGTTTATCCCTTGTTTCCTGTTTAGAATTGGGTTTCTGGTTCCTTCTAAAATCTACTTCAACTCTATACTTCTAACGTCTGTGCCTAAACTCTGAAATGTTATTTATTTATTTTCTTCCTTCAGTAGGAGTAGATAGGTTTTTTGAATAGGAGTAGAGGTTTATCCCTTGTTTCCTGTTTAGAATTGGGTTTCTGGTTCCTTCTAAAATCTACTTCAACTCTATACTTCTAACATCTCAGCCTAAACTCTGAAATGTTATTTATTTATTTTCTTCCTTCAGTAGGAGTAGATAGGTTTTTTGAATAGGAGTAGAGGTTTATCCCTTGTTTCCTGTTTAGGATTGGGTTTCTGGTTCCTTCTAAAGTCTACTTCAACTCTATACTTCTAACGTCTGTGCCTAAACTCTGAAATGTTATTTATTTATTTTCTTCCTTCAGTAGGAGTAGATAGGTTTTTTGAATAGGAGTAGAGGTTTATCCCTTGTTTCCTGTTTAGAATTGGGTTTCTGGTTCCTTCTAAAATCTACTTCAACTCTATACTTCTAACGTCTGTGCCTAAACTCTGAAATGTTATTTATTTATTTTCTTCCTTCAGTAGGAGTAGATAGGTTTTTTGAATAGGAGTAGAGGTTTATCCCTTGTTTCCTGTTTAGGATTGGGTTTCTGGTTCCTTCTAAAGTCTACTTCAACTCTATACTTCTAACGTCTGTGCCTAAACTCTGAAATGTTATTTATTTATTTTCTTCCTTCAGTAGGAGTAGATAGGTTTTTTGAATAGGAGTAGAGGTTTATCCCTTGTTTCCTGTTTAGGATTGGGTTTCTGGTTCCTTCTAAAGTCTACTTCAACTCTATACTTCTAACGTCTGTGCCTAAACTCTGAAATGTTATTTATTTATTTTCTTCCTTCAGTAGGAGTAGATAGGTTTTTTGAATAGGAGTAGAGGTTTATCCCTTGTTTCCTGTTTAGGATTGGGTTTCTGGTTCCTTCTAAAATCTACTTCAACTCTATACTTCTAACGTCTCAGCCTAAACTCTGAAATGTTATTTATTTATTTTCTTCCTTCAGTAGGAGTAGATAGGTTTTTTGAATAGGAGTAGAGGTTTATCCCTTGTTTCCTGTTTAGAATTGGGTTTCTGGTTCCTTCTAAAATCTACTTCAACTCTATACTTCTAACATCTCAGCCTAAACTCTGAAATGTTATTTATTTATTTTCTTCCTTCAGTAGGAGTAGATAGGTTTTTTGAATAGGAGTAGAGGTTTATCCCTTGTTTCCTGTTTAGAATTGGGTTTCTGGTTCCTTCTAAAATCTACTTCAACTCTATACTTCTAACATCTCAGCCTAAACTCTGAAATGTTATTTATTTATTTTCTTCCTTCAGTAGGAGTAGATAGGTTTTTTGAATAGGAGTAGAGGTTTATCCCTTGTTTCCTGTTTAGAATTGGGTTTCTGGTTCCTTCTAAAATCTACTTCAACTCTATACTTCTAACATCTCAGCCTAAACTCTGAAATGTTATTTATTTATTTTCTTCCTTCAGTAGGAGTAGATAGGTTTTTTGAATAGGAGTAGAGGTTTATCCCTTGTTTCCTGTTTAGAATTGGGTTTCTGGTTCCTTCTAAAATCTACTTCAACTCTATACTTCTAACATCTCAGCCTAAACTCTGAAATGTTATTTATTTATTTTCTTCCTTCAGTAGGAGTAGATAGGTTTTTTGAATAGGAGTAGAGGTTTATCCCTTGTTTCCTGTTTAGAATTGGGTTTCTGGTTCCTTCTAAAATCTACTTCAACTCTATACTTCTAACATCTCAGCCTAAACTCTGAAATGTTATTTATTTATTTTCTTCCTTCAGTAGGAGTAGATAGGTTTTTTGAATAGGAGTAGAGGTTTATCCCTTGTTTCCTGTTTAGAATTGGGTTTCTGGTTCCTTCTAAAATCTACTTCAACTCTATACTTCTAACATCTCAGCCTAAACTCTGAAATGTTATTTATTTATTTTCTTCCTTCAGTAGGAGTAGATAGGTTTTTTGAATAGGAGTAGAGGTTTATCCCTTGTTTCCTGTTTAGGATTGGGTTTCTGGTTCCTTCTAAAGTCTACTTCAACTCTATACTTCTAACGTCTGTGCCTAAACTCTGAAATGTTATTTATTTATTTTCTTCCTTCAGTAGGAGTAGATAGGTTTTTTGAATAGGAGTAGAGGTTTATCCCTTGTTTCCTGTTTAGGATTGGGTTTCTGGTTCCTTCTAAAGTCTACTTCAACTCTATACTTCTAACGTCTGTGCCTAAACTCTGAAATGTTATTTATTTATTTTCTTCCTTCAGTAGGAGTAGATAGGTTTTTTGAATAGGAGTAGAGGTTTATCCCTTGTTTCCTGTTTAGGATTGGGTTTCTGGTTCCTTCTAAAATCTACTTCAACTCTATACTTCTAACGTCTCAGCCTAAACTCTGAAATGTTATTTATTTATTTTCTTCCTTCAGTAGGAGTAGATAGGTTTTTTGAATAGGAGTAGAGGTTTATCCCTTGTTTCCTGTTTAGGATTGGGTTTCCAGTTCCTTCTAAAGTCTACTTCAACTCTATACTTCTAACGTCTCTGCCTAAACTCTGAAATGTTATTTATTTATTTTCTTCCTTCAGTAGGAGTAGATAGGTTTTTTGAATAGGAGTAGAGGTTTATCCCTTGTTTCCTGTTTAGGATTGGGTTTCCAGTTCCTTCTAAAGTCTACTTCAACTCTATACTTCTAACGTCTCTGCCTAAACTCTGAAATGTTATTTATTTATTTTCTTCCTTCAGTAGGAGTAGATAGGTTTTTTGAATAGGAGTAGAGGTTTATCCCTTGTTTCCTGTTTAGGATTGGGTTTCTGGTTCCTTCTAAAGTCTACTTCAACTCTATACTTCTAACGTCTGTGCCTAAACTCTGAAATGTTATTTATTTATTTTCTTCCTTCAGTAGGAGTAGATAGGTTTTTTGAATAGGAGTAGAGGTTTATCCCTTGTTTCCTGTTTAGGATTGGGTTTCCAGTTCCTTCTAAAGTCTACTTCAACTCTATACTTCTAACGTCTCTGCCTAAACTCTGAAATGTTATTTATTTATTTTCTTCCTTCAGTAGGAGTAGATAGGTTTTTTGAATAGGAGTAGAGGTTTATCCCTTGTTTCCTGTTTAGGATTGGGTTTCCAGTTCCTTCTAAAGTCTACTTCAACTCTATACTTCTAACGTCTGTGCCTAAACTCTGAAATGTTATTTATTTATTTTCTTCCTTCAGTAGGAGTAGATAGGTTTTTTGAATAGGAGTAGAGGTTTATCCCTTGTTTCCTGTTTAGGATTGGGTTTCCAGTTCCTTCTAAAGTCTACTTCAACTCTATACTTCTAACGTCTCTGCCTAAACTCTGAAATGTTATTTATTTATTTTCTTCCTTCAGTAGGAGTAGATAGGTTTTTTGAATAGGAGTAGAGGTTTATCCCTTGTTTCCTGTTTAGGATTGGGTTTCTGGTTCCTTCTAAAGTCTACTTCAACTCTATACTTCTAACGTCTGTGCCTAAACTCTGAAATGTTATTTATTTATTTTCTTCCTTCAGTAGGAGTAGATAGGTTTTTTGAATAGGAGTAGAGGTTTATCCCTTGTTTCCTGTTTAGGATTGGGTTTCCAGTTCCTTCTAAAGTCTACTTCAACTCTATACTTCTAACGTCTCTGCCTAAACTCTGAAATGTTATTTATTTATTTTCTTCCTTCAGTAGGAGTAGATAGGTTTTTTGAATAGGAGTAGAGGTTTATCCCTTGTTTCCTGTTTAGGATTGGGTTTCCAGTTCCTTCTAAAGTCTACTTCAACTCTATACTTCTAACGTCTCTGCCTAAACTCTGAAATGTTATTTATTTATTTTCTTCCTTCAGTAGGAGTAGATAGGTTTTTTGAATAGGAGTAGAGGTTTATCCCTTGTTTCCTGTTTAGGATTGGGTTTCTGGTTCCTTCTAAAGTCTACTTCAACTCTATACTTCTAACGTCTGTGCCTAAACTCTGAAATGTTATTTATTTATTTTCTTCCTTCAGTAGGAGTAGATAGGTTTTTTGAATAGGAGTAGAGGTTTATCCCTTGTTTCCTGTTTAGGATTGGGTTTCTGGTTCCTTCTAAAGTCTACTTCAACTCTATACTTCTAACGTCTGTGCCTAAACTCTGAAATGTTATTTATTTATTTTCTTCCTTCAGTAGGAGTAGATAGGTTTTTTGAATAGGAGTAGAGGTTTATCCCTTGTTTCCTGTTTAGGATTGGGTTTCCAGTTCCTTCTAAAGTCTACTTCAACTCTATACTTCTAACGTCTCTGCCTAAACTCTGAAATGTTATTTATTTATTTTCTTCCTTCAGTAGGAGTAGATAGGTTTTTTGAATAGGAGTAGAGGTTTATCCCTTGTTTCCTGTTTAGGATTGGGTTTCCAGTTCCTTCTAAAGTCTACTTCAACTCTATACTTCTAACGTCTGTGCCTAAACTCTGAAATGTTATTTATTTATTTTCTTCCTTCAGTAGGAGTAGATAGGTTTTTTGAATAGGAGTAGAGGTTTATCCCTTGTTTCCTGTTTAGGATTGGGTTTCCAGTTCCTTCTAAAGTCTACTTCAACTCTATACTTCTAACGTCTCTGCCTAAACTCTGAAATGTTATTTATTTATTTTCTTCCTTCAGTAGGAGTAGATAGGTTTTTTGAATAGGAGTAGAGGTTTATCCCTTGTTTCCTGTTTAGGATTGGGTTTCTGGTTCCTTCTAAAGTCTACTTCAACTCTATACTTCTAACGTCTGTGCCTAAACTCTGAAATGTTATTTATTTATTTTCTTCCTTCAGTAGGAGTAGATAGGTTTTTTGAATAGGAGTAGAGGTTTATCCCTTGTTTCCTGTTTAGGATTGGGTTTCCAGTTCCTTCTAAAGTCTACTTCAACTCTATACTTCTAACGTCTCTGCCTAAACTCTGAAATGTTATTTATTTATTTTCTTCCTTCAGTAGGAGTAGATAGGTTTTTTGAATAGGAGTAGAGGTTTATCCCTTGTTTCCTGTTTAGGATTGGGTTTCCAGTTCCTTCTAAAGTCTACTTCAACTCTATACTTCTAACGTCTGTGCCTAAACTCTGAAATGTTATTTATTTATTTTCTTCCTTCAGTAGGAGTAGATAGGTTTTTTGAATAGGAGTAGAGGTTTATCCCTTGTTTCCTGTTTAGGATTGGGTTTCCAGTTCCTTCTAAAGTCTACTTCAACTCTATACTTCTAACGTCTCTGCCTAAACTCTGAAATGTTATTTATTTATTTTCTTCCTTCAGTAGGAGTAGATAGGTTTTTTGAATAGGAGTAGAGGTTTATCCCTTGTTTCCTGTTTAGGATTGGGTTTCTGGTTCCTTCTAAAGTCTACTTCAACTCTATACTTCTAACATCTCAGCCTAAACTTTGAAATGTTATTTATTTATTTTCTTCCTTCAGTAGGAGTAGATAGGTTTTTTGAATAGGAGTAGAGGTTTATCCCTTGTTTCCTGTTTACGATTGGGTTTCCGGTTCCTTCTAAAGTCTACTTCAACTCTATACTTCTAACGTCTGTGCCTAAACTCTGAAATGTTATTTATTTATTTTCTTCCTTCAGTAGGAGTAGATAGGTTTTTTGAATAGGAGTAGAGGTTTATCCCTTGTTTCCTGTTTAGGATTGGGTTTTCAGTTCCTTCTAAAGTCTACTTCAACTCTATACTTCTAACGTCTGTGCCTAAACTCTGAAATGTTATTTATTTATTTTCTTCCTTCAGTAGGAGTAGATAGGTTTTTTGAATAGGAGTAGAGGTTTATCCCTTGTTTCCTGTTTAGGATTGGGTTTCTGGTTCCTTCTAAAGTCTACTTCAACTCTATACTTCTAACGTCTGTGCCTAAACTCTGAAATGTTATTTATTTATTTTCTTCCTTCAGTAGGAGTAGATAGGTTTTTTGAATAGGAGTAGAGGTTTATCCCTTGTTTCCTGTTTAGGATTGGGTTTCTGGTTCCTTCTAAAGTCTACTTCAACTCTATACTTCTAACGTCTGTGCCTAAACTCTGAAATGTTATTTATTTATTTTCTTCCTTCAGTAGGAATAGATAGGTTTTTTGAATAGGAGTAGAGGTTTATCCCTTGTTTCCTGTTTAGGATTGGGTTTCCAGTTCCTTCTAAAGTCTACTTCAACTCTATACTTCTAACGTCTGTGCCTAAACTCTGAAATGTTATTTATTTATTTTCTTCCTTCAGTAGGAGTAGATAGGTTTTTTGAATAGGAGTAGAGGTTTATCCCTTGTTTCCTGTTTAGGATTGGGTTTCCAGTTCCTTCTAAAGTCTACTTCAACTCTATACTTCTAACGTCTCTGCCTAAACTCTGAAATGTTATTTATTTATTTTCTTCCTTCAGTAGGAGTAGATAGGTTTTTTGAATAGGAGTAGAGGTTTATCCCTTGTTTCCTGTTTAGGATTGGGTTTCTGGTTCCTTCTAAAGTCTACTTCAACTCTATACTTCTAACATCTCAGCCTAAACTTTGAAATGTTATTTATTTATTTTCTTCCTTCAGTAGGAGTAGATAGGTTTTTTGAATAGGAGTAGAGGTTTATCCCTTGTTTCCTGTTTACGATTGGGTTTCCGGTTCCTTCTAAAGTCTACTTCAACTCTATACTTCTAACGTCTGTGCCTAAACTCTGAAATGTTATTTATTTATTTTCTTCCTTCAGTAGGAGTAGATAGGTTTTTTGAATAGGAGTAGAGGTTTATCCCTTGTTTCCTGTTTAGGATTGGGTTTTCAGTTCCTTCTAAAGTCTACTTCAACTCTATACTTCTAACGTCTGTGCCTAAACTCTGAAATGTTATTTATTTATTTTCTTCCTTCAGTAGGAGTAGATAGGTTTTTTGAATAGGAGTAGAGGTTTATCCCTTGTTTCCTGTTTAGGATTGGGTTTCTGGTTCCTTCTAAAGTCTACTTCAACTCTATACTTCTAACGTCTGTGCCTAAACTCTGAAATGTTATTTATTTATTTTCTTCCTTCAGTAGGAGTAGATAGGTTTTTTGAATAGGAGTAGAGGTTTATCCCTTGTTTCCTGTTTAGGATTGGGTTTCTGGTTCCTTCTAAAGTCTACTTCAACTCTATACTTCTAACGTCTGTGCCTAAACTCTGAAATGTTATTTATTTATTTTCTTCCTTCAGTAGGAATAGATAGGTTTTTTGAATAGGAGTAGAGGTTTATCCCTTGTTTCCTGTTTAGGATTGGGTTTCCGGTTCCTTCTAAAGTCTACTTCAACTCTATACTTCTAACGTCTCTGCCTAAACTCTGAAATGTTATTTATTTATTTTCTTCCTTCAGTCAGAGTAGATAGGTTTTTTGAATAGGAGTAGAGGTTTATTCCTTGTTTCCTGTTCAGGATTGGGTTTCTGGTTCCTTCTGAAGTCTACTTAAACTCTATACTTCTAACGTCTCTGCCTAAACTCTGAAATGTAATTTATTTATTTTCTTCCTTCAGTAGGAGTAGATAGGTTTTTTGAATAGGAGTAGAGGTTTATCCCTTGTTTCCTGTTTAGGATTGGGTTTCTGGTTCCTTCTAAAGTCTACTTCAACTCTATAATTCTAACGTCTCTGCCTAAACTCTGAAATGTTATTTATTTATTTTCTTCCTTCAGTAGGAGTAGATAGGTTTTTTGAATAGGAGTAGAGGTTTATCCCTTGTTTCCTGTTTAGGATTGGGTTTCCAGTTCCTTCTAAAGTCTACTTCAACTCTATACTTTTAACGTCTCTGCCTAAACTCTGAAATGTTATTTATTTATTTTCTTCCTTCAGTAGGAGTAGATAGGTTTTTTGAATAGGAGTAGAGGTTTATCCCTTGTTTCCTGTTTAGGATTGGGTTTCCAGTTCCTTCTAAAGTCTACTTCAACTCTATACTTTTAACGTCTCTGCCTAAACTCTGAAATGTTATTTATTTATTTTCTTCCTTCAGTAGGAGTAGATAGGTTTTTTGAATAGGAGTAGAGGTTTATCCCTTGTTTCCTGTTTAGGATTGGGTTTCCAGTTCCTTCTAAAGTCTACTTCAACTCTATACTTTTAACGTCTCTGCCTAAACTCTGAAATGTTATTTATTTATTTTCTTCCTTCAGTAGGAGTAGATAGGTTTTTTGAATAGGAGTAGAGGTTTATCCCTTGTTTCCTGTTTAGGATTGGGTTTCCAGTTCCTTCTAAAGTCTACTTCAACTCTATACTTTTAACGTCTCTGCCTAAACTCTGAAATGTTATTTATTTATTTTCTTCCTTCAGTAGGAGTAGATAGGTTTTTTGAATAGGAGTAGAGGTTTATCCCTTGTTTCCTGTTCAGGATTGGGTTTCTGGTTCCTTCTAAAGTCTACTTCAACTCTATACTTCTAACATCTCTGCCTAAACTCTGAAATGTTATTTATTTATTTTCTTCCTTCAGTAGGAGTAGATAGGTTTTTTCAATAGGAGTAGAGGTTTATCCCTTGTTTCCTGTTTAGGATTGGGTTTCCAGTTCCTTCTAAAGTCTACTTCAACTCTATACTTCTAACGTCTCTGCCTAAACTCTGAAATGTTATTTATTTATTTTCTTCCTTCAGTAGGAGTAGATAGGTTTTTTGAATAGGAGTAGAGGTTTATTCCTTGTTTCCTGTTTAGGATTGGGTTTCTGGTTCCTTCTAAAGTCTACTTCAACTCTATACTTCTAACGTCTCTGCCTAAACTCTGAAATGTTATTTATTTATTTTCTTCCTTCAGTAGGAGTAGATAGGTTTTTTGAATAGGAGTAGAGGTTTATCCCTTGTTTCCTGTTCAGGATTGGGTTTCTGGTTCCTTCTAAAGTCTACTTCAACTCTATACTTCTAACGTCTCTGCCTAAACTCTGAAATGTTGTTTATTTATTTTCTTCCTTCAGTAGGAGTAGATAGGTTTTTTGAATAGGAGTAGAGGTTTATCCCTTGTTTCCTGTTTAGGATTGGGTTTCCAGTTCCTTCTAAAGTCTACTTCAACTCTATACTTCTAACGTCTCTGCCTAAACTCTGAAATGTTATTTATTTATTTTCTTCCTTCAGTAGGAGTAGATAGGTTTTTTGAATAGGAGTAGAGGTTTATTCCTTGTTTCCTGTTTAGGATTGGGTTTCTGGTTCCTTCTAAAGTCTACTTCAACTCTATACTTCTAACGTCTCTGCCTAAACTCTGAAATGTTATTTATTTATTTATTTTCTTCCTTCAGTAGGATTAGATAGGTTTTTGAATAGGAGTAGAGGTTTATCCCTTGTTTCCTGTTCAGGATTGGGTTTCTGGTTCCTTCTAAAGTCTACTTCAACTCTATACTTCTAACGTCTCTGCCTAAACTCTGAAATGTTATTTATTTATTTTCTTCCTTCAGTAGGAGTAGATAGGTTTTTTGAATAGGAGTAGAGGTTTATCCCTTGTTTCCTGTTTAGGATTGGGTTTCTGGTTCCTTCTAAAGTCTACTTCAACTCTATACTTCTAACGTCTCTGCCTAAACTCTGAAATGTTATTTATTTATTTATTTTCTTCCTTCAGTAGGATTAGATAGGTTTTTGAATAGGAGTAGAGGTTTATCCCTTGTTTCCTGTTCAGGATTGGGTTTCCAGTTCCTTCTAAAGTCTACTTCAACTCTATACTTCTAACGTCTCTGCCTAAACTCTGAAATGTTATTTATTTATTTTCTTCCTTCAGTAGGAGTAGATAGGTTTTTTGAATAGGAGTAGAGGTTTATTCCTTGTTTCCTGTTTAGGATTGGGTTTCTGGTTCCTTCTAAAGTCTACTTCAACTCTATACTTCTAACGTCTCTGCCTAAACTCTGAAATGTTATTTATTTATTTTCTTCCTTCAGTAGGAGTAGATAGGTTTTTTGAATAGGAGTAGAGGTTTATTCCTTGTTTCCTGTTTAGGATTGGGTTTCTGGTTCCTTCTAAAGTCTACTTCAACTCTATACTTCTAACGTCTCTGCCTAAACTCTGAAATGTTATTTATTTATTTATTTTCTTCCTTCAGTAGGATTAGATAGGTTTTTGAATAGGAGTAGAGGTTTATCCCTTGTTTCCTGTTCAGGATTGGGTTTCCAGTTCCTTCTAAAGTCTACTTCAACTCTATACTTCTAACGTCTCTGCCTAAACTCTGAAATGTTATTTATTTATTTTCTTCCTTCAGTAGGAGTAGATAGGTTTTTTGAATAGGAGTAGAGGTTTATTCCTTGTTTCCTGTTTAGGATTGGGTTTCTGGTTCCTTCTAAAGTCTACTTCAACTCTATACTTCTAACGTCTCTGCCTAAACTCTGAAATGTTATTTATTTATTTTCTTCCTTCAGTAGGAGTAGATAGGTTTTTTGAATAGGAGTAGAGGTTTATCCCTTGTTTCCTGTTCAGGATTGGGTTTCTGGTTCCTTCTAAAGTCTACTTCAACTCTATACTTCTAACGTCTCTGCCTAAACTCTGAAATGTTATTTATTTATTTTCTTCCTTCAGTAGAGTAGATAGGTTTTTTGAATAGGAGTAGAGGTTTATCCCTTGTTTCCTGTTTAGGATTGGGTTTCCAGTTCCTTCTAAAGTCTACTTCAACTCTATACTTCTAACGTCTGCCTAAACTCTGAAATGTTATTTATTTATTTATTTTCTTCCTTCAGTAGGATTAGATAGGTTTTTTGAATAGGAGTAGAGGTTTATCCCTTGTTTCCTGTTCAGGATTGGGTTTCTGGTTCCTTCTAAAGTCTACTTCAACTCTATACTTCTAACGTCTCTGCCTAAACTCTGAAATGTTATTTATTTATTTTCTTCCTTCAGTAGGAGTAGATAGGTTTTTTGAATAGGAGTAGAGGTTTATTCCTTGTTTCCTGTTTAGGATTGGGTTTCTGGTTCCTTCTAAAGTCTACTTCAACTCTATACTTCTAACGTCTCTGCCTAAACTCTGAAATGTTATTTATTTATTTATTTTCTTCCTTCAGTAGGATTAGATAGGTTTTTGAATAGGAGTAGAGGTTTATCCCTTGTTTCCTGTTCAGGATTGGGTTTCTGGTTCCTTCTAAAGTCTACTTCAACTCTATACTTCTAACGTCTCTGCCTAAACTCTGAAATGTTATTTATTTATTTTCTTCCTTCAGTAGGAGTAGATAGGTTTTTTGAATAGGAGTAGAGGTTTATCCCTTGTTTCCTGTTTAGGATTGGGTTTCTGGTTCCTTCTAAAGTCTACTTCAACTCTATACTTCTAACGTCTGCCTAAACTCTGAAATGTTATTTATTTATTTATTTTCTTCCTTCAGTAGGATTAGATAGGTTTTTTGAATAGGAGTAGAGGTTTATCCCTTGTTTCCTGTTCAGGATTGGGTTTCTGGTTCCTTCTAAAGTCTACTTCAACTCTATACTTCTAACGTCTCTGCCTAAACTCTGAAATGTTATTTATTTATTTTCTTCCTTCAGTAGGAGTAGATAGGTTTTTTGAATAGGAGTAGAGGTTTATCCCTTGTTTCCTGTTCAGGATTGGGTTTCTGGTTCCTTCTAAAGTCTACTTCAACTCTATACTTCTAACGTCTCTGCCTAAACTCTGAAATGTTATTTATTTATTTTCTTCCTTCAGTAGGAGTAGATAGGTTTTTTGAATAGGAGTAGAGGTTTATTCCTTGTTTCCTGTTTAGGATTGGGTTTCTGGTTCCTTCTAAAGTCTACTTCAACTCTATACTTCTAACGTCTGCCTAAACTCTGAAATGTTATTTATTTATTTATTTTCTTCCTTCAGTAGGATTAGATAGGTTTTTTGAATAGGAGTAGAGGTTTATCCCTTGTTTCCTGTTCAGGATTGGGTTTCTGGTTCCTTCTAAAGTCTACTTCAACTCTATACTTCTAACGTCTCTGCCTAAACTCTGAAATGTTATTTATTTATTTTCTTCCTTCAGTAGGAGTAGATAGGTTTTTTGAATAGGAGTAGAGGTTTATCCCTTGTTTCCTGTTCAGGATTGGGTTTCTGGTTCCTTCTAAAGTCTACTTCAACTCTATACTTCTAACGTCTCTGCCTAAACTCTGAAATGTTATTTATTTATTTTCTTCCTTCAGTAGGAGTAGATAGGTTTTTTGAATAGGAGTAGAGGTTTATCCCTTGTTTCCTGTTCAGGATTGGGTTTCTGGTTCCTTCTAAAGTCTACTTCAACTCTATACTTCTAACGTCTCTGCCTAAACTCTGAAATGTTATTTATTTATTTTCTTCCTTCAGTAGGAGTAGTTAGGTTTTTTGAATAGGAGTAGAGGTTTATTCCTTGTTTCCTGTTTAGGATTGGGTTTCTGGTTCCTTCTAAAGTCTACTTCAACTCTATACTTCTAACGTCTCTGCCTAAACTCTGAAATATTATTTATTTATTTTCTTCCTTCAGTAGGAGTAGATAGGTTTTTTGAATAGGAGTAGAGGTTTATCCCTTGTTTCCTGTTTCAGATTGGGTTTCTGGTTCCTTCTAAATCTACTTCAACTCTATACTTCTAACGTCTCTGCCTAAACTCTGAAATGTTATTTATTTATTTTCTTCCTTCAGTAGGAGTAGATAGGTTTTTTGAATAGGAGTAGAGGTTTATTCCTTGTTTCCTGTTCAGGATTGGGTTTCTGGTTCCTTCTGAAGTCTACTTCAACTCTATACTTCTAACGTCTCTGCCTAAACTCTGAAATGTTATTTATTTATTTTCTTCCTTCAGTAGGAGTAGATAGGTTTTTTGAATAGGAGTAGAGGTTTATCCCTTGTTTCCCTTTTAGGATTGGGTTTCCAGTTCCTTCTAAAGTCTACTTCAACTCTATACTTCTAACGTCTGTGCCTAAACTCTGAAATGTTATTTATTTTTCTTCCTTCAGTAGGAGTAGATAGGTTTTTTGAATAGGAGTAGAGGTTTATCCCTTGTTTCCTGTTTAGGATTGGGTTTCCAGTTCCTTCTAAAGTCTACTTCAACTCTATACTTCTAACGTCTCTGCCTAAACTCTGAAATGTTATTTATTTATTTTCTTCCTTCAGTAGGAGTAGATAGGTTTTTTGAATAGGAGTAGAGGTTTATCCCTTGTTTCCTGTTCAGGATTGGGTTTCTGGTTCCTTCTAAAGTCTACTTCAACTCTATACTTCTAACGTCTCTGCCTAAACTCTGAAATGTTATTTATTTATTTTCTTCCTTCAGTAGGAGTAGATAGGTTTTTTGAATAGGAGAACAGATTTATCCCTTGTTTCCTGTTTAGGATTGGGTTTCTGGTTCCTTCTAAAGTCTACTTCAACTCTATACTTCTAACGTCTCTGCCTAAACTCTGAAATGTTATTTATTTATTTTCTTCCTTCAGTAGGAGTAGATAGGTTTTTTGAATAGGAGTAGAGGTTTATCCCTTCTTTCCCTTTTAGGATTGGGTTTCCAGTTCCTTCTAAAGTCTACTTCAACTCTATACTTCTAACGTCTCTGCTTAAACTCTGAAATGTTATTTATTTTTCTTCCTTCAGTAGGAGTAGATAGGTTTTTTGAATAGGAGTAGAGGTTTATCCCTTGTTTCCTGTTTAGGATTGGGTTTCCAGTTCCTTCTAAAGTCTACTTCAACTCTATACTTCTAACGTCTGTGCCTAAACTCTGAAATGTTATTTATTTATTTTCTTCCTTCAGTAGGAGTAGATAGGTTTTTTGAATAGGAGTAGAGGTTTATCCCTTGTTTCCTGTTCAGGATTGGGTTTCTGGTTCCTTCTAAAGTCTACTTCAACTCTATACTTCTAACGTCTCTGCTTAAACTCTGAAATGTTATTTATTTATTTTCTTCCTTCAGTAGGAGTAGATAGGTTTTTTGAATAGGAGAACAGATTTATCCCTTGTTTCCTGTTTAGGATTGGGTTTCTGGTTCCTTCTAAAGTCTACTTCAACTCTATACTTGTAACATCTCCGGTTAAACTCTGAAATGTTATTTATTTTATTTTCTTCCTTCAGTAGGAGTAGATAGGTTTTTTGAATAGGAGTAGAGGTTTATCCCTTGTTTCCTGTTTAGGATTGGGTTTCTGGTTCCTTCTAAAGTCTACTTCAACTCTATACTTCTAACGTCTCTGCTTAAACTCTGAAATGTTATTTATTTATTTTCTTCCTTCAGTAGGAGTAGATAGGTTTTTTGAATAGGAGTAGAGGTTTATCCCTTGTTTCCTTTTTAGGATTGGGTTTCTGGTTCCTTCTAAAGTCTACTTCAACTCTATACTTGTAACATCTCCGGTTAAACTCTGAAATGTTATTTATTTTATTTTCTTCCTTCAGTAGGAGTAGATAGGTTTTTTGAATAGGAGTAGAGGTTTATCCCTTGTTTCCTGTTTAGGATTGGGTTTCTGGTTCCTTCTAAAGTCTACTTCAACTCTATACTTCTAACGTCTCTGCTTAAACTCTGAAATGTTATTTATTTATTTTCTTCCTTCAGTAGGAGTAGATAGGTTTTTTGAATAGGAGTAGAGGTTTATCCCTTGTTTCCTGTTTAGGATTGGGTTTCTGGTTCCTTCTAAAGTCTACTTCAACTCTATACTTCTAACGTCTCTGCTTAAACTCTGAAATGTTATTTATTTATTTTCTTCCTTCAGTAGGAGTAGATAGGTTTTTTGAATAGGAGTAGAGGTTTATCCCTTGTTTCCTGTTTAGGATTGGGTTTCTGGTTCCTTCTAAAGTCTACTTCAGCTCTATACTACTAGCGTCTCTGCCTAAACTCTGAAATGTTATTTATTTATTTTCTTCCTTCAGTAGGAGTAGATAGGTTTTTTGAATAGGAGTAGAGGTTTATCCCTTGTTTCCTGTTTAGGATTGGGTTTCTGGTTCCTTCTAAAGTCTACTTCAGCTCTATACTACTAGCGTCTCTGCCTAAACTCTGAAATGTTATTTATTTATTTTCTTCCTTCAGTAGGAGTAGATAGGTTTTTTGAATAGGAGTAGAGGTTTATGCCTTGTTTCCTGTTTAGGATTGGGTTTCTGGTTCGTTCTAAAGTCTACTTCAACTTTTTCAGTTTATTTAAAATGAGAAAATATTTTTTAAGAATCTTTGAGAATTATTATTATCAATTCAATAAATCTTATGAGAAAAAAAATATGCACTCTCCTGCAGAATTTGAACTGGCAACTGCCTAGAGAATAATTGGCCTTAGATCTGATGTGATTTAAACCTGACGGTTATGCCGTGTATCTTTGACAAAGTTGAACAGTGCCTTTAATATAGACCCAAATTTTCAAATAACAATGATGAGAATATTTTGAAAGACTGCAATAATCCTGAATATTTTAATGAGGTCTCCCTGAGATATGCATACACATTAATTATTCAATAAATCAGCAAATAATTACAAAGCTGTCTGGTCAATAATGCGAACAAGATGCAGAATAGGTAGGAGGAGTATCACTAACACAGCTTGAAAATAAGCAGGAAACTCCTGTCTCGAAATATCAGAGGCATTACAATATCAATCAGAACCTACAAAGTTTCTCTGCCTTCAACTCAATTAAAAATCACAATGTTGTTAAGTACTTGAGAATTTAAAATTGAAGCAAAGGACAACATTTAATAAAAATAAAATAAAAAACACAAACCATGCAATTTTTGGGCGGTCACTTTGAATCTGTTTGCAAATATGAGGGGGGTAGAGACAGAGAGAGAGGGGGGTAGAGACAGAGAGAGAGGGGGGTAGAGACAGAGAGAGGGGGGTAGAGACAGAGAGAGAGAGGGGGGTAGAGACAGAGAGAGAGGGGGGTAGAGACAGAGAGAGAGGGGGGTAGAGGTAGAGAGAGAGAGATAGAAAAAAAAAAAAAAAGACACAAACCATGCAGTTTTCTTGGGATCCCTTCGGATCCGTTTGCGAATACGAACACACTGAATATCTTTTGACAATTTCATGAGAGTGTCTTCCTGGATTTCAATTGGTAAATCCTTAAGAAGTAAAGTTCGCTGATCCCTTTCATTGAGCAAGTCTTAAATAGAAAAAAAAAATATTTTAGCAAAAATGACAACACTTCCCCCCCATTTGGATCTTGTCCTTTCTATTTCCTGAAACATAAGAGACCATTTTGCAAGAACATTTAAATTTCTTTCAGGTACCATTGACATTGGTCTCATTCTGAACTAGAATTTCTTTTATCAAAGATCTCTGTGTAGCAGAGTTCAGTAAGTTAACTTGGGAAGTGTATGAATACTCAGACCTTTTAACTATGGAAGCCCCTATTCCCAACATCCCCACTAAATTGAAAATCCAAGTTTCAAACACCTGACTGTGTTTTATACGCAAACATATAAACATGAACTTCCTGATTGGTCAAAAAAACTTTCAGCATAGTCAGATATCTAGAAAAAAATTACATTTATATATATATATATATATATATATATATATATATATATATATATATATATATATATATATTTGTTATCCACAGACAGACTGTTTCGCTGTTTCACAGCTCATCAGTGTGGCTAGACGCCCGGTTGCCTCTAGCTACGATCGAAACCCGACTGAATTTGCGTCAGTCGGAACCTCTACCCGCTAAGCCATCAGCGTACGGTACGGAATGGAGGTGAATTTTAGCGTGTTTATTTTTAGATTCGGATAAACACACAGTGACTGAGAGTGACTCAATTCTGTCGAAGAGTCGTGCAGTATTAGCATATATATATATATATACACGCACGCACACACACACACACACTTACTTATTAGATGTTCTTTTTCAAGCGGACTAAGTGAAGCATTCACAACAGTTTGTTCATCCTTTTTAGGGGACTCTTTTGAGACCACCTTATCTTCTTCCCTGGTCAGAGGTATTTCGGCATCTTCCTTGGTCAGAGGCATTTCTGTATATTTAGTTTCTTTCAGAGCTCTAGATTCTTTTTTAGAAGCAGGGTCTTCAGATGTGGCAGCTGGCGTTGCCTTGCCTTTCTTTGCAGCTGTAGAGAAGAAGAAAATAATTGATAAGTCTGTCACCCTCATAATAGACAATCATTAGAAATTCTTTTTCTAGTCAGTTTATCAGCCAAAAACAACAAAATACCAAAAACATTTTTTTTCAATATGGATTTCTCGCTTCCAAGAGTTTTCTCTCTCTCCCCATATATATATATATATATATATATATATAGGGAGAGAGAGAGAACTAAAAAGGAGCATTAATCGCAACAGCAAATAAAAACTGATACAAAATGGCTGCCAGAAATGACACCCTAAACAAATCCGACTTAAACTCGCATATATATATATATATATATATATATATATATATATATATATATATATACACACTATAAGTTGACAGAGTGTGACCACCCCCAGGATTCATGACTCTCAAACGGACATTTTCGGGATTCCTTGTTGTAGTCTTAAATCATTCATAAGATCTTCAAGTGACTTGCCACTGATTCTGCATTCGGTAATGGAGAGTCCTGACAGCAACCAGATTATCGAAATGTTTACTTTTATGAAGCCAAATTAATTCAAATGGCTAACCTACATAATTTATTACAAAGCTTACATGAAAAGATTTTTTTCCTGGATATCATACTAGTAGATGGAGGTGTTTCCATGACTACGTTTATGGCCTATCTTCAAAGAGCAGGCATGGCCACATTCATCAGACAATATCTGTGACCCAATTACAGAGCAGCACATTGCTGTTCTCAAATCCAACAGCAATCAGATTATATATAACTATTGAGAACGTGACAAGGAAGTTTGCATTCTGACGATGAAACTGGGGTTCAAATCTCACCATGGTTAACCTTGAGCACTCTGCATTATTAATATTTCTTCTCTTTTGACTGTATTCTTTTTACAAAGAATCCCAATTGCAGCATCCTTATTGTCAATTCCACTCAAAGTTGTTTTCTGTTGCCATAGCAGGATATGACAACACAACTATGAGATTCAAACACTATTGTTCAGGGATGGCAGGATAAATGTTCTGTACAGCAAATGGAGTCACATACAGCATGATGAAGGTTAATTTGACCAGGGTGGCAGTGGGGCTTTCCACAATGATGATGATGATGATGATGGCCTCAAGAGATGATCCAGGCATGTGGCGCTATTTGGAAGTGCTTGAAAAGCACAACACAGTTTGACCAAAACCCGAGTAGCCAGAAGTGTTCAGAATCTGATGACTGAGGCACCATGAAGTCACCGTGACCTAGGCCTTGTGTATATTGGCATTGTTTAATCTGGTGATCAGGCCATCTTGCCCAGGAACTGGGACAAAGGTCGGGAACATTTGTGTTCCTTCAACATCCATAGAGGCAACCTGTGATTTATAACAGGTGATTCTCAACAGCAGTCCTTAGGCCCACAAATAGGTAAGAGAAAGTTTTAAAATGGGACTAGTGTTGGTCCAAGGAAATGGTGGGCTTTGAAACCATCTCCTCCCTTGACTGGCACAAAATTATGAGAATGCAAACTGATTTATTTTTAAAGGCAAATAAGCGTTAATTGATGAAGTGGTTTATTCAAAAAAGACCAGAAGCTGAATCGGGGATTGGTGAAAGTTTAACTTGACAAGTTGAGAGATAGACACCAATAGCAGTGTAGTCCTTAGTCAGGATTTATAAAGGGTGTTCCATCAACTTGGACAATTTTAAACGTGAATTAAGTTTAAGCGTCTAATGATTTCTTTCCTATTTAACAACTTTAGTCTTTGGCAATTTCAGCCACGGAAAGATTAACAAACAACGTGCTAAAGTTATTAAAGCCTATTATGAAAACGGACATTCAAACAGAAATGCATTTTGCGCACTTTGCAATATTTTTGGTCAACATAATCGACCAACCGAGAGTGCAATTGGAAACGATGTAACATTGTGGAGAGGTTCAATTCCTGTGCATGATGACGAATAGAGGGGTCTGGATTTTCAGTCACATTCTTGTGCACTGCAGCAATGTTTTCAGCGGAACGGCGTAAATGAACATGCAAAGGTGTTTTCACATCTGTCACCGACCCAGTTTGTTTGAATTTATGAACATTTCAAGTCCACATAAGCACAGATAGAAATTACATGCAACAGGAAATGCATTATTTATATAAAAGCAAAATATAGAAAAAAATAAAAGGTGTTCCAATAACTTGGGCCGATTTTAAATGTGAATTAAGTTTAAGCATTTAATGATTTTTTTCTTTTTCTTTCAGATTTAACAACTTATGTCTTTGTCAATTTCAACCATGGAAAGATTAACAATCAAACAACGTGTTAATGTTTCAAGAGTGCAATTGGAAAAATTGTTTTATATAAATAATGCATTTCCTGTTGCATGTAATTTCTATCTGTGCTTATGTGGACTTGAAATGTTTTTTGACACCAAAACTGGGCCACAACTATGCTAAGCAGATCTTAGTCACAGTTAGATATTTTAAATAATTCCATTTATTGCCAGAAGCAGTGTTGATTCTGGAGGCTCTATAAGCTACTACAGAAGGTTTGTCCAGCATTCTCAAGACTAGTGACCCCCTTGATAGTAATGTCTGAGCCTAAAACAGTAAGGGGTTTCATAGGCTCTATAGGCTACTACAGAAGGTTTGTCCAGCATTCTCAAGACTAGTGACCCCCTTGATAGTAATGTCTGAGCCTAAAACAGTAAGGGGTTTCATAGGCTCTATAGGCTACTACAGAAGGTTTATCCAGCATTCTCAAGACTAGTGACCCCCTTGATAGTAATGTCTGAGCCTAAAACAGTAAGGGGTTTCATAGGCTCTATAGGCTACTACAGAAGGTTTATCCAGCATTCTCAAGACTAGTGACCCCCTTGATAGTAATGTCTGAGCCTAAAACAGTAAGGGGTTTCATAGGCTCTATAGGCTACTACAGAAGGTTTATCCAGCATTCTCAAGACTAGTGACCCCCTTGATAGTAATGTCTGAGCCTAAAACAGTAAGGGGTTTCATAGGCTCTATAGGCTACTACAGAAGGTTTGTCCAGCATTCTCAAGACTAGTGACCCCCTTGATAGTAATGTCTGAGCCTAAAACAGTAAGGGGTTTCATAGGCTCTATAGGCTACTACAGAAGGTTTGTCCAGCATTCTCAAGACTAGTGACCCCCTTGATAGTAATGTCTGAGCCTAAAACAGTAAGGGGTTTCATAGGCTCTATAGGCTACTACAGAAGGTTTATCCAGCATTCTCAAGACTAGTGACCCCCTTGATAGTAATGTCTGAGCCTAAAACAGTAAGGGGTTTCATAGGCTCTATAGGCTACTACAGAAGGTTTATCCAGCATTCTCAAGACTAGTGACCCCCTTGATAGTAATGTCTGAGCCTAAAACAGTAAGGGGTTTCATAGGCTCTATAGGCTACTACAGAAGGTTTATCCAGCATTCTCAAGACTAGTGACCCCCTTGATAGTAATGTCTGAGCCTAAAACAGTAAGGGGTTTCATAGGCTCTATAGGCTACTACAGAAGGTTTATCCAGCAGTCTCAAGACTAGTGACCCCCTTGATAGTAATGTCTGAGCCTAAAACAGTAAGGGGTTTCATAGGCTCTATAGGCTACTACAGAAGGTTTATCCAGCAGTCTCAAGACTAGTGACCCCCTTGATAGTAATGTCTGAGCCTAAAACAGTAAGGGGTTTCATAGGCTCTATAGGCTACTACAGAAGGTTTATCCAGCATTCTCAAGACTAGTGACCCCCTTGATAGTAATGTCTGAGCCTAAAACAGTAAGGGGTTTCATAGGCTCTATAGGCTACTACAGAAGGTTTGTCCAGCATTCTCAAGACTAGTGACCCCCTTGATAGTAATGTCTGAGCCTAAAACAGTAAGGGGTTTCATAGGCTCTATAGGCTACTACAGAAGGTTTATCCAGCAGTCTCAAGACTAGTGACCCCCTTGATAGTAATGTCTGAGCCTAAAACAGTAAGGGGTTTCATAGGCTCTATAGGCTACTACAGAAGGTTTATCCAGCATTCTCAAGACTAGTGACCCCCTTGATAGTAATGTCTGAGCCTAAAACAGTAAGGGGTTTCATAGGCTCTATAGGCTACTACAGAAGGTTTATCCAGCATTCTCAAGACTAGTGACCCCCTTGATAGTAATGTCTGAGCCTAAAACAGTAAGGGGTTTCATAGGCTCTATAGGCTACTACAGAAGGTTTATCCAGCAGTCTCAAGACTAGTGACCCCCTTGATAGTAATGTCTGAGCCTAAAACAGTAAGGGGTTTCATAGGCTCTATAGGCTACTACAGAAGGTTTATCCAGCATTCTCAAGACTAGTGACCCCCTTGATAGTAATGTCTGAGCCTAAAACAGTAAGGGGTTTCATAGGCTCTATAGGCTACTACAGAAGGTTTGTCCAGCATTCTCAAGACTAGTGACCCCCTTGATAGTAATGTCTGAGCCTAAAACAGTAAGGGGTTTCATAGGCTCTATAGGCTACTACAGAAGGTTTATCCAGCATTCTCAAGACTAGTGACCCCCTTGATAGTAATGTCTGAGCCTAAAACAGTAAGGGGTTTCATAGGCTCTATAGGCTACTACAGAAGGTTTATCCAGCATTCTCAAGACTAGTGACCCCCTTGATAGTAATGTCTGAGCCTAAAACAGTAAGGGGTTTCATAGGCTCTATAGGCTACTACAGAAGGTTTATCCAGCATTCTCAAGACTAGTGACCCCCTTGATAGTAATGTCTGAGCCTAAAACAGTAAGGGGTTTCATAGGCTCTATAGGCTACTACAGAAGGTTTATCCAGCATTCTCAAGACTAGTGACCCCCTTGATAGTAATGTCTGAGCCTAAAACAGTAAGGGGTTTCATAGGCTCTATAGGCTACTACAGAAGGTTTGTCCAGCATTCTCAAGACTAGTGACCCCCTTGATAGTAATGTCTGAGCCTAAAACAGTAAGGGGTTTCATAGGCTCTATAGGCTACTACAGAAGGTTTATCCAGCATTCTCAAGACTAGTGACCCCCTTGATAGTAATGTCTGAGCCTAAAACAGTAAGGGGTTTCATAGGCTCTATAGGCTACTACAGAAGGTTTATCCAGCATTCTCAAGACTAGTGACCCCCTTGATAGTAATGTCTGAGCCTAAAACAGTAAGGGGTTTCATAGGCTCTATAGGCTACTACAGAAGGTTTATCCAGCATTCTCAAGACTAGTGACCCCCTTGATAGTAATGTCTGAGCCTAAAACAGTAAGGGGTTTCATAGGCTCTATAGGCTACTACAGAAGGTTTATGCAGCATTCTCAAGACTAGTGACCCCCTTGATAGTAATGTCTGAGCCTAAAACAGTAAGGGGTTTCATAGGCTCTATAGGCTACTACAGAAGGTTTATCCAGCATTCTCAAGACTAGTGACCCCCTTGATAGTAATGTCTGAGCCTAAAACAGTAAGGGGTTTCATAGGCTCTATAGGCTACTACAGAAAGTTTATCCCAGTCTGAGACACAACAGAGATGGCCAGTGAGTGAGAAAGTACCGAAGCTGGATTATTATGTGATTGGAGCTATGTTTACTATGAAATCTGATCATAAACCATCACGGCATTTGTTAGACGCCAGCTGGACAAATAAGAAGATACAGCATTGGAGCTAAGTGGCTATAATTGTAAAAGCGAATACTTGGCAAGGAAGGACAATTCCTTTGCAGATTTACTGTCAAGAATTTTAAAGCAGTTGGAAGCAGAGTCCTTGAGATTCAATTCAGGGGTAAATGACAGAGTTTACCAAATACGAGTGAACAAGTCACATAGCTTCGGGTCCCCTCTGAAACAGAGGGGACCCCCACACATTATGACTGATCCCCAGAGAGATATGATGAGAGAAAGTCAGGGGGACAGAGAGATAGCGTTGCCCCTCAGAGCATGATACTTCTGAGTAAGCAATGCATTAAGAAATGGGAAGGGACAAAGAATTAATGCTCAGACCCCCATGCCGACTGAGATGAGAGTCAAAGAATTAGAGCAGTGTCTTAGGAAGATGGGCCACACGGGAAATGCTAAGACTTATGACGTAATATGTAGGAATTATTATTGGCCAAGGTAATATAATGAAGTTACAGATTGTGTGATATGCCAAGCCCATAGCAGGAGACAACTCCATTGATGGAGGCAGATATATCTAATTATCCCTTTGAAAAGGTAAGCATGGATATACTTACATTATTCGGACTGTTATCCTCATCTTCGTTGCCATATTCACAACGTTTCAGCTGTTGTATGCTCCGGCCTTCTTCAGGTGATTGGAATTTCGAACAGAACCCTTTATTATCTGTCTATATTTCTGAGATGAGGTATTATGTACACTATTTACATTATTTGGACTATCGTCCTCATCTTTGCCACCATACTTATTACAAAGTTTCCTCAAGGACACATGGCACAGTGGATAAAGGCGCTGGTTAGATCCAGTGACAAGACCCAAGGAGTGCGAGTTCAATACCCAGTTAAGGCAGTGGAGAACTTGGAGAGGGGAATTAACAAGAGATAACTGATAACTGACATCCATTAGACATGGCACATGGAACTAGAACAGTCTACCCCGGTGAGCGAAATAAAGGGTTCAGTTCGACATTCCAACCACCTGAAGAAGGCTGGAGCATACAACAGCCGAAACGTTGTAATAAATATGGCGACAAAGATGGGGACAATAGTCCAAATAATAGAGAACCCTTTATTTCGTCCACCAGAGTAGATTGTTCTAGTTCCAAGTGCCATGTCTCTTCCAGATGTCTCAATTATTTCCCTTTAACTCTCCAACTCTTGGTTCACCACTGCTGAAGACATTGGTTAGATCCAGTGACTCGACCCAAAGAGTGTGAGTTCAATACCAGGCCCCAGCAGTGTTAACCCAAAACTCAGAGAGTAAAGATAAAAGTGAGGTAGAGTTAAGGGTTGGATATCCTGTATTTTTACAAAACCCACTTGAGAGAAGGAAAGTTGGACCTGAGGTAGGAACCTTATTACAGAATAGTAGAGCAGACGAGGCTGGTGTTATTTATAATCTGGGATCAGATGGCAGGAAGAGTTAAAAGTTAAAGAAAAATAAGGGGAATATACTAAATAAGTATGTATGTGTAGAAGCACTGAATTGTCAGTAGAATAAAGCAAGGAAATTGAATTCCACTTGCAGGAATGGCTGGTAGAAAGAGGCTGGTACTGCTGATGATAATGACAATAGAAGCCTGGAAGCATAGCCAAAATACCATTTTCAAGAGTTAAGTGATAATAACGAGATCCACTGTGCCATGTGTCCTCAAGGACACATCGCACAGTGGATAAAGGCATTAGTTAGATCCAGTGACAGGACCCAAAGAGTGTGAGTTCAATACCCAGTTAACGCAGTGGAGAACTTGGAGAGGGGAATTAACAGGCGATAACTGACACCCATTAGACATAACACGCAGAACTAGAACAGTCTACCCCAGTGAGCAAAATAAAGGGTTCAGTTCGACATTCCAACCACCTGAAGAAGTCTGGAGCATACAATGTCCAAAATGTGATAAACATGGCGACAAAGATGAGGACATTAGTCCAAATAATGTAAACAGTGTACATAATAATTGGCTTGGTTTGGTTTATTTTGTTTTACGGCATATCAACCTCAATGGGTTACTTAATGCCGACAACTTTCTTTATCGCCGGTAATATTTTGTTTTGTCACAAATCTGTTTCTGGCAATATTTTTCCTTCAAAATTGTATTGCTGGTAATAGTTAACTAGTTGCCCATAACTGGGACCCTAACAGGTGCTACCACTCAGAATGGGCCTGGGAACACCAGCAATTAAGAGGAGGTTCCATGCTCCTCAAAACCTCCTGATCAGAGGCCTTGCTGCTGGATGGAGTTTATCGTCTTACCCAGGATGCAGTGTACATAATACCCCATCTCAGAAATATAGACAGATACTGAGATCGAAATGGTTAGTTAAAACCATACGAGTTGTTATTAAATAAATTAGGAAGAGAATTGCTTAATCCAAGTATGGCCAGAGAGGCTTGTTGTTTTCCCCGGAACTGGAGATTTCAATAACGGAATACCAGTGGAAGGATATAAAAAACTATTGAAAGGGAATTGAACTGTAACAGATAAGAGGAAAAAGAACAGTAGACCCTATCATTGAGAAGGCATCAAGTGTTCTGTTCAGAATAGTGTTGGAAGAGGTTAAAATTACGAGGAGGAAGCTGAAAGAATCCAAATGGCATGAAAAAGTGTATCGATACTAAATGTGACGAGATTAGACATGGTGAAAATCAAAGCAAATATAAAATGGTTAATAAGTAATATGCTGGAATTAAGACAAAAAGTGGTTAATATCTCCAAAGCCATGACAACCAGAATTAAATAAGTAGTTTAAGTAGTTAAGATTAAGTAGTTTTGTTCAGTAGTATTTCAATTAAAGGCAATTACTAATAAGGTGTGTCAGACTAGCCAAACCATAACGATTTTGTTAGGGACATGCAAGAAGTAGATATGTTATCTTTGGGACATTTGCCCACAAGTAGAGTAACCCCCTGGTCACTTGAAGGAGTTACTATTAAAAATTCAAACCGAGTTATCTCAGTATCCGTCTATATTTCTGAGATAGTTATGTACACTATTTACATTATTCGGACTATTGTCCTCATATTTATTACGTTTCGGCCATTGTACGCTCCAGCCTTCTTCAGGTGGTTGGAATGTCAAAATGAACCCTTTATTTCGCTCACTGGGGTAGACTATTCTTGTTCCACGTGCCATGTCTAATGGATGTCAGTTATCTCCTCTTAATTCCCCTCTGCAAGTTCTCCACTGCCGTAACTGGATATTGAGCTCACACTCCCAGGGTCTTGTCCCTGGATCTAACCAACGCCATTATCCACTGTGCCGGTTATCTCATCAGTGAAGGTTACCAGCAGAACCCACTGAAGTTATGGAAATACAGTGTAACCCGGATATAAGAGAAACCCGGATATAAGAGAGATCTTCTTTGGTCCCAAATTAGAGCCTGTGTTAATGTATATATA
>OZ038514.1:9143386-9173386 GCA_964036315.1 Acanthosepion esculentum
TTTTTTAATATATATATATATATATATATAAAATGGTTTTTTAATATATATATATATATATATATAAAATGGTTTTTTAATATATATATATATATATATAAAATGGTTTTTTAATATATATATATATATATAAAATGTTTTTTTAATATATATATATATATATAAAATGTTTTTTTAATATATATATATATATATATAAAATGGTTTTTTAATATATATATATATATATATATATATATATATTGTGTATATTTATGCAGTAATTTTTCATTGATGCATGTTTCATTAAATAATATAGACAAGTTTTGTCTATTTAATTAAAGTAAGTTCCTTTCATATTGTCTGATAAGCTTAATCACATTATCATTGAAAGACGAAAGGAAATCACCATATTGATACATGCTTTCGGCTTACATAAGCCATTATCAAAGATGACAATTACATTTCAATATATTTCATCCGTGTTTGTGTTTATTCAATACCCACAGAGCCCACCTGTGGATTCTACTGTAACTATACTGAATGGACTTTAGTTACAGTTTCTGGGATAGAGCATGCTATCTAGTGTGATCAACAGTCTGAACAAGGCCAGCACACTCAAACCCTCGATCACGATGACTTGTGACTTCATGCTAGCACAACCATCAATGGCTCCCACAAGGTTCTGTCTACCCAATTTCACTCACAAGGCTTCGGCCAACCTGCGACTTAGTTTTGAGGCATTTTCCAAAGGTGCCACACCCTGGGATCTCCCCCTCCTCCAGACTGGTAACATCAAGTCACCTTCCTGACAAATCGACCCTGGTGAGATTTAAACGAGGGTCTTATGGTTAGAAAGCGAATGTACTAACCACTTGGCTACGTGCCCATTTTGAGATATATCAGGTGACAAACTTACCCATTCCCTACCCCCAAGTAGAGCAGGGACTAGGAGCAGTTGCGAAATATCAAATTACAACAGAATATATAGCTTTGAATTTGGCGAGAACAAAGTTTATGTAACTGATGATAAGAGAAACAAGGAAGTACCCCCCATTAAGTCCTATTTACATAACAAGGTATTCTTAAATGTAAAAGACAATAGGAAAACTGTAATAGTTGCCGACATGGACTTCTTTTTTTGTTTTTTGCCTTGAAAAAGTCCACATCGGACGAAACGCATTGGCAACTATTACAGTTTTCCTATTGTCTTTTACATTTATAAATATTGTCTTTTTCTACAGGTTAACTTTGGTAAATTTTTCATCACAAAGTATTACAAATTGTGTGCGCTCGAGTTGTGTAGAATTCTCTCTTTACATATTGTAGGTGAATTTTGTCATCTCGAGATATTTGCTTAAGATATACACTAGTGAATTGCTATTTCCGGTATTTTAAGCTGGAAATCACTTACTACTGCTTTGGAACAAGGTTAAAGTTCCATTTTCTGATGCCATTTGGAATTCTTCTGAGATGTACATCGATTAAAACCATGTTAATTTTTCCATAATTTTTTTCAGAAACAAAATGGCCACATCAACATCCAATGAAGCCTTTCTTTTATTCAGACTCTGGTAATGATTTTGATGGCTTTACCCAAGTGTATATCGACAGTGAAATGGTCGAAGATGACAAACACACTAGTGACATGGAATAGAGAGATGACGATCGCAAGGAACCAAGTGGCTATTATTATCCATGACTTCAATTTTATGGTAGCTTCTGGCTACCATCAATGTACCTGACAGCCTTTCTGAAGGTGAATTATTTTGTCTATAAATGACGAAATAATATCTTTACTTGTCAAAAAGAGAAATAAATATGCTAGCCAGGTGAAAGAAAGAGCAAACAAATACTGGTGCCTTCTTGTAGGCACGAGGAAGTATGTCCCTTTTTTTCTGGAATGAAGGCTTTCTTAGCCATTATGCTTCTTATTGCACCCAAGAACTCCACAAGGAGTAATAAAAGTTAAAGTATTCAGCATCCAAATATTACTCGTTTATTCTTTTATAAGTATATAAAAAATAAAATTTATACACACAATACAAAGAAAGCCATCTTCTTCCCCCCATATTATCAAGCCAAAAAAATACAAAGAAAAAGATTCATGAAGTAAAAATAACTGTATGGAAAATAAGCATCTATGTACATCAAATCATCTTTAAATTAAATGGCAGTAAAAGAATTATCATTGAACTTTTAAAAGGTAAGCTTAAACATTAATTCAATACTTAAATGCAGCAATCAATTTTGAGTTCTTCTGTAGTTTATTGATGCCTATCACATCTACTCCTCCCTGTCTACTGTGATTAAGGCCCAATGAAGAACATTCCAATACAAAGAAAAAGATTCATGAAATAAAATTAACTGTATGAAAAATAAGGATCTACATACATCAAATCGTCTTTAAATTAAGTGGCAGCAGAAGAATTATCATTAAACTTAAAAGGTAAGGTGAAACATTAATTCAATACTTTAATGCAACAATCAATTTTGAGTTTTGTACTTTACTGATGCTTATCGCATCTACTCCTCCCTATCTATTGTGATGAGGGCCAAACTAAGAGTCCGCCACAGGAGCTAACTTAAATACTGCTTGATAGGGCGGCTTTTAAGCTAGTTTATAATAAAACGTGTACTGCAATTTGGGATATAAAAGCAAAATAAGAGTTACTCCCCTTGAACCATGAAAGCAACGATAATGGTTAGTATAATATTTTTTTAACCTCACATAATCTGGCAATCATTCCCTGCATCTGACTTTTCTCGGGCTTTTGAATGAGCTATGAATCACTGGATTTGGACCAGTAGGAGCGGAGGAATAGCTTGGACACATACGTGTGTGTAATAAAAGCCTAACTTTTTACAGTGTGATCTGCACTTGTTCTGAAAACGTTACAAAAACATTTACTTGTTCTGGATGTTACAGAAAGTTAAAAGTAGGTATCCCAACACTCAGCTTACAGCCGATGAAATTCTTAACTAAACACTAAAAAATGCATATATTCAACTCGCCATGTTCTTTCATTCAATATCTCCATAAAAACATAATGCATACCAAATAAAAGCTTATTTCATGAACTTTGTTTCTATCTTATTTATTTTTACAATGTGCGATGAACAGACATTTTGGTGATTTCGCAAAATTTTGGCCATTTTTTTTCACTGAGGGCAGTTTAGACTTCCTCAAATTTTGTAATATGCGCACTCTGCAGGGTTTATTACAATTTTGGTAACACATTAGTTTGAAAGTTAGCAATAAATGAAGCTTAGAATGTTATCTAGATACAAAATTTATGATTTAATATTCATTTTCCTAATTTATTATTATTTCTTAGTAATATTTATTTCATACGGATTATTAGTAATCATTAGTGGGTATTGCTTGGCGTGTGGTAAGCTTCTCTCTCTACAGTCCAGAAATTGTACATGTTGAGTCAGGACTGTACTTGTTCAGCATCTGCTCCATATACATTCTAATCTGTTGATTTTAGGTTATTTTAATGGAAATGGAAAGAGCACCCCCAGAAAAGGCTAGATACGAAATTTGGTGTTTCTAGTGTAAGAAGTATTCATTTTATGACAATTCAAGCAAGTCTAAAATCGGCCTTTCAAATACCTTGTGACAAAAGGTTAAAAAGCAATTTTTTTCAATTTTGAAGTGGAATAATCCAGAATATATCCATTCTATCACTTCCCCTCCAAAATTAGGCATGTTACTGGTATAGTCATAATGTGATATTTGAAATTTGGGATGAATGTGGGTCTTATTTCCAGTTTTATGAAATGTCAAATCTTAGGTTATGAGTTGTTTGCACGGCCTTGCAGAAGTTTTGATTTATAAAATTTGCATATTCAGACTGAATTTATTTAAGAAATATGCAGTGATACTATCTGTAATTTTATTATTAATTTCTTTATGTACCTAACAGGCTGCTAGTATAATTTTAACTGTTGTTCTTAATTGCTTTTTTTAAATATAAGAGTCCAAATATGGTATTTTGTCCTAATTCAAAATCGACAAAAAAGTCGAGCACATGTAAGAATAAAAATAAATCTGCCAAAATTAAATGGTTTGAGATATTTTGATGAAATAAAAACTGCTATGTTTCTTTAATCATGTAGATTAAGAAGATGCAATCAGATAACACCTAACACCTGTTTGAAATTTTCATCTGTGATACCTACTATAAAAAGAAACCTACATTTTTAAATAAAGAACAAAAATTTATACAGTATATACCTGCTTTCTTTAAGATAATTTCCATCCTCCATCCTGTGGAAGGTATAAGGAATGCTAGTCTACAAAAATTATTCCTCAAAAGAAAAAAAAAATTCCTCGTTTTGTACCAATAAAATGGGGGGGGGGTCATAAAAGGATACGTAGATAAACAAAACTTAATTGCTTTAGAAGAAAAAGATTTTGTAAAACCAAATTTACAAATGTTCTTTCTGGATTTTCAGATCGGCCTTAAAAGAAAGGTCTGTGACAAGGGAGATAACTCCCATCAAATATAGAATGCAATGCCAAACAATTATTTGATGGCATCTAAGACCCCCACCTCTTTCTTGGCTTAGCTACAGCATTTCTGTAAACATCCTTTTAGATGTTCTGTTAGAACACTTCATTTAGGTGGATTGATATTACAGAGAAACCTTTTACATTTTATCAGTATGGCTGATGCTAACCTCCAGGAGAATGACCCATTGCACCTTCTTGAACTAATGTTCTCTGGTGAAATGATTCTATTGAATCAATTGCCAAGTCTGCAGCTAAGAAAGTGGCTTCACTGTATCAAGTTAAGCAATCTATGACATATTCATAAGTCTACCATTCATCCTTGCTTTGAATATTGCCACATCTAGTCTGATGCTACTGCTATATATTTAGAGATTCTTGATAAAATCCAAAGAATCCACAATATTATTGGTCCTGATCTGGCATATCAGCTTCAGTCACTTTCCTATCTTTTATTTTTATATTTTCATGATAATTGTCCTGATAAACTTTCCTCTATGGTACCCAGACTATGAATTTAAGTACAGTACTAGATTGGTAGCTTGCTTTCATCATTTTACAGTTGAAATGGCTAAATGGAACTGTACGTTACATACTAAGTTTCTTCTCTTGCACTTCTCACTTTTGGAAGTTTCTTCTCGCTTCTTGCTTTCCAGAGTCAACTTTGATCTTCAAAAATTTAAAAGAAACACCAATCGTTATCTTCTGAATCCTTCCTTTGTGCAGTCACCGTAACATTACTTTTGTTTCATATTCTCTAACACGCTGTAAACCCCTTGCACATTAGTGGATTTATCGCCTTGCTTGGGGTGAAATTGAGGAAGGAAACAAATATTTTAATGTGTTCAGATAACAGCATCTCACATTTTCTGTCGAATGTTAAAATTCTTCCAGGGTATTTCAATTTCTCTACTTGGCTGATTTTGACAGGATCATGTCTTGGATTGTCATTCTTGCAAATGTAAATGGATTGTCTGACAATTTTTCTCATACTTTCTCTCTTGTGAAAGAATTCCTGCCGTTTCCTTCCTGTGCTGGCCATCAACATTATTCCATCTATGTTAAAATAGTTTTACCAAAAAAATAAATCCTGGCAGGACTTCTAGTTACCTTAGATTCAATTTGGTATAAAAATCAGGTGAATAGACAGCGATTGAAATTGCACACACACACAGTGTACAATGGGTAAAGTCTCACCCTTTTACAATTTCAATTCTGCTCATGTTTGCTCTTGTGGGCTGCATAGTACAGTCGAGTCAGTTGGGCACTGTCTGCAAGGAAAAGAGAATCCCGACGCAGTTCGCTCCAGTAACAATTTGTAAATGGCATGTGGTACTGCTTGACATTTGCAGCAGAAGCTCCAAAATTCACATTTCATACTCCTTGGATGCCAATCTGAGTCGAGTGCAGAGGATTTGGAAAGAATTGGATGAGTCTAATGATGATTACAAAGGTATGGCAGGTCAGAAAACGCATTCTGATTGTTCTAAGAAAAGGACTTCTGATTTTGTTGGTGAGGGCCTCAAACTCAATACAGGGGACTGCATCTAAGTGTCTTGAGGAGGTAGTGCTGCCCTCATCAAGAGGTTGTCTGCTAGAAAACCCTATGTCTGGCAACAGGACTCTGCACCATGCAACAAAAGCAGGAGAATGTAGTCATGACAATTTCTGCAACATCACCCCTTACATCTGGCCACCTAACTCCCTTGATTATGCATGGGGCGCAGTTGAGCGAGAGACCAGCAAAACTCTTTGTAATTCCAAAGATGAACTGAAGGCAAGGATTATGGCAGCATTTTTCATCTTAAACACGGAGACTAGCCAGAAGAGAAGCAAGGTTTCCGAAGTTGCCTGGAGGCTGTGGTTGAAGCCAGTGGTAACTTTATTAAATAAATTTACTCTCTAGTATTTGAAGATATTTGCGTAATTTTACTAAGTATCTGTTAAAATGAGATGTCAGTGTTATTTTTCACTTAATTTATCCATCGCACTCGCTATCTGTGAAACGGTAGCGTGATTAAAGAATACGGGTCTCTGTAGCCACCCACCCCCGTCCACCCACAGGACTAAGTTTTCCTTTTGTCTATTTGTAAATAATTTTTCTTATAAATATACACAGAAATAAATGTAATTTAAACATTTTGTGGACATGGGTTTGTTGATGTGCTTGCATTTTTTTTTTTTTGTTTATTTAAAAATATTTTTTTCAGTCTTCTGTCCCACACATTTGTGTTGTAATTTTTTTCATCTTTTTTTCTATCCCCTCAAAAATGTCTATCCACAAAATGTTTAAAGAAATAGATTATAAATCAAATAAAAATTGTACATAAATAAATCAAATATTTGTTGAATTAATTTTGTTATAAAATCTTTAATTGTGAAAGATGATAAGAACCTTTAATGGTTGTGTACATGACAGTCTTGATTGGCGGCTATACAATGGCAGCGGTTGTAGAGACAAGATACAACCGCACCCTGGATCAGTTTATTTACTTGCACATTTATTCTTCATCATCATCGTCTTCATCATCATCATCTTCGTCATCGTCCTCATCATCTTCGTCATCATCATCATCATCCTCCTCATCATCATCATCGTCTTCATCCTCCTCCTCATCATCATCATCGTCGTCATCTTCTTTTTCAAGTTTTATTTTTTTGGCTTTACCTTTGAAGATCAAATTATATAAAAGTTAAAATTGTCAAAAATCAAATCTTGATTACAAAGAGCTCAAGGAATTTCTTTACTACCCATAATCTGACACAAGGTTAAAGATCCGTTAGATTAGACTTGCCTGGCCAAAAAGGCAGCAATTACAGAACATCCAATGGTGATAAGAAAACTGAAGGATTTAAGAAAAATATTTATACCCCCACCCCCGCCCAGTCAACTCTGTGTAAGTGGAGTGAGAGAGCGATTGAAAGGGTGAAACACATTGTCAGCGGCTGCTGCACTCATGCGGGAACAAATGCAATGATACACCGAGAATCATGTGGGGAAATATATGCTAAGATCATTCACCACCCTCAGCAGACGAGAATCGACATCACACAGCCATGAATCCATCCCGTGACCAATATATTGAAACGATTGATCGTAGGAAGTTCTGTAGTCACACACATTGAGTACAAAAACATGTCATATGAGGGTAGGTCAATACCCGCATTGGAAGATATGTCATCAATACGGGATTGAAACCACTTCCAGCTGGTATGAACATCACCCTGAATCTAGCTGAGGGAACAGATGTCACCATCCTCTGGGAGTATCCTACCAACACAGACAGAGCAACGTAAGCAAACCACACAGACATTATGAAAGGTAGAAAATAAAAATGGTTTGCACAGACTGACATGAGCGTACCATGTGACAAAAACATCTGTGAAAGTTTGGGGAGGGGGAAAAACTGTTCTTGTAGTGGCTGGAGCTCTGGTCTGATAAAGAAAGGATCTAAGAAATCAACAAAATCTCTGGTGCACCATCTTTTATACACACACACACACGAAATAAAGAGCTTTGAAGAATTCAACTTCAGCAAAAAAAAAAATTCATATCCTTTATTCGCCTTGGGCTTGTATTAAAACAAATGCACGCACACAAGGCACTGAGGAGTAATGGATAGGGAGTCGGATTGAGGAATTGTAGAGCCAAGATTAAACCCCATTCAAATACATTGCATTCACTTACACTTGGGAAAGGTATGAATCCTCCCTTCTCCCTCCACCCCAAGCATAAATAATAGGACAGACTGGGTCCTATAGCCTTCAGTGGCAACCAGTCTAAGAGAAAGATTGGCCTGAATTCCATGCGGAGGGTTGTTTGGCAACCTCGTGGCGCTGTGCACTGGTTCTTTGTAATCAGCTCTCCCAAATAGCGTAGTTGATTCTGCACAAAGCCTTGACCACCATAAACAAGTGATTTGTACAGGTAGTCTGGCTGTTGGTTTCTTGATCCTCACGGGGTTGAAAAGGACATATGTGGTGTGGAGATTATATACACACACACACACACACTATAATATATATAGGCATGTTGCCAAGTGGTTAGAACAATAGCTCCCTGATCATGAGACCTGGGTCTGTATCTCACCACTGTTGATTTGTCAGGAACTAAACCTCCTGATGCTACCTGGAGGGGGGGATCCCAGCATGCAGCACCTTTGGAAAGTGCTCGAAAACTATTCCATGGGTTGAACCAAGCCTTGTAAGCAAAATTGGGGAGACCGAAACCCTTAGTCATCGATAGCACAAAGTAACAAGTCATTGTGACCGAGGGTTTGAGTATGCTGGCCTTGTTCAGATTGTTGATCACACTAGATAACATGGTCTCTTCCAGGTCTGCTCAGCTAAAATATCCATCTTCAAATTTCAGAGGGAAAGGTGGAGGGGGCCCACAGTAAAACTTTCAACGAGAGGGAAATAAATGACTGCCAGGTTTTGAGAAATGAGGGAAAAAGATTTTAGCAATTATGTTAGGGACGAATGTATATAGATTAAAAAAAAAAAAAAGAAAAGAAAAAAAGAAAGAAAAGAAGGATCGAAGCATCCACTTACCAGGTGCGGTTTCCGTCTTTCTTTTAGTCCCTTTTGTGAGTTGTCGGTCCGTTACTAAGTTGGCATAAAGAACAACCAATTTGCCACCTTTGAACGGCTTTCCATTCATCTGCTTCATTACTTCAGCACAGACATCAGCATCTTCAAATTTGACAAAGGCGAACCTGTTCAGGAGAAAAAGCAAGAAAATTATTATGGTCTGGATGGGATGCATGGGGGAGGGGGACTCATAAGAGAGGAGGGGGTGCCAGACGCACAGGATTAAGTAAATGTTGGTGGGCATGTGAGATGGGGGGGGGGGGCATTAAAGTTCCATTTGCTTTATTTCCTTATTAACTGATGTCTATTGATTTACAGAACATCTTTAAGATGAAGTTGTCCCCTGTTGGATTAAGGAAATTCTAACATAACCATCAGTAATCCGACAAATTCCTTATCTGCTACTGTACAAATCCCAATGATACTAGATTGGTCAGGAAGGAAAGGGGCACATGACTGTGTGGAAAGAATGTGGGGTTGATGGGGGATAAACAGATGAGAAACGGTAAGAATTTCCCAAACAGGAAATGAAATGGCATAGCAGCAGTAAAAAAAAATCCAGAATAAAATTAAAACCAGGAGTGAAATACTAGTTGCAAATACTTGCCCTAATGGCCTTTGTGTGTTCCGTTTGATCGGCATAACCAAAGAGTCGGCTTTTGGGAACAACTGTTTCAGTTCAATTTCTGTTGTTGTGTATGGAAATCCAGTGACGTACAATTTCTTGGGATCCAGCTCCTTGATGATTTTTGGTTCCTTTGGCCGGTGAAGACTCTTTTTGCCCGTATAGTCAACTGTCAATGGTTTACCTTTCAACTCTGTCTCACTCAGCATTTTAAAATTCTTTTCAGCAGCAGCCTCGTTTTCAAATTCCAAAAATGCGTAACTGTAAATAAATAAATAAATCTTATAAAATCGCTTGTCACTTCAAAATTGGGTTTAGTATGACCGAGAGAAATAAATCAAATAATGGTAGTGTGCCAAAAGGTTGTTTTAACCTTTAACCTTCTGGAGGTGATTTTGTTTGCAAAGCATATATGTTAATCCTACCACTAAGTGACTCAGATGAATGAATAACTGTTTGAATTTTGTATTTGTGTTGTCATATCCTGCTATGGCAACATAAAATGACCATGACAAATTTCATAGTGCAGTAGAAAAGCCTTGAAAAACAACGCAGTGAAAAGTAGTGAACAATGCAGTTTGTTAAAAGGTTAACACGTAAAATAATAAAAGTTGTCAGGAAAATAGGTTACTGTATAAATCAAATAGGGTTGTTCAGTCTAAGAAAGGAAAAGAAAAATTATCACATTCAGTCCTTTTTTGTAAATTAAAATTGAACACCAACAAAACAATTTATTACCAGTCCACTGTTTTGCTGCTGTTATGGCAACAGAAAATGACCAGGACTGACATAGTACAGTCAAGGAGCCTTGAAAAACAATGCAGAGGGTCAAAGGTTAAACTTGAGATCCAAATGTTCATGATTTAATATTAAAGAATAAATCAGTAGGTAATCACAAAGCTGCCTGGCGCAAGGTCAATGATGTGAGCAAGATGCAGAAGTAAGGGGGTATCACAAACACGGCTTGGAAATAAGCATATATCTAAGAACAGTGATTAAGGGCCACACTGTCAGGAGGGTGCCTAGAAATACCAGAGGCATCAATCAGGTACTCTGTAGAGAGGTGGTAGAGGTAGAGAGAGACAGAGAGGTGGTAGAGGTAGAGAGAGACAGAGAGGTGGTAGAGGTAGAGAGAGACAGAGAGGTGGTAGAGGTAGAGAGAGACAGAGAGGTGGTAGAGGTAGAGAGAGACAGAGAGGTGGTAGAGGTAGAGAGAGACAGAGAGGTGGTAGAGGTAGAGAGAGACAGAGAGGTGGTAGAGGTAGAGAGAGACAGAGAGGTGGTAGAGGTAGAGAGAGAGAGAGGTGGTAGAGGTAGAGAGAGACAGAGAGGTGGTAGAGGTAGAGAGAGACAGAGAGGTGGTAGAGGTAGAGAGAGACAGAGAGGTGGTAGAGGTAGAGAGAGACAGAGAGGTGGTAGAGGTAGAGAGAGACAGAGAGGTGGTAGAGGTAGAGAGAGACAGAGAGGTGGTAGAGGTAGAGAGAGACAGAGAGGTGGTAGAGGTAGAGAGAGACAGAGAGGTGGTAGAGGTAGAGAGAGACAGAGAGGTGGTAGAGGTAGAGAGAGACAGAGAGGTGGTAGAGGTAGAGAGAGACAGAGAGGTGGTAGAGGTAGAGAGAGACAGAGAGGTGGTAGAGGTAGAGAGAGACAGAGAGGTGGTAGAGGTAGAGAGAGACAGAGAGGTGGTAGAGGTAGAGAGAGACAGAGAGGTGGTAGAGGTAGAGAGAGACAGAGAGGTGGTAGAGGTAGAGAGAGACAGAGAGGTGGTAGAGGTAGAGAGAGACAGAGAGGTGGTAGAGGTAGAGAGAGACAGAGAGGTGGTAGAGGTAGAGAGAGACAGAGAGGTGGTAGAGGTAGAGAGAGACAGAGAGGTGGTAGAGGTAGAGAGAGACAGAGAGGTGGTAGAGGTAGAGAGAGACAGAGAGGTGGTAGAGGTAGAGAGAGACAGAGAGGTGGTAGAGGTAGAGAGAGACAGAGAGGTGGTAGAGAGAGACAGAGAGGTGGTAGAGAGAGACAGAGAGGTGGTAGAGAGAGACAGAGAGGTGGTAGAGAGAGACAGAGAGGTGGTAGAGAGAGACAGAGAGGTGGTAGAGAGAGACAGAGAGGTGGTAGAGAGAGACAGAGAGGTGGTAGAGAGAGACAGAGAGGTGGTAGAGAGAGACAGAGAGGTGGTAGAGAGAGACAGAGAGGTGGTAGAGAGAGACAGAGAGGTGGTAGAGAGAGACAGAGAGGTGGTAGAGAGAGACAGAGAGGTGGTAGAGAGAGACAGAGAGGTGGTAGAGGTAGACAGAGAGGTGGTAGAGGTAGACAGAGAGGTGGTAGAGGTAGACAGAGAGGTGGTAGAGGTAGACAGAGAGGTGGTAGAGGTAGACAGAGAGGTGGTAGAGGTGGGTAGAGGTAGAGAGGTGGTAGAGGTGGGTAGAGGTAGAGAGAGAGAGAGGGGGTAGAGGCAGAGAGAGAGAGAGGGGGTAGAGGTAGAGAGAGAGAGGGGGTAGAGGTAGAGAGAGAGGGGGGTAGAGGTAGAGAGAGAGAGGGGGGTAGAGGTAGAGAGAGAGATAGAAAAAAAAAACACAAACCATGCAGTTTTCTTGGGATCCCTTCGGATCCGTTTGCGAATACGAACACTCTGAATATCTTTTGACAATTTCATGAGAGAGTCTTCCTGGATTTCAATTGGTAAGTCCTTAAGAAATAAAGTTCGCTGATCCCTTGCATTGACTAATTCTGAAATAGAAAATAAAATAAAAATTATTCTAACAAAAAAAGACAAGACATCTTTTGAAAAATATTAAAAAAAAAAAAATCATCCCCACCGCATTTTTTTTATTATTCAATATTTAGAATAAAAACAAATTGATAAATATTTTAAAACAAGTGTAGATTCAGCAGCACATGATTAATAACTGTCCTGGAAAGGAAGGACTCAAAATAATGACATCAAATGTTTTCCCCACCTTCCTTAGATGGTCTCACCCCCCTACTCAACATCCTCACTAAGTCAAAGTTTCAAACAGATTCACAATTGCTTTTTGTACCCACATAAAAACATGAACTTCCAGATTGGCCAAAAGAACTTTCAGCATATATAATTTGAAAATTTCAAGAAATATGTTATAAAGTCACTACAAAAATAGCAGCCATTTTGTTTCAACACTTTTGGTGTCTTATCCATTGGTGTTGAATGTAGGTTCTAGATTCACCACAATTAGAAGTGTGGAAACAAAATGGCTGCTATTTTTGTAGTGATTTTATAACATATTTATGTTAATTTCCAAATAAATAATTATATTTGCTCTACTCTGTATTGAGCACTCTTAAGAATAGTATTTGTTGGTTATTGGAAATTATTCCATATACACCAATCCTATACTTGGCGATTATATATAAGAAATAAAAAATTTTTTATATTTGCTTACTTATTTGCTCGTCTTTGTCGAGTGGAACAGTTGAAGCTTTCACAGCAGTCTGTTTACCCTTTTTAGGCAACTCTTTTGGGACGACTTTTTCTTTTTTGGTTGGAGGCTTTTTGTCTTTTTTAGAAGCGGGGGTGTCAGATGGCGTTGCCTTGCCTTTCTTTGTAGCTGCAGAGAAGAAAATACTCTATAAACCTGTCCTCTACATAAGAGACAATTAAAAATTCATTTTCTAGCCAGACATTTTTTTCAATACGAATCTATCTACAGCAAATGTACAAAAGTAAATTCAAGATGGAACTCTTGCTTTGACGAGTTTTCATCAGAAAATAAATAGAAAACTAAAAAGGAGCATTAATCGCAACAGCAAATAAAAACCGATACAAAATGGCTGCCAGAAAGGACACCCTAAACAAATCCGACTTAATCTATACACACACACACAGTTGACCCCCCCCCCCCCCGTTTCATGACTCTCAAACGGACATTTTAGGGATGCCCTTGTTGTAGTCTTAAATCACTCATAAGATCTTCAAGTGACTTGCCACTGATTCTGCATTCGGTAATGGAGAGTCCCGACAGCAACCAGATTATCGAAATGTTTACTTTTATGAAGCCAAATTAATTCAAATGGCTGACCTACATAATTTATTACAAAACTTACATGAAAGGTTTTGCTGGGTATCAAACTGGTAGATGGGGCATTTCCGTGTCTACATTTATGGCCTATCTTCAAAGAGCAGGCATGGCCACATTCATCAGACAATATCTGTGACCCAATTACAGAGCAGCACATTGCTGTTCTCAAATCCAACAGCAATCAGATTATATATAACTATTGAGAACGTGACAAGGAAGTTTGCATTCTGACGATGAAACTGGGGTTCAAATCTCACCATGGTTAACCTTGAGCACTCTGCATTATTAATATTTCTTCTCTTTTGACTGTATTCTTTTTACAAAGAATCCCAATTGCAGCATCCTTATTGTCAATTCCACTCAAAGTTGTTTTCTGTTGCCATAGCAGGATATGACAACACAACTATGAGATTCAAACACTATTGTTCAGGGATGGCAGGATAAATGTTCTGTACAGCAAATGGAGTCACATACAGCATGATGAAGGTTAATTTGACCAGGGTGGCAGTGGGGCTTTCCACAATGATGATGATAATGGCCTCAAGAGATGATCCAGGCATGTGGCGCTATTTGGAAGTGCTTGAAAAACACAACACAGTTTGACCAAAACCCGAGTAGCCAGAAGTGTTCAGAATCTGATGACTGAGGCACCATGAAGTCACCGTGACCTAGGCCTTGTGTATATTGGCATTGTTTAATCTGGTGATCAGGCCATCTTGCCCAGGAACTGGGACAAAGGTCGGGAACATTTGTGTTCCTTCAACATCCATAGAGGCAACCTGTGATTTATAACAGGTGATTCTCAACAGCAGTCCTTAGGCCCACAAATAGGTAAGAGAAAGTTTTAAAATAGGACTAGTGTTGGTCAAGGAAAGGTGGGCTTTGAAAGACTTGTTCTGAAAAAGAATGACACTTTGAAGTCAGGAACAGAAACTTACATAAATTAAGGTTATATATCTACTTTAAGATAATATTTGGACAAGCATGTAGAAAGTCTTATAAGTTCTAGTCTACCAAATTTACCTTGTTCTTTGGCTGCTGGTGTCTTCTTGGCTGCCGTTTCTTTCTTATCAGATTTTTTTTCTTTTTCCTTAAGAGACTTAATCAGTTGTTTCAATTCCTCCTCATCTGAAAAACATTATAATATTAGTCAATTCCTCACATGGAAATCTTCACTGACCTGTCACTTGAAATTTACATAATCTCTCAGCAAAAGGCCTGCATTATAGGGAATAATCAATCAATTCAACTTCACTTTACAGGGTCCCAAGCCCCACCATCACCCTACACACAAAAAGGCTAAATTAGTCTCCCAGTTTCAGTTTAAACTAAACAAACCTAAACTAACACAATCCTATATAAACAATGGATTGCTTTGAATTTATTTTCATGATCAGTCACAATGTTTCGGGGCATCAGTTAAAAACAGCATTTAACCTGTGTGCCCTGGGCACACTAAAAGTGGTCTGAAAGGGTAGCCATGCATGCCCACCAAGAATAATTTACAAAATATTTTTTAAAAGGCCAGGAGGCACCCAAGCACATGGCTTCCATGTCTAAGTAAAGCCCCTGCCATTTGATACTTTAAACTAAATTCCTTAATCTTTAAGTACGAGTGAATAAAACTTTCTATTTTACTTTTCTCAATTAGTTATTACTGGCTTCACTTAACCTTTAGCACTGTCGGTGATTATTTTCACTAAATGTTAGTCCTGCCCATGCAAATTTAATTTCTTGGTTGTCTAGTCATATCCTTCTATGGCAACACTGAAAACAATCTTGACTGAAAATGAGAGCCAGGCTATTGCAATTTCAAATATATAGAAGTAATATATGAAACCCTATATTTTGAGGGAATTCCATACTCAGTAAAAGGGGCAAGTAATATTTATAAATGATGCAGAGTGCTAAATGTTAAAGAAAAAGTATTTCAGCTTGCAGATCACACTTTAGTGATGTGTCCTGGTAGATCAGACTTAATGAGTATGCGTGGGTAGTGTAATGGTGCTGAATTGTTAATCAAAGATCTGAGTTGGGTTTGTCATTTGCACTTACAATATATGCTCGAGTAATGTGCAATGTTTATTTTACATACAGCTGTACTTTTAGACTACAGTAAATGCATATATAGTTTGGTCAACAGCATAGCCAGCAATATATATGCTAATTTTATATCTTCGGTATGATGCAACACCCTTAAAATTAGCTTCAAAAAGTTGCATGATATACAACTATATACGGTACTCAAATACCCTAGGGAAAGGTATGTATACACTATCCCCAGATATGGGTTAAATAGTAGGAATTGTCTCAATCATTCTTAAAATATTTTCTAGCTTTAAATAACTGGCAAAAGGTTGATAAGCTATGAAATAAAAGTCAATTTATGGATTATAATAGAAAATAAATTTAGACGAGGAATCAGGTCAATATAACATACCAAGTGACTCATCGTCGTCATCGTCCATTTCCTCATCATCATCATCATCGTCGTCGTCATCGTCCATTTCCTCATCGTCATCATCAGAATCAGACATGTCTTCTAATTTCTTCATTAGTTCACTACTGAATTCAATCTCTGAATCCTCGTCCTCCTCATCATCATCATCTTTCTCCTCCTCCTTCAAAAGAATACAAAAACTAAAATAAAACAAATGCATTCAAAGACTCCTTCCCTCAATCAACTATTGTAATAATCCCTCCAACATCAACGAGAATGAAAAAAATTTATTCTTCAGCTGAAAGTGGTGCAGGGACCACATGCTTTTAGCCTGTCACCGGAAACTTGCATCTTTTTAATATAAACATTTAGTAATCTTTAAAAATAGCCAACCCCATCTCAAGAGACATCTAGCCTGCCAACTTAAGTAAGCAATTAGAATTTTTTGTTAGTTGTTATCCTGTTATTTCTGCAGTAAAATAAGGAACCTTGTTTAAATAAGGTAACATTGTTTTTTCTTTAAACATCCAAACCAAGGTAGCCTTTTGGATGAAACTGCCTGAGGTTGAGAATTTATTATAGTACATTTGATATTGTGGCCCTCACCTGAGACACTGTACAGGTTCCTGGTTTGCTCTTTCAGACTAGATCATTTTAAGCGAGCGAGCGAGCGAGAGGTTTTTAAACTTCATTCAGGGTTACAGAGAGTTTTTTAAACAATTGTCCCAAAAACAATTTTTGATCATGCTGAATTACTTAAATTGACAGAAAAGTTTTTAAAATTAAATACAAAAGAAAATTGTAATTAAGAAACTATTTTTTTTAGAATTATAACAGTTTTTTGTATTTTAATTGTGAACAATTTGCATTTTTTTCTAAAATTAAATGGATTAGTGTCAAGTAAGTTGCCACCATTTAATGCTCTTTTAATTTCAGACATGTGCGTGGTTTCTTATTGATTTTGGCAACAGCGCATATAGTAGGGCCAGTTGGGCACCGACGAGTAGAGCATCATGATGCAATTCATTCCACCAGAAATTTAGAAACTGCACGCTGTCCAAGATTGGCATTCAACACTAATATGAACATTAAGTGTTTGGGTATCAATCCAAGGACAGTCGCAGAGGATTTGGAAAGAGTTGGATGAGTAATGGTGATTATGAAGGTAAGGCAGCTTGGAAAACTCAGATTGTTTTGATAAGAAAAGAGCTCCGAAATTTGTGGATGAGGACCTCAGACTCAGCATGGAGGCCTACATCAAGTGCCTTGAGGAGGTAGTGCTGCCCTGGGTCAAGAGAGTGGCTGCTGGAAGACCCTAAGTCTGACAACAGGACTCTGCACCATACCACTCTCTTGATTGTGTGGGGGTGCAGTTGAGCAAGAGACCAACAAAACTTGTAACAATAATGAGGAACTGAAGGCAAAGATTATGGTAGTCTCCAACTTAAACAAGGAGACTGTCCAGAAGAGTTGTAGGAGATTCCGAAGCTGTCTAGAGGCCCAAGGTTGAAACTAACAATTTTATTAAATAAACTTTAGTATTTAAAAGACTGTGTAATTTCGGTAAATATATCTATTAAAATGAGAGGTCAGTTAATTTTATTTTTGCATAATTTAAACAATTTATCCATCATACAATGTGCATGTGTACGATTAATGCTGTGCTTATTATTTGTTTTTCTGAAGACATTGAGCCCTGTTACTTTTTAAAACTGAATGTAAAACTAGATTAGCAAAAGAGACTAATTACCAGCACTATCTAGCTCACTCAGTTAATAAATTGGTGGTCAATTACAGAAAGAATATTTTTAAATTAAAATGATGCCTCTTAGTATTGACCAACAAATTCCTTTTATGTCACAACAGTTATAGGTTGGTTTTAAGCAATTTAACTTCTCCCCGGGGAAGTTCAGTTGCATCCGTGGGATGCACAGATGGGAAGGCTACCGGGTCTGAAGATTTTAACGCTTCAAGGATGCGTGTTCAGACATGCGCACTTCAATGTTTATTTTTCCCTTTCTCAAGTTTTTGTTCGGACAAGATTTGAATTTAAACCCAAGAAAGAAAAGTCTGAAATGTGAATATATCTTTTTCATTAACAAAAGTTATGTCTGTGAGCTGGAGAAAAAAAACAAAAAGAAGAAAAACAAAGCAATGATTAAAACTTGTTACCTTCTTTGCTGGTGTTTTGTTTTTCTTCTTGGGTTCAGATTTTGGGGTTTTTTTGTTACCAGGAGCAGCATTTCCTTTTTTATTGGGAGTCTAAAAGGAGAAAGAAAATCCCTTTAGCAAAACAAAAGAATACCAACAATTGTAGCCATTTATTATTTTTTAATGTTATATACTAGAGGGAAATTAATTTACTTTCAAAACCAAGAGCTGACCTGTCCCCTTGGAACATGTTCCAGAAAAGATAAAAAAGATAAAGAGCACCAGGACCTTATATCCTCGCTCTCACACCCTCTTAGATGTGGCACACAACAATTCTACATTTTTCATCAAGCTCTGATGCGAGAACATGTCAGCTCCAACTAATTTTCTTTCTCATCCACTTAATATACATTCACTTTTTCAAATTATCATTTATGGTTATTGTAATTTTTCCCGCCTTTTATTTAAAAAAAAAAAAAAAGTTGACATTGCTAGTAACTCATTTTTGTTAATCAAAATACAGTTCCAACATTTATGGTCCAAAGACCACCCCCCTCCAAAAACCATAACCCATCAATACCAACCACACCTTTCTTGGGACAGTAGGTATTAATGTATCATAGATAGAAACCCAAATATATCAAAGATTTTATAGTGAATTATTAATGAGTATTAAAAATTTTGCTATGTACAATGCTTGCATAAAATGACAGTTTTGATCTTGTTTTGTGTGGACAAAAAAAGTTTTTCAAACTTACACCTGCCTGAAGGCCATTCTGTTTCTTGTTAGACAAGACAGGCCGAGGTGTGTCCTTCAATGGGACAATCTTGGAGACTGGTGTTTTGGCAGGCTAAAATGAAAAAGAAAAATAGTTTCAATAGAAGACGGACTTTCTAAGAGGCATCCAGACAAGTTAGTGAATGACAAAAACCAAAGAATGCAAATAAATGAAAAAAATATGAACCTAAAATTGAAAAGGGAATAAAAATATTTGGTCAAAGTAGCCATATATCCTCACATTATCTTTGTAACCCCTTGGTACAACTTTCTAGAGCAGCATTTTTTTTTTTTTTTTTTTTTTTTTTACTGTAACCCAAAGCAAGAACAACATTTTGCATTACAACCCATTATACTATATAAAAATCAGAAACATTTCACGAGGTTCATTTATTTAGCATCAATAATTTACATATTTTTGCATATTTCTTATGATTTTCATATACAGGAATTGCATGTATCTATTTGTATGAATATGAAACTTTTAGAAAAACAAATGTAAGGGAATCCAGACACAAAGTAAATATATATTGGAGAAAAAGAAAATCCATTTAATGGAAAGGATGTTCTTGCTTGTGCATAAGCAGCCGATTCCAATTAGAAACGCAATACTACACCTGTTGTATTCTGGTACACTTGCAGGATCTTTAGTCTACCAACTGATGTTTTACATTTAATCCCCAGTCAATCTTTGTATGAATGGGACACCCGCAAAGATAAGAATTTTATGTATCTTAAGATTACTTGTTGCAGGTCAACTGTCACAGTTGAGATTGAGGACAGTTCTGGACTAGCTCCTTAAAGTAGTGCTGGGCTGTCACGAGTATCATGATGTAGATATGGACAAAGTTGGCAGGTCTAAGCCAAAGGAAGAAAGCTGCTCTATGAGATGTCAGAACAGAAGTTGGCCTTACGTGCCACCTACCCACTCAGACTGTTGTACAAGTGAAAATATGAATAAGCAATGCAATATATTTGAAACAGCATTCAGGTCTTCATTCCTAACCTTTTGTCCCTTTGCAACAAGACGTGCCCAGTTTCTGGTGCCCACTGACATGAATGAGAACGAAGATGCACTGCAGAGTTTCATTTATAGACAAAACTTAAACTCCAGTAGTGTTTGTTAGAGACATTTAGGTAAAATTGCAGCATCATTTCTGGTGTAAGTGTCTTGGCTACGGACCAGACAACATTACTGTGCAAAAAAAAAAATTGCAGATAAGTCCTGTGACCAATTTAAATAAAAAAGCAACATTCCAAAAATAGCATAAAAAAATTTGCGGAAATCTACCACAATTTTACTTGGGTTCTGGATAGATTACAGCACACCAGCCTCCTTGATTACTGTGCAAAAGCTTACCCATTTACTGGATAATTAAAAACCTTTCTGGCTGAGGGGATCAAGCTGTACCCGGGACCCAGATAAGTTTGTCAATACCTTCTGAAAAAACTTTCTGCAATTTTTATTGCTAATTTTGTATGAAATGTTCGCCAAGCTGTAGCTTAAAACAGATGTCAATATCTCCTAAATTTTCCACAAATTATTAATGCCGTTTCTAGAATATTAATGCCGTTTCTAGAATATTAATGCTGTTTTTTCAAACACCAGACTCTTGACTAATGAAGCATCATAAAGCAATTATGGTTTATACAGATATTTACAGTCAACTTATTTTAAGTTATCACTTGTGACTTGGGCAGTTTAAAACTTGGCAAGTCACTGTTTTAATACTGTATCAATAAAAGTACATAATATAAGAGTAACCACCAAGATTTCAACGGCCCGTTTCATGCAAGATCAGCCTGAAACACCGATGAGGATAGGTGTTGACCTCAGTGCATGAATTTTTTTTGTTTTAGCTGTTAAGGAACATTATTAAGACTATTTACTAATATCAAAGCTTATTACAACCATGAATATTTTTAAAAAAGAATTCTGAATTATTTTTTGTAAGAGTTTTAATTTAAGTTTGGGGCCTTTCTTCATGCGAGACTTTTTTTTTTTTCAGCAACAAAGTGGAGGCATCTAATTACTATCTGTTGTCACTATACCAAGTATTTTATTGGGGATAGAGAAACTTAAATAACTTTTTAGAACTAACATGCTGTGGATTAAACAATTTCGATGAATGACACAAACCAGTCTAAAATTTTACTTACTTCATTTTTCTTAGCTGATTTCGGAGTTTTCACCATACTGTCCTGAAAAGAAAAGAAAAAATTGTTACAATCTTAAAATAAAAAAAATTAAAAAAAGAGGCAAGACTTAAAAAGATAAAAGGGAAACAACTTCAGTCAACGATGAAAATCATTTCACGCGTTTATTCTCTAAGCAAAATATTTCAGTCAATTTTTTTTTTTCACTTTCTCAATAATTAGAGAAACACATTTGAAGTGACGGCTCGATTTACATTTATAATCGATACAGCAAACCGAATACAAACCATTAATAAACTAACTAATAAAAAGCCGCAGATACACGAGTGATCCGAAAGTCTTGTTACTACACAATCTCAAATGGCTGACACTAGAGATCATACAGTTTGGAAAAAGAGGTTTAGAATGACAGCTGAAGTATCTGGATAAATTGGACCCTGACCTGTGTCCATCTTTATGCAAATGTAATTTTATTAAAAAACCTTAGAGTTTTCGTTAATTCCACACGCTAAAAAGTAACAGTGTTTAGAAGATGCAACAACACTTTCGTTTACCTAAAGCAAGGAGCTCATCAACCCAACTATAAAAATAGGTTTATCTCCTCGGGGAATATTTTAAAATCAGAACTCAAATTCACATTGATATGTTGCTCGACAAAATAAAATACGCACACACTCAGACTTAAGACAAAAGGAACTGCATAGACATTACCATAGGTTAAAAAAAAAAGAAAAAATCGATCGAATAGAGTTCATTTAAAATTTAAAATTAGATAATTAAATATCCTGACTGAATCCGGGGGGGTATGACTGGGCTGTGGTCCCTGGGAATATTACCCCCCTCCCCAATATGCATTTATAGAAAGCTGTCTAGTAACTTCAGGCACGTTAAATATATATATATATATATATATATATATATGTGTGGTTTAAAAAATCTAAGGGAGATAATTTAGCGAAAATTAATTTCCAACGTTAAAAAGCGACGAGAAGAGAAATGGGCAAAATACAAAATGGTGGCGGCGACTCCACGTGGAAAAAAGGCAAGCAAAAAAATGATAAGTAATCAAACCATATTGTTTGGTAGGAATTTGATTTAATCACTAATAATATATGGGTAATTTGCAGTGTGATCACCGCACTCAGTCTTTAATAAAAATTTCCCGAATGGTTACACAAAAATATAAGGCATTTCATTTGGAGGAGGGGTGGTGGTGACCGAAACCGTTCCGCCTTTTCAAAACTCGTATATAAATTGATACAAAATTATATCGGGTTTAATTTTTTCACACGCGGAGATCAAATTGGTAGATTTTTCTTTAGCATAAGACTGGCATGAAGCACCCAGTGCGGGTTCAATTTACACAACATTAGAGTTAAGACGAACTTGATAAAAAAAAAAAATGTCGAAGGTTGAGGAAGCCACGTGGTTTGGAGCCCGGCTATATAACAATAATTAAATGAGTACTGAATAGAAAAGGTTTTCTTTTTAATTCCAGACTAAACGAAATTGATAAGAAAAAAGAGCCAACATGATTTTTACTTACTAAAATCGAATATAAATATGTGGTTTAAAAAATTAAGCAAAGTGAAAAGAAATTTAAAGCGATTTTTCAAAATATTCAAATTGCCACGTGGTTCACTCATCGAATCCACTACGACTGTGTTTCACGGAAAATTAATTTTATTAAATAAAGTATTCTGATGAAAAATGATAAGCAACAAGTTACGAGGGTGAAGTAAGTTTTAAACTAATTTTCTAATTTCATCAAAATGAAAAAAGAAATTAAAAAAAATGTATCTTTCTCTGCCGGCATATTTGGAGCATTAACCTAAGGAGTTGCAGTATTTCCAGATTGACCGATCCATCATAAAATTTTAAAGAAAACGGAAAGATTTAAAAAATAGTCAATCATTTATTATTTTTCTTTTTGTCTAGAGCAATTCTAGAGAAACAAAAGTGGGGAATAACACTAAAATTTAGTCTTACTCTTCTAGTAACACCGAAGATGACCCACTTTAGTTTCCGACCTAATTAAGATTTTTTTAAATTATTCAATACCGCATTTCAACATTCTAAAGTGGATTAAGAAAAAAAAAAGTACTTCATATTATAGAGAAGAGCGACTGGTTTTCCCTCCAAAGACAAGAGGGAGACTCGACTGATCAGCGATCAGCAACACACGACATTGCAAAATAAGAAAATATTGAAGTAACGGATATATTTTTTTTTTTTGGAGGGGTGGATTGACATAAAAATAGTATGAAGGGAAGATCACCGAGAAGTATTGCTAGAATAACGACGCCAATATGTCTTCATCAAGATAAATGTGCGGTATTGCTGGGGGGGGGGGTTGATTCTGGAAGAATGCCTTGACCTCCTCCAGGTCATCAACATTTTAATTTCGGTTGTAATGATGGCTACAGTATCTTTGTTGAAAAGCAATCCAATGTAACACTTTAAGGCCTAATAATTGCTTAACGAGTTGGAAGACCAGGATGCCGATTTCTGCAAAATACAATGAGCTCTGCTACGAATATATTTTTCTTTATACATAAAGATTCCCTACAAAAATTGATATCCGGCATTTTTCCGATTTAGGGGAAAGTCGCAACCTTTAAGTTAAGATCAGAAAAATGCAACAGGCGGTCATTAAAGACAAATATACTTGAAGTATTTTTTAAAAATTAAAAAAAAAAAAAATGTTAATTAGAATTTACTGCAATTAAAAATTTGGTAAAATTGCAGATCAGGACACAGAAACCAATTAAAAGCAGCATCATTTCTGGTGTAAATGAGTGAATATTCCAAAAACTGTCTTAAAAGTTTGCAGAAATTCACTGTTTTAGGAGAGAGATATCGACAATCTTAGTTGGGTTTTATTTGTGTCTCGAGCTGCGGCCCGGCCATTACTGGCCTTGATTACTGCGGGAAATAAGGATAACAGCCCAGTGATCAATTTAAATATAAAAAGTATCATTCCTGGTGTTAAAAAAATAAACGGATTAAAAAAATCGGCGAAAAACGACCGCAATTTCAGTTGGGTTCCGGGTAAAAATGACACCGCGAAAGTTTAGCCATTTACGGGAAAATTAAAAAAAAAAAAAAAAAAAAAAGAATCCGAGCACTTTCAAATTCTTGACTGAGGTGGCCAAGTTGTATTTGGGACCCAAATAAGATTCTCAAATACCCCACCCGCCAAAAGGGCCTCAACTTAAAAAAGTTTTAAAAAGTCATCTTTATTATTAAGAAGGGAAGACCAAATGTCGACCGGGCTGTGTAGACAGAGACACAAAAAAATCCAACTAAAATTGTCGATTGGTAAGGTTTCCACAAATTTTTAATACTGTTTTTGGCTTCTTTTTTTAAATTGGTTCCTGGGCCCTAATCTGCAATTTTATCCAATATTGTTTTTAAGTTTAATTATCGAACAATAAATCAGCAAAAAACCAACGTGAGCGATTTTTTTTCTTTTTTTTTTTTATCACCCGCCAGTATTTTTGCTAAGTTTCCATTTATGTGAAATAAAAAAAAAGATAAAAGAAAAGGTGTTATTAAAATATACAAGTAATATACAGAAATAATTTAATTACGATCTATAAAAGAAATGAGAAAATGTATAATGAACAAATTTTATGTTGATAAGGAACACGTGCTTCCTTCAGAAAAGTAGGATTACAAAAAAAAAAAAAAAAGAAAAGAAAAGGGGGGGAATTTAAAATCGATCTATATTGTTAAGATAGTTATTGAGGAAGAATTTTAATGCAATGAAGCATAAATATTAATTATTTGAAAAAATAAAAGCTATAGAAGTGAATAACCATTTAAATGCGCACATTACAAAAAAAAAAAAAAAACTCAAAAGATATATAGCTACCATTGAATCATGAGCATAAATAATTCAATAAAAAGAAATCAAATAATTTTAAATTATGAGATCCAATATATTCATTTAAAGTTTTTTTTTAAAATAAATCAATATGCATTTAAAAATAATTCAAGTATGGTGGCTTCATGGTAAAACTCATGTAAGGCTTTAAAATCGAGGACATAGCAAATGTTTTAAAATAGAGATAAATAAACTAACAAGAATCAAATGGTAGTTAGAGTATTAAAAGAAAAGTACGTGAAAAATACCTTAGATTTCTTGCTCTTAACAGAATCCATGCTGGAGAAATGAACACTCTGGAGACGAGTAGTGACTGAAAAGACGTCACACGTGCAAAGTGCCTTTTGAACAAAATGGCCGAGGTCTAGTCAAGCTGGCAAGGGGGCTGAAGATTCAACCAATCATTGCTTGATACGTCATCAAAGATGTTGGGAACCGAGAATTATTCCCCTTGCCGTCTCGATTGGGGGCACTGCATATATTTATATTTCTGTTACATATTAACAAGCTTATCTTGCTTGATCAATTATGACTGAGTAGTGAGTTCGAGCCTCACCGGGTGCTCCACACTTTCGGCCTTGTACCACATCTACACTACGCTTAGAAAAATCATTTACGCGGTTTGTTTGGATCAGTGATTGTGACTAGCTAAGTTTAAGTATAATACCGAGTAAACATCTTTTTAATTTTATAAATAAATGTTTTTAATTTTATATAATAAAATTAAAAACGTATCAATAAAATTTTTATTGATTCATTTTCTGTGGCTTATCAATCCTTTGCAGGTTATTTAAAGCCAGAAAATATTTTCAGATTATAAATTTTTTTTTTTTTTGAGATAATTGTTTAGTGTTACAATTTTAGTAACCCTCATTTCAATTTTCAAATATTTTTTTGAATTTCATTGGTTGTTAAATAAAAATAACCTTCGAGAAATTTCCATAAAAAAACAGTCAAAATTTGTGCAAAAATAGGCTCAACAGACATAAAAAAAAAATCTTTCTCAAATTCATCCCTAATTTAAATGCATCAAGAAATCTTATTGGCTAAAAAATAAAAAATACAATATTCACCCAAGCTACCAAACCGCTGGAGCCAATTTTGTTGTTAAAAAAAACTATAATTAGAAACAGCAAACGAATTTTCGTCACATTTTACATATACATCTGCGTCCAGGGTAAGACGATAAAATGCATTCGGCAGCAAGGCTTCTAATCAGGAGGTTTTGAGGAGTGTGGAATCAGTTCTTAATTGCTGGTGTTCCCAGGTCCACCCTCACTCGGAGTGGTAGCACTTGTTAGGGTCCCAGCTATGGGCAAATAGTTGACACCCCAAACTGTGGTCAAAACACTATGAAAGTGTAAAAATAGATTTTAATACCAGTGTGGCGGACTTCACCACATTAATTTAACTTTAGATTAGGAAACAGGGCTGATGCAGAAAAGGATAAGCAAAAGACATTGTTACACATAAAACATGTATTTAGCAAGATGTACAATATCAAACAACGATGTGAAAGAAAGCATGCATTTAAGTAAGAAAAGGTTGAATAAAACGAGTTGTCTCTCTTTATTTGTTATTTTAGTATTTCAAAGTTCACTGGAAGAATGTTCATGAGAGTCTTTTATAATGACTGTTCTTAAAAGATTTGCCTTGCTAGAAAAGATTATGTGAGTATATACAAGGTATGTTCAGCTTGTGAGTGGTGTGTGTGAGTGAGAAGGTTGGCGCATGGTTTCAACTGTCGTGAATTCGTTTGGCAGCTGAATTCTCACTAATTAGCTAAGAAAAATTATTGCTTAAATAAGTGACTATAGGCTCCAGATCACTGCGCGGGAAAAGTCATTCTTCACGTGCAGATGATCTGATTGGTTGACATCGACCAATCAGCGAGCGAGCTTTGGGGAGACTTAAGAAAGCTTCTGTGATCCGTTTCTCCCAAAAGTGCACAAAACTGACTACATGAAAATAGAGCGATTACAAAATTGTCGCATTGCTGTGATTTGTAAATTATCTATAATAATGTAGTGTTAATTAATTAACCAATGAATGCTTGGCGTTGTATGTGATCTGTATATTTGTATGTACGTATGTATGTTCGTGTGTGATAGACTCGCACACCAGCAATACATTTTTGTAAAAGTAATGAACTTTTGAAGAAAAAAATTATTACCAGTAATACATTTTTGAAAAAAAAACAAACTTAGTAGCAATACATTTTTGAAAATAAAAAAATATTACCAGCAATAAAAATCTTATCAGCATTAAATAACCTATTGAGGTTGATATGTCATAAAACAAACCAAAACAAACCAAACCATATTAATATGCAACAAAAATGTATTTGCTGCCTCTTCTAAGTTTTTCATCATTTTTGAAATTGTCTAAACACTTTGTGGACACCCTGTATATGTAAGAGGTGCGATGGATAAATTGCCTAAATTATGCAAAAATAAAAATAACACTGACATCTCAGTTTAACAAATATATTTGCCAAAATTACACAAAAATATCTTGAAATACTAAAGAGTAAATTTACTCAATAAAATCACCATTGACTTCAACCACGGCCTCCAGATGACTTTGGAATCTCTTGTTACTCTTCTGAATGGTCTCCTTGTTTAAGTTGGTGAATGCTGCCATAACATTTGCCTTCAGTTCATCTTTGGTGTTACAAGGAGTTATGTTGGTCTCTCGCTCAACAGCATCCCACATGTAATAATCAAGGGGGTTACAGTCTGAGTAGTTAGGTAGCCAGATGTAAGGGGTGATGTGGTTGCAGAAATTGTCTGACAGCCATGACTGGGTTCCCCTGCTTGTGTGGCATGATGCAGGGTCCTGCTGCCAGACATTGGGTCTTCCAGCAGTCACCCTCTTTACCTAGGTCAGTAATATCTCCTCAAGGTACTCGATGTAGGCCTCCATGTTGAGTCTAAGGCCCTCACCAACAAATTCAAGAGTTCTTTTCTTATCAGCAGCCATACCTTCGTAATCAGCATTAGACTCATCCAACTCTTTCCAAATCCACTGCAGTCTCCTTTGATTGATGCCCAAACACTCTGAAATGTTTCTATTGGAGCTTCTGGCATGAATGCCAAGCAGTACAGCATGCCGTTTCTAAATTTCTAGCAGAGTGAATTGCGTCATGGTACTCTTTTTCTCTCCGACTATGCCCAACTACCCCTACTATACTGTGCAGTTGACAAAATCAAAAGCAAACAAAGCACATGCACGAAATTAAAAATATAAAATGGCGACCCATCATACCCTGTATTCATCACAATTTCTACCTTAGAAAGAAATTGAAAACACACACGACAAAAACAAGCACTGTCTATATTTCTGAGATGAGGTATTATGTACATTATTTACATTATTCTGTACCATGTGTCCTCAAGAACACATGGCACAGTGGATAAAGACGTTGGTTAGATCCAGTGACAGGACCCAAAGAGTGTAAGTTCAATACCTGGTTAAGGCAGTGGAGAACTTGGAGAGGGGAATTAACAGGAGATAACTGATAACTAACATACATTAAAACATGGCACGTGGAACACGAACAGTCTACCCCAGTGAGCGAAATAAAGGGTTCAGTTCGACATTCCAACCACCTGAAGAAGGCCGGAGCGTACAACGGCCGAAACGTTGTGATAAACATGGCAACAAAGATGAGGACAATAGTCCGAATAATGTAAATAAAAACAAGCACTTTGTGAAAGAATAAATAAAAGGAAGATCTTACATTAAGTTCCTTGGCGGGAGCATTATCAGCCCTGTTATATTTTTATTTAGGACACATGGCATTCCCTTGTTCACCAAAATTCCACTTGCAACCAAATCTGTCTCATTTGTAGTCTAAGCAGCAACTGAACCATCCTCACCAACATACTGTCATATGTACATTAAGGACCCCTTAGGACATCAGTAAATTCATCCTGTAAAAGAAGATAATGTATCCTACACTTGGTAGCAGTTTTCATTTGCAATAAAACAAATGACTCCTTCAGAAACTCCAGTGTGACTTATATTTTAGGTTGTATTATTCTTAAGTTTCTGTCTATATTTCTGAAATATGCTATTATAATTATTTACACTGTTCATATTCATGATGTTTCAGCCGTTGTACACTCCAGCCTTCTTCAGGTGATTGGAATTTTGAACTGAACCCTTTATATCATATACCAGAGTAGATTGTTCTAGTTCCACATGCCTTGCCTGTTCTGGATGTCTCAGTATCAGTTATCTCCCTTTAACTCAACTCAACAAGTTTTTGTTCACCTCTGCTGTAGCCAAGTATTGAACTCACAAACCTTTGGAGCAAATCACTGAATTACTTCAACCGACGCTTTCATTCACTGTGAATTTGTTTTTTTTAATCAATTCACCTCAAGCAAAGCAATAATCAGGAACTGAATCCCCAAACAAGAAACAAAGGATAAAAATCTGCTCATCGGAGAAAGACTTTTTCACTGTTTTGCAAATAAAGTTAAATGTTGTACGTCTTTAAAGAAAAAAGAAAAAAACTTGCACCAATAGTCAGTGCATATAAAAAAGAAAAATTGAGAAGTATAAGCAGTCAGTTACTGATACCCCCTGACGAGTGGATGGAGTGATTCCCAGATGGTCCATCTACAAAACTCTGGAATCAGGATACTGAAGGTAACACCGATCATCTAAGTGACAAACCTTTTACATATATATATATATATATATATATATATATATATATATATATATATATATATATATATATATATACAGTGCTGTTCGCTAAAAGTGACTCACCTGATTTTCCTTACTTAAAAATTTTTTTGCCT
>OZ038514.1:9175886-9213386 GCA_964036315.1 Acanthosepion esculentum
GAAACAATAGAAATGTTACATCTAACTCAATGCTGTCTCTCTACCCCCCTACACTGCCCCCACTTCGTGAGTTTCCTTATTATTGCCCGTCATAAATGTGTAAATATATTTTCATTTCAACATTTGGAAATAAATCTGATGATCCGCGGTCCTTTAAAAGGGCTGTGGTGAAATAATTTATTATATGGAACCTTAAAGTGGTCTGTTTTTATTTAAATGATTAGCTCTGATTTACATTGAGCTCTCTGGATTCTATCCTCATTGGGTCTTCCCATATGGATTACCTAGTTTTTCGTAAACTATATATATATATATATATATATATATATATATATATATATAATTTTAATGATAGGGTATCCAATGTTGATCTTCTCGCAAAATGCAACATTGGAGGAATAGAGACCTTCCTGATGTAATCACAACTTCGCTGGGCTGGTCATGTTGCAAAGATGAGTGACAACACAATACCTAAGGTCCTCATGTATAGCCAGTTTAACTGTGGACGAAGGACTGTTGGATCATCATGGCTCCAGTATAAAGACAAGCTAAAGCATAACCCCTCAGCTGTTAATGTGCCCCATACTAAGTTTGAGTGAGTTGCCCTGGATACAAATATTTGGAGATACTAGTGCCAGAGTGGTATCATAAATTTTGAAATCAGTCATATTGACTGGCTAAAAGACAAAAGACAAATATAAAGTTTGTCACTTGTTGTTACCATCAGCATCTCAAGCCTAGAGTTTTCTAGACGGACTCTCCTGCAATCACTTCATCTACTCATCAGGGAATATCAATAATTTTATATAGCTTTTCCCCATATATATATATATATGTATAGTTGGCCACTCGTATTCAAGGATACTGGTCTACTAGGATAGCTAGCCAATCCCTATTGTAGACGCTTGCTCAGGCGCATTTGTGTTTATTCAACACCCACAGATCCCACCTGTGGTTTATACTGCAATTATGCTGAACAGACCGTAGTTACAGTTTTTGAGAAAGAGCGTGTTATCTAGCATGATCAACAATTTGAACAAGGCCAGCACACTCAAACCCTCAGCCACGATGACTTGTGACTTTGTGCTAACTGACAGCTCCTAAGGCTTTCATCTACCCAGTTGGGTTAGCCCGTGGTGTGGTTTTCAGGAACTTTCCAAAAGTGCCACATACTGGGATTAACCCCTCCAATCCGATAACAACAGGAATTCTCCTTCCTGACAAATCGACCATGCTGAGATTTGAACCCGGATCTCATGGTCAGAATACGAACGTTCTAACCACTCGTCCACATGCCCATAATATATATATATATATATATATATATATATATATATATATATATATATATATATATATATATATATATATATATATATATATATATATATATATATATATATATATATATATATATATATATATATATATATATATATATATATATATATATATATATATATATATATATATATATATCAGAAAAAGCTATATAAACTTTTATATACCAGAACAATGTTAGGAATGATAAAGTGGTAAACATTTTCCGTGTGATATGCTTCATCCTTTAGGACTTTATTTGACTAAAATTGTATTTATGCTGATGCGATTACACATGTGCATGAAGGAGAGGGGACACTGAAATTTAAAATTTAATTAATTTTTTTTAAATAGAGTATAGAGTCTAGCCAATTTAATTTAATTTCTTTTTCTTTTTGTTTATATTTTTATCATTAAGTATCCCACATTGTGAAAAATAATTATCTCCCAAGAAAGGTGAAATGTTATAAGAGCCTGGGTCTAAATTTACTGTGGATGATCTTAGTGATTAAAGCACTTTCTATACATTTTTGCTTGAGTAAATTACTCTTTTAATTAAAGTAGCATTTTTTTTTAAATCAAAATTATGGTCAGACTCATTACAGAGACAATAATGCATCGAGTGGTCTGTTTTGTAGAAGATCCCTTTTTTTGTCTTCATATAATCTTATTTAAATTTGAGCTTTCTCCTATGTATTCCTTGTGGTAATTATTACAGGGGATATATCTCCGCATACAAGCCTGTTTTGCTGTATCATCTCCCCTCTCATTTGTAACCATCCATCACAATAAAATAAAATGTTTTTCCGTGCTAAATATCAATGAGTCAAATAGTTTCATAAGTTTCTACTTAGAGTTGGGAAAATAAAAGATCTGCCAAGAAAAGTGATCTGTAAGAATCTGAATTCAAATTTACTATAGACGATCTAGTGATTAAAGCACTTTCTATATATTTTTGCTTGAGTAAATTGCTTTCTCATTTAATTAAAGTATCATTTTTTTTTAAATCAAAAATATGGTCAGACTCATTACCCTGAAACAATAATGCATTAAGTGGTCTGTTTTGTAGAAGATCCCTTTTATGTTCATATAAACTTTTATTTAAATTTGTCAAGGTTTCTCCTATATATTCCTTGTGGCAATCATTACAGGCGATAGTAATTTCCTTCTTAAAGTTCTAGCTTATCATTGTTTTGTTCTCCCACACACACATCTATATATGTATATGAATAAGGACAAAGAAAAAAAATTATCTTAGTGTGCACATTTCATCCTCTGAGGGACTTTATTTTTTAATCTGACATTTTTTATTACTGTGGTAAGAAAATAAGTACATCCCATCTCCCCACTTGCTTGTAACCATCTATCTCAATAAAATAAAAAATCTGCCATGAAAGGGAAAATGTTGTAAGAACCTGGACTTAAATTTACTGTAGATGATCTAGCAATTAAAGCACTTTCGATACATGTTTATGTATTTTTATTTTAATAAATTGCTTTCTCTTTTGATTAAAGTAGAAGTTTTTTAATCAAAATTATAGTCAGACTCATTGCAGTGAGCATCTAATGTACTGAGTGTGTCATCGTAAACATCATTTTTGTCCAATGAAGTTCTAATATTTTGTGTCACATGAATTGATTTTCCTAACACACACACACACACACACACACACACACACACACACACACACATGTCTGGATGATTAGCTTTGATTTTTTTGTAATTATAGTTTTTATTTCCTTTGATTTCTGGGTCCTGACCAGAGACATAATGCCATTTTCCACAGACAAAAAAGAAAAATATTTTACATAGATAAAGCCCTTTGTAAAGTGTGGGCTGTACTTGTGAGAACAATTTTTTGTATTTCTTTGAGGCATAGGCTTCTATGAATCCCTTCAATTAGTCTACTAGAATCTTTTCCAACCAATCTGAGGGCTACAACTACAACAGGGATTGTTGATGTTCACATGTCCCACATTTTTGAGATTTCTATTTCAAGGTCCTTATATTTTGACAGCTTTTTGAAGATCTTCAAAGATACATTGCAGTCTGCAGGGACTTCTATATCAATAAGAAGGTAGTTTTTTTGTTTGTGGTCTTTAATAACAATGTCGGGGCGGTTGGCTTTGATTGTTCTGTCAGTGTGTACTGTGTAGTCCTATCTCCGTAACCGGGTCTGGGTGGTGTTCATACCAATTTCTTTCAATTTCTTTCCCATAGAATCTGCAGATTTTCCAATGCAGATATTGGCCCACTCTGTCATGCCGGGTTTTATATTCAGTGGGTGCCAATATCGTGCAACCTGATACAAGATGATCAATTATTTCTGGATATTTATCACAGAATCTGCATTTTGGGCTAACACTATATTTTAGTATATGTGCTTGATAATTTCTAGTTAACAAGCATTGGTCCTGTGCAGCAAGGATAAAAACTTCAGTTTTTAATCCTGCACTACGTAGCCGCTGTTGGATACGGAGTTTGTCTACATCAGCTTGTTTGGTACAGGTAGAGTATTGGCCATGAAGCGGTTTATCTTGACATTGTTTCTGTATCTGGTCGGTTGCATTTATCTTTGCTCTCTTTTTTAAGTATTTTGCAGCCTCAGTATTTTGTGCTCATCATCATCATCATCATCATCATCATCATCATCATCATCATCATTATCATCATCATCATCATTTGTGTATGTTATGTTTCCTGCTTTGTATCCTGTAGAGCTGGGTTCAAACTATGGTCCTTAGGCCCTGTAGGAGAATTGTCATTTAATTGATAGCACTTTTCTTTGTATATGGGATGCTCCTTGTAGGGCGATCTTCTTGGCATCTTGTTTGTGCGTATATTCACATTTTACGAGCTCCGGACATTCTGAGATAATATGGTCAACAGTTTCATCATATTTTCTGCAGATCCTGCATTTTGAGTTCCATCCTCGGTTATGTGACAGTGATAGGATCTGGTTGTGAGGTTTTTGTCCTGAACTGCAATAATTAGGCCTCCTGTCTCCGCTTTCAATCTAGTGCTCCTCGGCCATTGATGTGTTTTCTGTTGCTCCACATCTGCTTCTTTTGTTCTTTTTAGGTATTTGCCATGCAATGCCTTGTCCTCCCAAATTTTTTGTAATTTCATTTGGCTAAGTTGTTTTGCTTTCTGTTTTACCCGTTTGGTAGGGTTTCAGGTATATTAAGCTGTTTCTTGAAGAGTACAACTTCTTTGTTGATGGAGTGGATTTGGTGTTTTACTATTTGTAAGTGAGGGTCATTCATTGGTTTTTGTGAGGTCTGCATCCAATCTGATTGTTGTAGTTTTTAGAATTAGTTCAAGTTGGATTAGACCTCGGTCTCCTAAAGCTCTTGATACGTACAGCCTATCAACATCTGATTTTGGTATTATTATTATTATTTGTGTATGTTATGTTTCCTGCTTTGTATCTTGTAAAGCCGGGTCCAAACTATAGTCCTTAGGTCCTATAGAAGAATTGTTATTTGATAGCAGTGTATGGGATGTTCCTAGTAGGGCTATCTTCTGGGCAACTTGTGTGTTGATGTTACCTGGGACACTATTAGTAAAATTGTCCATTCCTTCTGTTCTTGAGGCCCGATTACTATTGGTACAGTCTGTTTACATTCTCGACATCCTGTTTATCTTAATCTCAATTCCCCATCTGCTTCTTTCATTCTTTTTAGATATTTGCCGTGTAATGCCTTGTCCTCCCAGGGTTTTTGTAATCTAATTTGGCCAAGTTTTGCTTTCTGTTTTACCCATTTGGAAGGGTTTCAGGTATATTAAGCTGTTTCTTGAAGAGTACAACTTCTTTGTTGATGGAGTGGATTTGGTGTTTTACTATTTGTAAGTGAGGGTCATTCATTGGTTTTTGTGAGGTCTGCATCCAATCTGATTGTTGTAGTTTTTAGAATTAGTTCAAGTTGGATTAGACCTCAGTCTCCTAAAGTTCTTGATACGTACAGCCTATCAACATCTGATTTTGAGTGGTGCATCCTCATTTGGGTAAGCATTTTTCTGGACTTGGCATCCAATCTTTAATGCCATTATTATTATTGTTATTGTTCTTCTTCTTCTTATTATTATTTCCTTTGATTTTTGGTGTCTACTCATTTCTTTCTGGGTCCCAACCAAAGACCTAAGGTCAGAAATGGCATCATGACATTTTTTACCAAGAAGTTTGGAAAAAAAAATCACACATATTTTACATAGATAAAGCCTTTTGTAAGGTGTGAGCTGTACTCGTGAGAAAAAGTTTTTGCATTTCTTTAAGGTATGGGCTACCAGGAATCCCTTCAATGAGTCTATTGGAATCTTTTCCAATCAATCTACGGACTTCAACTACAATTGAAATTGTTGATGTTCTCATGTGCCACATTTTTGAGATTTCGATTTCAAGGTCCTTGTATTTTGATAGTTTTTAAAGATCTCCTAAGATATGTTGCAGTCTGCAGGGATTGCCATGTCAATAAGGAGGCAATTCTTTTGTCTATGGTCTCTAATCACGATGTCTGGGCAATTAACTTTGATTGTTCTGTCTGTGTGTATTGTGAAATCTCATAAAACAGGTCCTATCTCTGTAACCGGGGTTGGGGAGGCTGGGTGGTGTTCATACCAATTTCTTGCAGTTTCCTTTCCATAAAAGTTGCAAATACTCCAGTGCAGATATTGGCCCACTCTGTCATGCCAAGTTTTATATTCTGTGGGCGCCAATACTGCAAAACCTGATAGAAGAGGATCAATAGTTTCTGGATATTTATCACAGAATCTGCATTTGGGGCTAACACAATTTTTCAGTATATAATTTCTTGTTAGCAAGCATTGGTTCAGTGCAGCAAGAATAAAAGCTTCAGTTTCAGCATTTAACCCTGCACTATGATGGGTTTGATGCCACTGATGGGTTTGTCGACATCTGTTCATTTGGTACGGGTAGAGTATTGACCGTCAAGTGGTTTATCTTGCCATCATTTCTGTATCCAGTCGGTTATATCTTCTTCTTCTTCTTCTTCTTCTTCTTCTTCTTCTTCTTCTTCTTCTTCTTCTTCTTCTTCTTCTTCTTCTCCTTTTCCTTCTTCTCCTTCTTCTTCTACTTCTCCTTTTCCTTCTTCTTCTTCTTCTTCTTCTTCTTCTTCTTCTTCTTCTTCTTCTTCTTCTTCTTCTCCTTTTCCTTCTTCTCCTTCTTCTTCTTCTTCTTCTTCTTCTTCTTCTTCTTCTTCTTCTTCTTCTTCTTCTTCTTCTTCTTCTTCTTCTTCTTCTTCTTCTTCTTCTTCTCCTTTTCCTTCTTCTCCTTCTTCTTCTACTTCTCCTTTTCCTTCTTCTTCTTCTTCTTCTTCTTCTTCTTCTTCTTCTTCTTCTTCTTCTTCTTCTTCTTCTTCTCCTTTTCCTTCTTCTCCTTGTTCTTCTACTTCTTCTCCTTTTCCTTCTTCTTCTTCTTCTTTTCCTTCTTCTTCTTCTTCTTCTTCTTCTTCTTCTTCTTCTTCTTCTTCTTCTTCTTCTTCTTCTTCTTCTTCTTCTTCTTCTTCTTCTCCTTCTACTTCTTCTCCTTTTCCTTCTTCTTCTTCTTCTTCTTCTTCTTCTTCTTCTTCTTCTTCTTCTTCTTCTTCTTCTTCTTCTTCTTCTTCTTCTTCTTTCTTGTTGTTGTGTCTGTTATGTTTCCTGCTTTGTATTCTGTAGAGACGGATCCAAACTATGGTCCTTAGGCACTATAGAAGAATTGCCATTTAATTGATAGCACTTTTCTTATATATGAGATGTTCCTAGTAGGACAATCTTCTGGGCAACTTGTGTGTTGATGTTACCTGGGACACTGTTAGTAAAAGTTGTCCATTCCTTTTCTCACAAGGCTCAGTTCTCCGATTACTACTGGTACCGTTTAAGTCTTCATATCCTGTCAATCTTCATCTCCAGGTTCTTGTATTTGGACAATTTCTCAATAATTTTCATGTAGGTGTTTCTCTCACATGGTACTGCTATGTCAATAAGCATACACTTCTTGAATTTCTTCTCTTTCATGATAATATCAAGTCTGTTGGATTTTATTTCCCTGTGAGTTTGAATTGGCATGTCCCTGAGGATAGGTACATCGTTATTTTGGGTAATTGTGTCTGGTTGATGGTCATACCATCTCTCAGTGGTTTCGATTTTGCACATCTTACAGTACGCATATGTCGCTACCTGTGGGTATATCATCCTGAGGTAATATGGTTGACAGTTTCATCATATTTTATTTTCCTTAGATCCTACATTTCAAGTTAGTTATTTTTACTATTATTATAATTACTACTACTACTACTACTACTACTACTACTACTACTACTGTTTAAATGATAAATAATAGCAACAATGGATAATAAAAAATAAATAATATACAAGGTGTGCCAAAAATTGCATTCACTCGTTAAATGACAATGAATGCATTTTTTTTTTGACTGACAAAGACGACTGACGGTTTGAATTAAATATTAAATGAAATTAAATGTATGTTTATAAATATTCAAATTGTTGACGAAGTCAAAAAGTGAGGACTTATTTTGGCGGGGTGGGGGACACCATGTATAATAGAATAGAAAATAGACATCTAAGTATTAATAAGACTAATTATTCTATTTAAAGGGAGATAAATCAGATGGTTAAGCTAAAATGTTATTATCTCCCTTGGCACATTAATTTTCCAAGTGGCCATATTAACTTTTTTTTTTTTTACATGCCTGAGAGAAAACAAGGAAGATAGTTCTGTTTCCTAACCTCATAAAATCAACTTGTGGAGTCTTGATCTCTTCCTAGGGATTAAGAAAACATTGACACATTAGGAAATATTGATAATAATTAATTTTTAGGGTGTCTGGTTTTATTGTGCAATATATATATTTTTTTTTAAAATAAACCCAATCTATGATATGGCGCCCCTCCCCCACTCTACTACAACTCAATTTTCATAAGGCAGTATTCATGTAAAACACATTTTATTTTAGCCTAATTATCTACAATAATGGATCATATGCAATATCGGTGAACAATTCAACTAGAAAAATTGAAAATAAATCCAATGTATCTAAATACAAATTAGAGACCTGCCATAATAGATCATTCCTTCTTAAATAAATCAACAATGTTTTGTGGCAATTTTTAACGTCAATTTGAGATTTTTCTTGTTAAAAAGTTAAAGAATTTTAACCCATTCAACATTATGAATAAAAAAAATAGTGAATTTTATATTCCATGTTTTTTCAAGACTTAGCATGAGCAAAACAAATTCATGGATTAGATTCCTGGGTATGACGATAAACTACGTCTGGCAGCAAGGCCTCTGATCAGAAGACTGGAGGTTTTGAGGAGCATGGAAACACTACTTAACTGTCGTTGTTCCCAGGTCCACCCTGACCTGGGGTGGTGGCAACTGTTAGGGTCCCAGCTACAGGCAAATAGTTAACCTCCAAACAAAAATCAATAGTACATTTTATAGTAAAATGACCAACAATACATTTTTATAGCAAAATGACCAACAATACATTTTTATAGTAAAATGACCAACAATACATTTTTATAGTAAAATGACCAACAATACATTTTTATAGCAAAATGACCAACAATACATTTCTATAGTAAAATGACCAACAATACATTTTTATAGTAAAATGACCAACAATACATTTTTATAGTAAAATGACCAACAATACATTTTTATAGCAAAATGACAAACAATACATTTTTATAGTAAAATGACCAACAATACATTTTTATAGCAAAATGACCAACAATAAATTTTTATAGTAAAATGACCAACAATACATTTTTATAGCAAAATGACCAACAATACATTTTTATAGCAAAATGACCAACAATACATTTCTATAGTAAAATGACCAACAATACATTTTTATAGTAAAATGACCAACAATACATTTTTATAGTAAAATGACCAACAATATATTTTTATAGCAAAATGACCAACAATACATTTCTATAGTAAAATGACCAACAATACATTTTTATAGCAAAATGACAAACAATACATTTTTATAGTAAAATGACCAACAATACATTTTTATAGTAAAATGACCAACAATACATTTTTATAGCAAAATGACCAACAATACATTTTTATAGCAAAATGACCAACAATACATTTTTATAGTAAAATGACCAACAATACATTTTTATAGCAAAATGACCAACAATACATTTTTATAGTAAAATGACCAACAATACATTTTTATAGCAAAATGACCAACAATACATTTCTATAGTAAAATGACCAACAATACATTTTTATAGCAAAATGACCAACAATACATTTTTATAGTAAAATGACCAACAATACATTTTTATAGCAAAATGACCAACAATACATTTTTATAGTAAAATGACCAACAATACATTTTTATAGTAAATTGACCAACAATACATATATTTTGATAATCATGAAAGAAGGGATTGTCAGTGGCAGGGCAGGTGCAAGGATCTCGTAGGCCCCTACCGATTCTATGACACAGGGTCCCCGAATCTATGATATGAGGCTCCCTGAATCCATGATACAGGTCCCCCCCACTCTACTACATCTTAATTTTCATAAGGTAGTATTCATATAATATATAAATTTTATTGTAACCTAATTATGTCCAATAATGGATCATATGCAATATAGGTGAACAATTCAAGTAGAAAAATTGAAAATAAATACAATGTATCTAAATACAAATTAGAGACATGTCATAATAGATCATTCCATCTTAAATAAATCAATAATGTTTTGCTGCAATTTTTAACATCAACTTGAGATTGTTCTTGTTAAAAAATTGAATAATTTTAACACCTTCAACATTATGGATAAAAAATAGTGAACACTATTTACATTATGTGGACTATTGTCCTCATCTTTGTCGCCATATTTATTACAACGTTTTGGCCGTTGTACGTTCTGGCCTTCTTCAGGTGGTTGGAATTTTGAACTGAGCCCTTTATTTCGCTCACTGGGGTAGACTGTTCTAGTTCCATGTGCCATGTCTAATGGATGTCAGTTATCAGTTATCTCCTGTTAATTACCCTCAACAAGTTCTTCACCACCTTAATCAGGTATTGAACTCTTTGGGTCCTGTCACTGGATCTAACTAACGCCTTGATCCACTGTGCCATGTGTCCTTGAGGAATAATGTAAATAGTGTACATAATACCTCCTCTCAGAAATATAGACAGATACTGAAAAAATAGTGAGTTTTATATAGGTTTTTTTTTTTAGACTTATAAACAAAACAAATTCACAGATTCGCTGAAAAAAAATTACGTCAAAATTCATGAAAATCTTTCATCCTTTAATAACCAGTTGTGTTTAGTTTAATTTGTAATGTATAAAAATGTAAGTGAGGGTCACAAAGCACTGCCCAAGGCCCCCACTCAGGCTCCCCACTCCTGTCGGGAGGTTCAGGGGTAGTATGCACAGGCCCTGATCACACCTTTTCTAGTGTGGTCTTCTAAGCAATGTTCATTGATTATTTACATGAAAGGTTCAACCTCTACGCTAGCCATCAGGTCCATTCAGTATAGCACTATATTTCTTATTAAAAATAAATATTGATAAATAATTTTTATATACTTCTTCACCTAACTTAATCTGTTGTTAAATGGGGCAAGAAATGGCTTGTTAAATTTAATGCCACTAAAATGTAACTGCTCTCTTTTATTCATCTTTTGCCTTCCATCAGCATGGCTAATGCTAACCTCCAGGAGAGTGACTCTTTGTGCCTTCTTGGGCTAACATTTTTCACTGACATGAAGTGGAAAGATTACATTGAATCAATTGCTAGATTTGCTGCTAGGAAAAGTGTTTCACTGTGTTGTGTATGACAATTTTTCTTGCCAGAATCTATTTTACATATTTATAAGTCTACCATTTGTCCATGCATTAAATATTGCCACCACATCTGGTCTCGTTCTTCTGCTATGTATTTAAAGATTCTAGATAAAATACAAAGAAGAAACTGCAATGTTATCAGTTCTGTCCTGGCATCTCTGCTTCAGTCACATTCCCACTACTGTAATGTTGATTCCCCTGTGACTTTTCTATAAATATTTTCAGGCTGATTGTTCTAATGAGCTTTCCTCTTTGGTACTTTGACTTTACAAATTTAAGCACAGTACTTGATTGGCAGTTAGGTTTCATAATTTCACAGTTGAAATGGCTAGATGTAATCATAAGTTCTATGCTAACAGTTTCTTCTCTTACACTTCTCACTTGTGGAACTCTCTTGTTACAGTTGTGTGAAGATGTTAAGAGATATCAGAAGGTTTGAATGATCAGAAGGCTTAAAATTGTGCGTGTTCAATAATCTTCCATCCACAACAATTAATAAAAGACAAAAATAATGATTCAAAACATAACAATTGAATTTATTAAGTATTTGATGTACATGCATGTAAACTGAAAGGTTAGACAGAGTTGTGTCTCTTAGACTAGGTAATATTTGTACCGAAGCTCATAACGAATAAATTGATTATTAAACTGTAGAAGAATGAGTTGTTGCATGTTTGGAATTATGTATTGTACAAGTTGGTAATAGTTCAGAATTAGACTTGCATGAAATGTTGTAAAGTTCTTTAACGTCTGACTGGATTAGTCGAGATGGGAGTTCTTTTAGAGTCACATTTTGGCGGCGTGTTGAGATGTACGAGTGACGTAGAGAAGTTAGGTTCAAGTGAGGAAGAGCAGGAAAAGAGAGGGCGAGAATCACACGTGTTGGGTTTTTATAAATTCGTTGTATCACGTTGGAGGCTCGAAACCGAGTTAGCGCCTAAATAGATTTGTCGCGTGGGGTTGATGTGATTGGTCGAAACTGACCAATCAGCAAGCTGGATTGAAGGTGATTAACCAATGAATGCTTGTTAATTATTTTGTATGTAAGCATGATGTTGGTAGTTATTACAATAGGAAGAATGCATTTCCTAGCAGAGTAAATTGGTTGTTGTGGAAGATTCCACACTCTTCCAGCCTCCTGATTCCCAGTCAAGTTTGATTTTCAAAAATTTAAATGCAATGTTATCTTCCATTTTCTTAATTCCTGTTGTTTTATTGTTTTTTGTTTTCTCATATTCTCTGACACTCAGTAACTCTTTGCATCTTAATGGCTTTATTGCCTTGCTTTGTAAGGTTTACTTAAAGCCTTTTAGCCTCTGTTCTTAATCTGTTTCTTTTTTTGTTTTGCAGGTTTTCAAATATTTTATTGTTGATCAATTCACTTTCCTTGTTTTTTACTCTCTGTGGTGAAGGCAAACATAGTTGCCTCCCCTTTGAACTACTCATCTATAAAAGAAATGGTCAATTCTCACTTATGGATGGGAGTTAAATTGCACTGAATAAAGGTTTGCTATGAGCTTAAACGTTCATCTGCTTTTCTTTACATCAAACATAAAAAATGCTCTTAATTATAGGAATTAAAAGAAGAATCCAGTATTAATTATAGGTTTCTAAAAAATTCAGTATTATTGGTTTCAAAAAGTCCAGAATTATAGGGGGTTATTGATGATTTCGAAGCCATTTTTAAAGTGCAAGATAAATAAGCCGATTTGAATTCTTAATAAAGTTTGCAATGAAAAGAAAAAAATGGTGAAAAAGATGAAACGGCAACAGTCATACACACAAGCAAATAATAAAAGTTAAAACATTGGTAAGAAGGCAAAAGAATTCACAAACTAGGAGTTTTTTTGTTTGTACACAAAAGCAAGGTCGACTAAGTGAACACTAGGTCTGTCGAGTAGTTAAGGCAGATCTGGACAGTCATGTCAAAATACAAGCTGTCTCATTGGCTAAGAAAAAAATATCCCAGCATGCATTCTGATTATAAGAGAGGGAAAACTTTTACAATGATTCCCATCTTGGGAAATCAACAAATAGTTTCTGATCTCACATTTCTTGCTTATAGAACTCTCTTCTGGCTTCCTGCTTTCTTGTTAACAACAGTCGTCAAAACATTAAAATGCAATGTCAATCATCATCTCTCACCTTGAATCCTGTTATTTTATTTTATTTCACTTTTAGTAGCTCCTTGCATTCTAGTGGCTTTTATTACCTTACCTGGGGTGAGATGATTTAAAGAAAAAAGAAAAGTTGATCAAATTCTTGTTGGGTATGTAGGACAGACACTCCCCAAGATTTGTTAGGGGAGCAGAAGCAGGATGCATAGCATCCATGGCACAAATCAGAGCAAATGTAGCCCCCATGGATTTACTTGCATCAGGGCTTAGACCATAAGTTTTATGCTAATAGTGATGAGTTTGAAGCCATTGTCAAAGTGCAAGATAAGTAACACGATCAGAATTAATAAAGTTTGCAATGAAAAGAAAAAAACTGTGAAAAAGATGAAATGGAAACAATGATGCAAGCAGACAAACAATAAAGTAAACCAAAATTGATAAGAAGGCAAAAGAATTTACAAACTAGGAATTGGTGTTTGTACACAAAAGGAAGGTCGACTAAGTGAACACAATATGTCTGTCTAGTAGTTAAGGCAGATCTAGACAATCATGTCAAAACGCAATCTGTCTCATTTTATTGGCTAAGAAAAAAATATCCCAGCATGCATTCTGTGTCCTTTTGACTATAAGAGGGGGGAGGGGGAAAACTTTTTCAACCATTGCCACTCTCATTGTCATGGTGTGTTTTATAGGTCCCTGGTATATATGTGGTATTGTGGTAGATATTGGATTGGGAGGAGATGGACAAGTTCTTGTGGTGAACAAGCATATTGTATTGAATGAATCGGTTGTGATTGTGATTAACTAGGACTAGGATTTCCCCACTTCCTTTTGGCCTTGTGCCATAATTTTGTATTTAAAACAAAATAAATACACATTCCCACTTTCATTGGGAAATCAACAGTTATAAAGAAAATACAGTAATATCGCGCTATAAAATAAATCTGGAATTATAGATTTATATAAAAAAATCCAGTATTAGAGGTTTATAAAAGAAAAGGTTTTGCTAGAATTCTTTTAATAATTTCTTTACATGTTTTGGTAATGAAATGATTTGTAGTTCCAATTAAGTGGCGAGTGGAGGGAGTAAAGTTGCTGTGTATTTAATGGATCAGGTGGTTGGAATAAGGATATCCTGGGCGGATTTTTCTCTCCAAACAAATAATTGTCCCTGCCTGTTTATTGGAATCTCAAAAGCATTTACTTAACTTTGATCAGAGCAGTGATTAGCAAAGTTTGTTCATAGTTTTCGACTTACTCTGGGAGGTGAAGGCAACCATAGCTTTCTCCTCCTAGAACTACTCGACTATAAAAGAAATTGTCAAATCTCACTTATGGGCAGTAATGAAATTGCATTGAATAAAGCTTTGCTTTAAGCTTAAACATGCATCTGTTTTGTTGTAATCTAACTCTCTATCGCCTATGTGGATTGATTATATCGGTAGATATATATAGTGTGCCCTGGATATACCTGGTGACTTGTCTCAGGAATCAGTCTAGAGTTGGAGATTCGTCTCCAGCTGTGCTGGTCAAACTCTCTGGCTCCGGGTAGAGAGGATCCCCAGACAAGGCTGTGTCAAAGGGCTGAGTCTCTTCTCAGGGAAACAGCTACCCGACCCGGTTTTATATGGGGAATTTTTGTCTGAACTTACGGGGTCAGATACCTCACATTAAATTCAGCCTTGTGCCACATCTGACCGCATGGGGTACTTGGTAGATATCCTTGCTTCAGGAATTACTTGCTTGCTGACCTATTCCCTGTCTTTCAGTAGTGTATTCTCTTTTACAATAAACCTCTCTTTCTTTCATCTATGCGCGTTTTGCTGTTCCTTTCACTCGAGTACCACCTTTGTTTGTTTGTAACCTTCTTTAAGGATACAACAGTTTTTCTTTACACTGTCTTAATTTTCTGTCTTTTTGTGGCATTCTTAAAGCCAGGATTTTGGCCTGTTTTTTTCTTGTCTCTGCCCAATGTTATATGGTTTGTCATTTCCAAAGCTGGTTTCCCAACACTCAACAACTATACAATGTCATGTTTCTCTTTTGAAGACATGACTTTCTCATGACCCACAGCAATCTTTACTTATATGAAACTAGCAGCATGGCCAGGCGTTGTCCGTGCTTGATTAAAAAATCGTACGACTCATACAGCAATCGCTATCACTTAACTTAAAATATTTTTGCCCTTCCTTGACTTTAAAGGAGTGCCCTTTGACGTGCTGATGTTGCTACATTCTTTACTTCTTGCCTATCTCACACTGCGAATTTTTTCTAAGCTCTATACTAAACATTAAATCTGTTACGGAAAAAGAACTAAACAAAATGAACACAAAATGATCAGCTTTAAAAAAGGACTCGTAACTGGAAAAAGCGAATGAAAAAAGAATGTTAACAACAAATACTTTTTCACACCCAACCTAGTTCTGCGGAATAAGAATCAACGTTGAGTTTAAGCAAGCGAATGAGCCAATTGGAGTAAAGTGCCATACAGATTTAAATTTTTCCCACTTGTGACGAATACAGCTATCGATTTTTGTTTGCATGTTAGCATGATAGTTAACATTCGTGTCAGTCAGCTGTTGGCTCTCATGCTGGCCAATAGAATCTTCCTTCCTATTCGTGGCAGTCAGCTATAGGCTCTCACTCTGGCCAGTAGAAAATGGCCGCAAATTACATGAAAACTGCCGTAGAAGCATGAAAAAATCTATTATTTCCACTATCGATGTGAGTTGGGAAATGCAAAGTCGGTCTTGGCCTTCCCACTAACTTGGAGCATGTGCATGTAAATTTTGGTGCAAATCCGTCGAAAATTGCGGCCGTGCATTCGTTACACACACAAACACGACGGTTTTGAGGAGCGTAGAAACACCTCTTCATTGTTGTTGTTCTCAAGCCCACCATGACCACCCCCGGGATAGTAGCATCTGTTAGGGTCCCATTGTGGGATAGTACCCTATCTCCACCTTACATTTTGACGCACGCGCGAGTTTTCACCCCTTCCTTTCACTTTCGGCTGGTAATAGCAGTAAACCGTTGTTCTTAGCCGAAAGTGAGGAAGCTGTTCATTTTTCGGGCGCTTTTCGCTCTGACGTCACGACAAATTGGCTTTTCAAAATTAGTCGCCCCTGGTCGTTTGAACCGGCCGGGTAGACGACTCACTTATCTCTCGCCGGTCAACCATATATACCGACAGGGATATTTTACCGGCAAACATTGCCTAGACCTCATGGCTTGTCGCTGTTCCTTAACACATACGACACTGTCGTCACATTGCCTTTTGCGATGACGGATTTTTCGTCCCGGGGCGAACATCTTTTTCGAGCCGCCTACTTCCAGGAACTTTCGAAACCTTCGACATGAAGAACAAAGCATTTTTCACATTCTTCGAACTCTGTCCTTTCAGAACCAGTTACCTTAAAAAGAATTACATTACACTCACAATTATAAACTCTCGCAGTGAGTGTTTTTCTTTGCAGTGTATGTTTATTATTCATTATAAACTGACTTTCTTCCTGAGGAACTTTTCCCGCCTTGGCCATCCTGAATTTAAATTTTGGCGCGGAACTTTATCTACCTTTTTATCAACTACCATATTTCCAGTAACTTACTGAAGGTCTTCACTGAAGACAATTTACTTGTTAAACTCTAATAAAATTTATGTTTGTTCTTTACCTTTCGTTGTTTTTCCTGTCTACTTATTTTTACCGTACGTTTGTACAGTAAAAAGAACACGTCTTTTATATTTTTTTTTTTACTTTGTTTGTGGATTCGGTAGTAGAGTGCGGTGTCTGGCACAAGGCCTTATTTTCGTAAGCCAGATCTGCACCGCTATCGGGTCCGCAACACCATCTATGGACAAAGAGTGACCTCCCCACCAAACAAAAGCAAATCACTATGAAAGTATAAAATTACATTTTTATAGAAAAATACCAGCAATACGTTTTTCTATAAAAGAAAAAATTACCAACAATACATATTTATAGTAAAATGACCAACAATTTAATCTGTAGTTGAAGGGATACAATTGCATTCAAAATATTTAGATTTCGGCATTAAATAACCCATAGAGGTTGATATCTTGCTGAACAAAAACAACCAACACCAAAGAACTCTGTCATGACCTTAATCCATATAATATCCTAATCCATTAATCCATATAATATCCTACAAATTCTTAAATCAAACTGTATTCCAAAATATAACTTCAACAAAACTACAACATAAAGTACACATATCCCCACATCTAGTAATCATGTCTACACAAACACGTATATACACAAAAGCTGAGTATCATCTACCATGTATTAACCTGTGAAAGCAGAATAACATATATCGTATGTTTATTACTTCAAAGTTCCCAGGAAAATCTTCGGCATTAAATGACCCATAAGGAGTTGATATGTCATCAAGAAAACAAATCAATCAATCCTACTCTCTAATATTCTTGTGTCAAATCTTACCTACATTGAGAAAATTGCCATACAAAAATTTATTTATATATATAAATTTATATAATCTACATATAATCATGTTCAAGGTTTGAGATTCTAGTACTATTTTTCTCTTGTGGCGGATTCTAGTACTATTTTTCTCTTGTGGCGGATTAGCTTCTAATACGAGCCAAAGGCCATATCTTGCAGTAAATACTGCAGAATGTATTGCCTGATGATATGAAATTGCTAGAAACTCCGGGAGCAGGGAGGTTGTCTTCTGATTATTTTGTCTTAAATTGGACTACATTTTTGTTATTTGAAAATTGTATGGAGCGTTTTTTCATTAATTTAACCGTTTCTTGACAAATATTGACTTTTGTCAAAAGTTTAATTATATATACGGTAATTCCCCATGCATAATACACCTTCATCCATAATATGCACCCCTAAAATTGTGCTGAAAGTGTGGGAAAATGCTTTTACTCATGCATAATACGCTAGAGGTACAATTTATAGGCTTTGATTACTAAACAAGGTAATCAGACCCTATAAATTGTACCTCTCAAATTTCACTACGGTCAGCGTTTCCTATTACAAAAATGGTTTTAAACATAGAATAATATTATTCTAATTTAGTTTTATGATAATTCTTATTTTATTTTACGGCAATTTTTTAAAGATTTTTTTGTAGCTGTGCATAAGACGCACACATGATTTTGCTTATTATTTTTTAGAAAAAATGCGTATTATACATGGGAAATTGTGGTACATATATATATATATATATATACATATAAAGAAATATAGTCTTAAAGCGTGCTATATGTATGGGATAAAGTGCTCAATATCAGAGATAGAGCGTGTGTAAATATAAAAGTGAACATAGAAGTCAACACTTAGAGGCGACAGTCTGTTTCATGCTAGATGCAATCATCGGGCCAACGATCGCATCTAGTTTGAAACAGACTGTCGCCTCTAAGTGTTGACTTCTATGTTCACTTTTATATTTACACACGCTCTCTTTCTCTCTCTCTCCCTCTCTCTCTCCCTCTCTCTCTCTCTCTCTCTCTCTCTCTCTCTCTCTCTCTATATATATATATATATATATATATATATATAATGGTCCATAAATTATCTGTACAATTTTATAAAAATTATAAAAAAATGAAAAAAATAAAGACAACTCTACACGATTTATTGGATAACATTGATTTTGGCTGGTTGTTTTTGTTTAGCAGCTTATCAACACCTCTATGGGTCATTTAATGCTGAAATCTAAATGTTTTGTATTCAATTTTATGGCTTCAACTACAGATATTTTTGACATAATTTTATACTTTCAGGGCAAACGTATGTTTTTTTTTCCAGATATATTGTTTATAGATGATAAAATCTATTGTTGGCTATTTTATTATAAAAATGTACAATTGCTTTTTGTTTTGGGGTTCGCTATTTGCCCATAGCTGGGACCCTAACAGGTGCTACCACCCCAGGTCAGAGTGGACCTGGGAACAGTACTAATTAAGTGGTGGTTACACGCTCCTCAAAAGTTTATCATCATAACTAGAACGAACTGAATAATGTAGGTAAGCAAATAAAGTTTTAATTAAACAAATCTGAACATTTCCAGATGTGCTCGTTTGGTTGTGTGCAACACATCTAGACAGTGCTATTTTTTTTCTACAAGACACTTTTTGTTTCTATAAGTGTCCCTGTCATGCATACTCACAAGACTTGGTGGTTCATTTTCATACTTTGCGCTGTAATTCTGCTGGGCCTGAGGGTCTGATTTGGCCTCAATGAACCAGGATAGAGATCTTGTCTTCTTCATTATAAGCCAGTAATCAATAATAAGCACGTTTTGAAAAGACAAACAAAAGTGAATTAAAAAAGAACAAACTACATATGAATTAAAACTTTAATAATATTTATTTAATATGCAAATTTTGCTGATGGGTCATAAATCTGATGGAAACAATAAACTGTGTAAATTATACAAATAATTTATGGACACCCTATATTTGTGTGTGTATATATATATATATATATATATATATATATATATATATATATATAGGTAACTACACTCGTCTCGAAAAACCCTCGGTTTCTTGATTTGCCAATAATCAAATCAATATAGAAGGAAAAAATGTTAAAAAAAAAGAAAAAGCCAGGAACATGAACGTCTGTCGAAAATAATCGTACAGACGTTCATGTTCCTGGCTTCGAGATCGTATCGAGGACTATATATATATATATATATATATATATATATATATATATATGCACATTTCATTAAAAACGACAGACAAGGTGCTTTTATTTAGTTTTTTATACAATTTCTCATGCAATCTAATAATTTTTACTATCCGGATGATAAATTATATAAAAACTGTCCGAATGTTCTTTTTATCCGAGTGCTTTCGGCTATACATTTAGCCATTTTCAAGGATCAAATATTTTAACTGTTAAATAAGAAATAGTTTGTTGTATGTATGTTTTATAAAATGTTTTCATTTTTCAAAACACGGTCAAGATATTATTTCCATGTTCAAACTTAATATTATTAAGTGTTGGTTTGTTTGTTTTTATTAATAAGGCTTCCATTATTTTTAGCCTTTTTTTTTTTTTGCATGTGGATGATGCTATTATATTAGTGTTGTCAACAAGTATGTTCCGAATATTGTCCGGTAGGTCTCCATGAATATTTAAATGAGATCTACCTGAGCTATTGTCAGAAAGGTGTAGAGTTAGTCTGCGTGTCAAACATGTTGTAGTGTGGCCTATTTACGAATTTTGATTGATATATATATACAGTGTAACCCGGATATAAGAGAAATCCGGATATAAGAGAGATTTTCTCTGGTCCAAAATTAGAGCCTGTGTTAATGTATATATAATAGACCAAACCCGGATATAAGAGGAACCCTGATATAAGAGACTTATTCTCCGGTCCCGACAACTCTCTTATATCCGGGTTACACTGTATATTTAAGTAACGAAATCTTGGTAATCCGTATGGATAATTCCAAAGAGGATGAAATCCTGAGAGCTCAATGTTAATTCAGAGCGAATGATTTAATTTAAAGAAAAACAGACCATTTTAAGGCTCCATTGTAATAATTTATTTCACCAGAAAATTTTATCCTTCTCTGGATCCTCAGACTTCACTTTCTAAAGGTGAAACGAAAAATGAAATTAAAATTTACACTTTTGACGGGCAGTATTAAGCTTATATAAGTTGACATTCTGGATGGTATGAGAGACATGGTCGAGTTAGTTTAGAGAGGGAAGGGAGAGTTTTAAAATTTATTTTTATATTTCTTTTTATTATAATACTTAATATTGAGGATGGAGGAGGTAAGTGTCAGCCATTGACCTATCGCTCAACTTAACGGATATATGCACAAATATTTTTTATTATTGTTGTTTATTAATATAGTATTCGACTTTAAATCCCTAATTGATTCGTTGAGAATTTGAATATTTAAATTGCTAACAAGCATTAAATTTATTTTCTTTGTGGAGTTTTTAAACATTTAAATTACTATCAAACACCTTTTCCCATATCATTCCCGCTGAGTTGACCGATTAAATAGGTAGGTCGATTTTGAAACCACAACTAAATCTACCCAGAGAAAGTTGCTAATTAACATAAATAATAACTGCACAAAATATTTTTCTCTAAAAGTTTACCAATTTTAGCGCAAATGCATTTAAATAGTAACATAATCAAATATTCTGAATTTCGCCCGGTGTTAACCGAAAAGATAAGTAGGTCAAATTAACACCAGGTTTTGAAGAAAAAGAATATAGAAAACAACCTTTAAAAATGTTTTATTTTATTCAAAATCGTGCAGTTCTGGGTAAATTAAAGAAAAGTAAATTAAAAAGCAAACACTACAAAAATATTTCATTTCAGATTCTATATTCTATAAACAAATACGAGCTTTTTTTAGGCGGTTATTGTTTCAGTCTGCACCGGAAATATCGTTAGCATTCCACGTGTTTTTTGCTTACATTCGTTTCAAGTTTATTGAGCTGATTTAAAACACAAAAATAATTAAATCTGTTTCTTTTTTTTATTTTAATAAACTTAATTATTAAAAAAATAAAGAAATAACTTTTATATTCACTGTGTTTTTTTTAAAGACATTTTTCATTCGCGAGTTTGTTTTTTTGCATGCTACTAGCCGAGCGTAAGTAAGAAGCGATTTGCATTTATTTATTTCATAAGGTAAGTAAATACATACTTATTATTTCATCTTTTATTATATTTTTTCCAGTTTTTTTTATTTCACTTTGGGATTTATAATTCAATTTGTTTAATTTCTTATAATAACAGAATAAACATTTTTTTTCCAGATATTTTTATAAAAATGGTTGGAAAACGAACTACTTTCTACTCGCAGTGTTACTGCTACAAAATTTGGAGGACCACCTCATCCATTAGATAAAAGTAAAACCTACTTTTCGACAAGTCATCCAGTATAGTTATTTTCTTAAAAAAGACTTGTTCAAACTTAGCAAACTTTGCTATTTCAAAATTTAATATTTCAGGTACCAGTGAAAGACAGGATATTTAAAAGACCAGAGGGCCAAAATAGGACCCAAGGGTAGTTTCCAACTTGGACCTGTTGATAAAACTGCTATTCAGAAACCCAAAAAGAGTGTAGTGGAAGGAGAAAGACAAAAACAAATTGATTCATCTCGTATTGCTTCCACATGATGAGGATGTTATTCTTTCCCAGTCATCAAATAACGAAGACATATATGAAGAGTGTGAGTCTGCCAGACATTCCAAGGGTGTTTATAGCTTTTTAAAATATCCTCGGTATGCTACTGAGTTGATCAGGGGTGATGGTTTATCAAATTTAGGAGCAAGATTTGTAAATTCCTTTCTTTTAGATTTGAAGGCTTTCTTCCACACAAGTGTTAATATTGAAGACATAATTTTGGATAAATCTAAAATAGACCGTGCAAAAGAAAGGGTAAATTTTCATTTTAACACCCGAGTGCTAAATTCACTGCTGAATGGGCCTATTTACTTCCTTTCCTTGCAGAAATTAGTACGCGCTTCCGTTAAGCGATTTTTTTCTTTTTTTGGTACTTAATTTAAGAAGAAAGTTAACTTTCATTCAAATATATGTAAACATCGACAAATAAAAGAATAACAAAGTAATTTTTTTTATGAAGAATGAAAAGAAAAATTAATCGTTCTCTCTAACCCCAAAAAGATTAGGGCAATTGAAGCAATAATTTAATTTAATGTTTTTTATTTTTTAATTTGTTCCCTTCTTCTTTAGGGTTAGGTGTTAAGGTTAGAGGAGGGGGTTTCTTTCTGTGTAGAAGAAGGGGACAAATGAAAAAATAGAATCAACCCATCTACTTTAACAAGTTTGTGCATTAATTTTTAGCGCGTACTAATTTCTGCAAGGAAAGGAAGTAAATAGGCCCATTCAGCAGTGAATTTAGCGCGTGGGTGTTAAAATGAAAATTTACCAAAGAAAGAACAAAACAAAAACACATTGATAAAGCATTATTTGTATTGGTGTTGACGGAAGACATGTCAATGCTACATTGCTATATAAAGAGATTGAAGAGGCAGATGGAAAGAAAAAAATTAAAGAAAATAAAGGGGACAGAATACCATTTGACATTCACAAAGGAGATGAGTTGTGGTGAAAGTAGAAAATACCTCACTCATAGAGTTATCACTACTACTGGAGCTACTGGTGCTCTTCTAGTAAAGGAGGTTGCTAGTGTTTTGGAGGACTATAACAGTGTTGGTACCCTAAAAGGCTGTTTTACTAGACAACACCCATACAAATACTGGCTGTGAAGTTGGACTTGTTACAGAAACAGAAAGAAATAAAAAGAAAATTACACACCATTGGTTGCTCTCTACATCAAAATGCGCTTCCATTCAGAGCTGTTTTTAAGCATATTGATGGAAGCACAAGAAATCTGACATCATTTATTGGTCCACTTGGAAGATTGTGTGCAAATGACTATCATAATTTGCCCCAGGTCAAATTTATACCCATAGTTAGTCCTCTAGATAGCCAGTATTCTAGCATCAAACAGACAGTTGATCTGCGTAGTGAACAGATACTTCTTTTTGAATATGCAGTAGGAATTTCACGAGGGAAAATCAACCCTAGATATGCTGCATGGAAAATTGGGCCCTTAAATCAAGCAAGATGGTTGACGTTAGCCACCAGACTAATGTGTTTGTGGACTCAAGGCATTTACCCTAAAAAGATATTTTCAAAACTACACAGCGAGATCCAGTTTATTGTTGGAGTTTATGCAGTTAGCTGGTTTGAAATTAAAAGTGACAATAAATTTCATAACCAGCAATTGTATATTTTCAATATGTTGCAAAGAATTAAGGAACTACCACTTGAAATTCAGGAGATTGAATTAAAAAATATTCAGCATATTGCTTTTGGTCTCCTACCAGAAAATATGTTGTATGCAATGCTGAAATCAGATGAACTGGAAGTGAGGGAAGAAGCTATAAAAATAATTTTAGCCATTAGGTAATTCACATAATATTGATTAAAATGATTTCATCGATTTATAGTCTCATTTTAAAGTACTATCCTAATTTCATTATAAAAATTAAGACAAGTTAGATTTTTATTTTTTTCAGGAGTAGAGAGCCAACCAGAAAGAGGTTAAAAAAAATATCAAAGATAAATTTTGATGCAACACATTGGTCTCAGTTGATCGACCTGTCCCAAAATGGAGTTTGTGAGCCTGGATTCACAGAAGAATTTTCTGATTATGAACCTCTGTAGTAATCCATGAGTTAGACAAAATTAGAGTTGCCTGATTTGCCTTCCCACTCACAAAGTGTTGAAAGGGCAGTAAAATTAACAACTGCAGCTTCCCAACCAGTCTAGGGAATTGAAGCAAGGCATAGGCACATCATTAAAAAAGTTTTATGCCATAAAATGAGTGAAGCCTTCCTTTGCTTCAAAAGACGCTTATGTAGAGCAGTTTTATATGATGCAATAATAAAAATTGCTATTATTTCCACAATATTCATGTTTTTTGTCATGTCTTTTATAACTTTGTGCCTTACAATTATTATATAAAATAGAAACTTAAAAGACCCACTATTAATAATCAGTAGATTTTTAGAGGAGAGTTCAAATTACAATATTACTTTATATTAAAATCATCATCCCATAATTTGTTCCTCACAGAGCTCATACTTGTTTGCATTTGTTTCATTGATAACAGAAAAAAAATAACTGTTTTACAATATCTTAACAATGTGATTACTGACGTATCTCAATTAATGAGGTAAAATGCAGCTTATCTGAGCTGTTGGGGTGGGGGTTTATAATTTCAATTTAATTGCTACTTTTTGAGATAGTATATTCATTTAATTTGAATAATATAAATTGACAAACTTTTCTGGATTTAAATTATAAATTTTTTAAGCAATTTCGTATGTAAATGGATCAAAAACAAGGAATTTCTAGTGTTTCATATTAGACGATCTTTTAAACTAAATGCTCAAAAATTGGTGCAAGTTACAAATCTACTTTTTGGTGTCAGTACTTAGCATACCAATACCCAACTTTCTCCGGGTGATACTTTTTGATATTCGAAAAAAATTGGAAAATCAACCTACCTTAATATATATATATATATATATATATATATATATATATATATATATATATATATATATATATACTACAGTTCAAAAGTTTGAAGCCACTCCCAGAATTAGCATGGGATTAAATTGTCAGGAGAGTGTAAAAAAATGTTTCTATTTAGCATTCATGGAAATGCTGCCTTCAGTCGAGCTGCATCCGTTTCCGTTGAAGAGCTAAGCAGCAACAGACTATCCTTTTCAAAGGGCTGTCATATGTCCTCAAGGGCCTCTTAAGACGTTAGGTGATATATTTTAGATTTATATCTAGGATGCATGACAATGCATCAGTTGAGCTACGACGAGCTACCGCGTCCGTCTCCGTCCAGAGCTAAGCAGTAATTGGCTATCCTTTCCTAAGGGCTGTCACATAGCTCTCGAGTGCCTCTTAAGAGGTCAATCCTAATTTCCTGTCAGAAGGGAGATAATTGCATTTTTAAATCCTACAGCATTTTAGCTATTCCAATGAGCCTTCAGCCAAGTTAGCTGCATTTTTGGCTAAAGTTCATGCCTGGGGGAAAATAGTTTGATTTTAGATGCAGCACTGGTTAACATGATTTTTGGTAGCAAGAAACAAAATACATTTTTTTAGCTAATTTGATGTCCGAAGTTTTTTATGGTTAGCGACTGCTTTTGCTGTACTGAAATTGCTCATTTTTAGAAAAAACAAGATATATTTACGATCTTGGCGTAAAATTTAGTTAATAAAAGTCGTATAAACCCACCAATTTTCAGGTAGACCAAGCAATTTATGTCAGCCACTTTAAATACACTATTTTTACAAGAAAAAATTGTTTTTGAGTCAAAAATTTTAAAATAGATGTGCAGAAGTTTTCCATTTTATCGCCAAAATTAAAATTAACTTATAATACAGTATCAGTAATACACTTTAGAAAACCTGATAATTAAGGTGACATCACAAAAACGAAACCCTAAAATCTTCTGTTTGATATTCATAAATTTATCCCATCACTTTTATTCCTTCGCTACGGAAGGAAACCAAGCAGACTGAGAGCATTTTGTTTTCACATTTGGAAAGAAACTCTAAAGACATCCCAATTGAACGCACCGATTGCATTGGACTTAAATAACATTTAACATAACAGACAAGAAAGAGAAAAAATTTACCATAGTTCTTATGTTCACTAAGGTTTTATTTCTACTGTTAGTTGATTAAATGATTTGATGGAAATACTTGTTGGTCTTGGTACATTCAATCGTGTTAATTTACAGGGTTTGATTGTTATTGCAAAAATAGTCTTCCTCAATAAGCAGACCAATATTTATTGGTTTAAGTACAAATTGAGAGGTTTCTACGATTTTATTTTGAGAAATATTGCCATCTTGGCTGATCGTAAAATTTAGTTAATAAAGGTCGTACAAACCTATCAGTTTTCAGGTATGCCGAACAATTTATATCAGCCACCTGAAATAAAATATTTTTCTAAGAAAAAAGTGTTTTTGAGTCAAAAATTTTAAAATAGCTGTACCAATTTTTTTGCCAAAATTCAAATTAACTGATAATACAGTATCAGTAATACACTTTAGTAAACCTGATAATTAAGGTGACATCACAAAAATGAAACCCTAAAATCTTCTGTTTGATATTCAAAAATTTATCCCATCACTTTTATTCCTTCACTACGGAAGGAAACCAAGCAGACTGAGAGCATTTTGTTTTCACATTTGGAAAGAAACTCTAAAGACATCCCAATTGAACGCACCGATTGCATTGGACTTAAATAACATTTAACATAACAGACAATCAAGAAAGAGAAAAATTTTACCATAGTTCTTATGTTCACTAAGGTTTTATTTCTACTGTTAGTTTATTAAATGATTTGATGAAAATACTTGTTGGTCCTGGTATATTCAATTGTATTATTTTTAAAGACTTAGGCTCTGATTGTTATTCAAAAATAGTATTTCTTAATAAGCAGACCAATATTTGTTGGTTTAAATAAGAAGTGAGAGGTTTCTACGATTTTATTTTGAGAAATATTACCATCGGTCAATATCATATATACAAAAAACAAATGAAAAAAATACTTTTTTCTCCCCAAAAATGAGGCATTTCTGTACAGCAAAAACGGTAGCTAACCAAGAAAAAGTAAGGTCATTTTCAGATTCAGTGCCCGCAAATTAGCTAAAAACGATATTTGATGTCTCGACACCATTTCAAATGTAATTTTTGTTGACCAGTGTTATAAAACAGAGGCTCTCTTCATTTGAAAGTTAGAAGCAACACAGTCTTCTTCCAGCCTCATTTGTCACTTAACCTTCTGACAGACTAAGGTAAGCTTAGTAAATACTTGTAAAATAAAATACACTCGTTTTCAACAAGAAACATTAATTCTGGGCAGAGATGGCGAAATATCATAGTTCGTTTGTAACTTGCGACTCAATAGACAATTTTAAATGGCTCGGTCAGTCTCACAGTTTGAACAGATTGCAAACAATAGCTGCGAAATATAAGACCACATCTGCCTCCAGTGATGTCACCCGGTTGAACGTGTGAACGTGTGAAGACAAAATATTGTAACACACACTGCAAATGTTTCAAATGTAGACCGTCAATAAAGACAGTTGATAAATGAACAATTTCACGTTTGGAAAAGTAAAGTTCTTTTCCTCTCATATTTTTATTTTCAGTTATTTTACAATCTTCCAGCTATGGGTAAAATAGCAGGTCAGATTGTTTCCCATGGACTTTGGTGGCAACCAGTCTACAGTGGGCTATGATAAGTTTTTAGCCACCCTTAATTACAGCAATTTTGACTTGTGTAGTAACGTATCTTCTTTTTTCCAGACAATACCGTGTTAGTATCAAACTACTCTAATCTGTGAATGATAGTTGACTTATATTTTGTAATGAAAGTTTGTGGAAGTAAGGACATTGGTGAATTTCTACAAGGGCAAATAATAAGATGGCATCAGTGTGGCAAGTCAAATAGAGAAATTGCTACGTTTTTCCAGGTTAATCATCAAACGGTTAATAATATTTAAATGCAGTGTCAATCGTTAACTTCTGTCTCCTTAATTCTTGTTCTTTTATTGTCTACTTTCCTTAATAGTATATTTTTCTCATATTCTCAAACACTCTAAGACCTTTTGTGTCTTTATTGCTTGACTTGGGGTGAAATGATTAAAATAAAGACGGAATAAATAAAGAGAGGTATAGATAAATATAAAAACATTTATAATGTAAATATGCATTTTTTAAAGAAACATTTTATCCCGAGACTGTCCAGAAGAGTTGAAAGAGATTCCAAAGTCGTCTGGAGGACGTGGTTGAAACCAAGGACGATTTTATTGAATAAATTGACTCTTTAGTATTTCAAGATATTTTTGTTTAATTTTGGTAAATATCTGTTAAAATGAGATATCAGTGTTATATTCCTTTTTGAGTAATTTAGACGACAATTTACCCATCGCATCCCCCCTCTCTCTCACTATATATATATATATATATATATATATATATATATATATATATATATATATATATATATATATATATATAGGGAAATAATACTTAGTCCTTGCCGACGAGTTTTAACTTATCAAGGCCGGTGATGATAAACAAATGCGAAATGTTGATAAAGTCAGATAACAAAACGCGTTGGCAAAGACTAATTACTATTCTCCAGTTGTCAATTTTCTTCAATTTGTCTTCCCTACAGATATATTCTGAGTACTTTCACACACGCGCGCACACACGTATATATATATGTACACTTACATACCTCCAAATATAAATATATACACACAAATATAATCATCTAATATTTAGATTCAAATATAATACAAACGTGAAAACGATAACTTATCCATATCAAGGAATATAGTATATACATCCACACCTGACGATTTAATCGTACATGAATATATATATATATATATATATATATATATATATATATATATATATATATATATATATATATATATATATATACCCAATTATAGGATTGGTGTATATGGAATAAATTCCAATAACCAGCAAACACTATTCTTAAAAGAGTGCTCAATACAGAGTAGAGTAAATATTATTTATTCAAGAATTATAAAATAAATATGTTATAAAACCACTACAAAAATAGCCATTTAGTTTCAACACTTTTGGTGTCTTATCAAGTGATAGTGTTGAATGTAGAATAAAGCGTTTTAAAAGGTTCAAATCAACCAAACCCCCCTCCATATTGGAAACGCTGTTACATAAGCCACAATAACCAATCAAAATACAAGTATATGAGAATTTAAAAAAAAACTGACAATGAACTTTGGTTATAATAATTAATGCCTTCATGTTAGGCTTAGACTAAAATAGAAATAATTCTAACCGATTAATCTTAAATTTTACTATAAAATTGAAAATAAAAATTACCAATTTTAAATTTAAGCTCCATTAAATTTAAAATATTGTAAAATTATTTAAAGAAGGAACAGAAAAAAATACATATATTTTATTATTTATTTTGGTTTAATCGAAAAGCTAAAATCTCAGAGAAAACGCGAATCTAAGGAGATACAAATATTGTAACAGCTTAGATACATTTGAAGTGATGATATGGGCAGGGGAACAAATTTTGCAAATGACAATACATACACAATCATATTATAACATACAAACACAAAGACATATTTAGATATATAAACACGCAAAACACGGAGGAAACAGGAAATAGATGTCTACGACAAAAAAAAACAAAAAAAAACAGGTAATATAATATCAGGCATATATACATACAATGAAAGGCATATATAAGCAATCATACACACATATATTAATAAGGACATATACATATACATATATAAGCAATCATACACACATACATTAATAAAGACATAGACATATACATATGTAAGCAATCATACACACATACATTAATAAGGACATAGACATATACATATGTAAGCAATCATACACACATACATTAATAAGGACATAGACATATACATATGTAAGCAATCATACACACATACATTAATAAGGACATAGACATATACATATGTAAGCAATCATACACACATACATTAATAAGGACATAGACATATACATATGTAAGCAATCATACACACATACATTAATAAGGACATAGACATATACATATGTAAGCAATCATACACACATACATTAATAAGGACATAGACATATACATATGTAAGCAATCATACACACATACATTAATAAGGACATAGACATATACATATGTAAGCAATCATACACACATACATTAATAAGGACATAGACATATACATATGTAAGCAATCATACACACATACATTAATAAGGACATAGACATATACATATGTAAGCAATCATACACACATACATTAATAAGGACATAGACATATACATATGTAAGCAATCATACACACATACATTAATAAGGACATAGACATATACATATGTAAGCAATCATACACACATACATTAATAAGGACATAGACATATACATATGTAAGCAATCATACACACATACATTAATAAGGACATAGACATATACATATGTAAGCAATCATACACACATACATTAATAAGGACATAGACATATACATATGTAAGCAATCATACACACATACATTAATAAGGACATATACATATACATATATACGCAATCATACACACATACATTAATAAGGACATAGACATATACATATGTAAGCAATCATACACACATACATTAATATGGACATAGACATATACATATGTAAGCAATCATACACACATACATTAATAAGGACATAGACATATACATATGTAAGCAATCATACACACATACATTAATAAGGACATAGACATATACATATGTAAGCAATCATACACACATACATTAATAAGGACATAGACATATACATATGAAAGCAATCATACACACATACAATAATAAGGACATAGACATATACATATATAAGCAATCATACACACATACATTAATAAGGACATAGACATACATATATAAGCAATCATACACACATACATTAATAAGGACATAGACATATACATATATAAGCAATCATACACACATACATTAATAAGGACATAGACATATACATATGTAAGCAATCATACACACATACATTAATAAGGACATAGACATATACATATGTAAGCAATCATACACACATACATTAATAAGGACATAGACATATACATATGTAAGCAATCATACACACATACATTAATAAGGACATAGACATATACATATGTAAGCAATCATACACACATACATTAATAAGGACATAGACATATACATATATAAGCAATCATACACACATACATTAATAAGGACATAGACATATACATATGTAAGCAATCATACACACATACATTAATAAGGACATAGACATATACATATGTAAGCAATCATACACACATACATTAATAAGGACATAGACATACATATATAAGCAATCATACACACATACATTAATAAGGACATAGACATATACATATATAAGCAATCATACACACATACATTAATAAGGACATAGACATATACATATGTAAGCAATCATACACACATACATTAATAAGGACATAGACATATACATATGTAAGCAATCATACACACATACATTAATAAGGACATAGACATATACATATATAAGCAATCATACACACATACATTAATAAGGACATAGACATATACATATATAAGCAATCATACACACATACATTAATAAGGACATATACATACATATATAAGCAATCATACACACATACATTAATAAGGACATAGACATATACATATATAAGCAATCATACACACATACATTAATAAGGACATAGACATATACATATGTAAGCAATCATACACACATACATTAATAAGGACATAGACATACATATATAAGCAATCATACACACATACATTAATAAGGACATAGACATATACATATGTAAGCAATCATACACACATACATTAATAAGGACATAGACATATACATATGTAAGCAATCATACACACATACATTAATAAGGACATAGACATATACATATGTAAGCAATCATACACACATACATTAATAAGGACATAGACATATACATATGTAAGCAATCATACACACATACATTAATAAGGACATAGACATATACATATGTAAGCAATCATACACACATACATTAATAAGGACATAGACATACATATATAAGCAATCATACACACATACATTAATAAGGACATAGACATATACATATGTAAGCAATCATACACACATACATTAATAAGGACATAGACATATACATATGTAAGCAATCATACACACATACATTAATAAGGACATAAACATATACATATGTAAGGAATCATACACACATACATTAATAAGGACATAGACATATACATATGTAAGCAATCATACACACATACATTAATAAGGACATAGACATACATATATAAGCAATCATACACACATACATTAATAAGGACATAGACATATACATATGTAAGCAATCATACACACATACATTAATAAGGACATAGACATATACATATGTAAGCAATCATACACACATACATTAATAAGGACATAGACATACATATATAAGCAATCATACACACATACATTAATAAGGACATAGACATATACATATGTAAGCAATCATACACACATACATTAATAAGGACATAGACATACATATATAAGCAATCATACACACATACATTAATAAGGACATATACATATACATATATACGCAATCATACACACATACATTAATAAGGACATAGACATATACATATGTAAGCAATCATACACACATACATTAATAAGGACATAGACATATACATATGTAAGCAATCATACACACATACATTAATAAGGACATAGACATATACATATGTAAGCAATCATACACACATACATTAATAAGGACATAGACATATACATATGTAAGCAATCATACACACATACATTAATAAGGACATAGACATATACATATGTAAGCAATCATACACACATACATTAATAAGGACATAGACATATACATATGTAAGCAATCATACACACATACATTAATAAGGACATAGACATATACATATGTAAGCAATCATACACACATACATTAATAAGGACATAGACATATACATATGTAAGCAATCATACACACATATATTAATAAAGACATAGACATATACATAGACAAACCCACAAAGATTCAAGTCTGAAAGTACTAATAAGCAAATGCAAACTATTTAAAATATTACTTACATCGGCAAAGATATATAGATAAAAGGAGGGTTTAATAGATAAAAGTTAAGAGGGGTAGAATAGAAAAACAAAGCAAAGAACAAAGACAATTAAACATATACAAATGGACAGACAAAATACACACACACACACACACAGACACACACACGCGCACACACACACACAGACACACACGCGCGCGCGCGCACACACACACACACACACACACGCACACAAAGAAAAAAAAAACGCAAATTCAAATGTCCAGTCAAAATGCAACATGGAAAATAAAACCAGCTTATATATAGAAAAGAAAGCTTATTGACACACAAATATATACAAATACCTCATATATACTCATATACGCATGAGTACATATGAATATATATATATATATATATATATATATATATATATATATATATATATATATACACTTCACATAAATACACATATATATACATACACATACATACACAAATAAATACCAGCATATCAAACACAGCTACATATAAAAACATACAAAAATAAACCAGTACACCTACATACAGGCGCAGATACAAATATCTAAGTATATACACCTATATAAAATAAATTCATGAAATTTTGAGAAATTAAATTTTTAAGAGGGGGATGTTTTTATTAGTTGATAACAGTAATCTTTGGAGAAAATCATCATTTTTTTTTTTTTTTTTGTAAAACAGTTACCAGTTTCATCGAAAACCTGCTCTGAATTGTAAAATAAAAAAAATGCAATAAAACTTTTACATTATTTAATTAGAAAAGCTTTTGTAAATAAGTTATATTAAAGACACTATTGTCTGAAGAAATAACATTTTTTCAATAAATAATGAATTTTTACAAGAATTTTTTCATTTTTTTAAAAATTTTAATTACAATAATATAATAGTTCAAAAATCGTTTAAAATTCTTCATTGCTTTCAAGAATGCAATTTGGTGATATCGTTAAATGAAAAGTACATTTACGAATCAAAATTTGAAAAGCTCATAACAGTCGTTTGTACCCGAATATTTTAACAATTATTTTTAAAAAATTTTAGTGAAAAAAAAAGTTCCAAATTTCTACCTATGGGAACCTATACATGATATGTGATTTAAGTGTCGTCTGACGCACTGCAATTATTTCACTTTTAATTCAGTTCTGCTTCATCATTAACACCTTTGCAAATCATCCCTTCAAAATATTTAAAAAAAAGAAAGATTTTTACTTTTCTTAATTACTATTTCACTAAATATTTTTATTTTATATATTTATTTTAGTTTGGGTCATACTTCAATTAATTAATTTTTTGTTTAAGGTAGTAAACTTAAGAAGCTAGAGACGAAATGCAAATTTCATAAAACTTCTAAAAAACTTATCTAAAAGTCAATAAAATATTAAATAATTGCTGAAAATATGTTAATTTGTAAAAATTACTAATTAGTTAAAAACTAAAAAAAAAATGCGTTTACTTAGTTTTCATAAATATGTCATTTCTGGTCATCCATAAGAGATGTCATCACCTTAAGGGCTTCTCGATGAATCAATAAAGATCAAAGAAAGAGGAACCAATCGTTAAGAAATGCTTGCTTATTGGTTTTTTATGCTATAAGTAAGTAATATTTATTTCAAATAAGATTAATTTAACTTTAAATTTTCTAATTTTACTCGAATAACCTGTCACAAATCTATAATTTAATTTTTAAAGAATTTTAAACCCGATAAAATTGTTTATTTACAAATGTCTTAAAAATTAAGAAAATGGACGCTTTTAAGAAAATTTTAAAAAATCGGGCAATTATTGGACATATATATATATATATATATATATATATATATATATATATATATATATATATATATATATATATATATATATATATGCACACACACTTAACAAAGACACATCACCTTTCCAGGAACCAATAAAACTGTTAAAATGACCAAGGGAATTCAGAGCAGCATGAATCTATCCAGCTCTTATCTCAAATAACAACTTAAAAGATTAAAAGAGACTGTTTGACCAATACAAGGACTGACCAAAATTCATGTTAAAAAAATAAAAAAACAAATGAAAACTACAGACAAAAGTTCATTTTCTCCATCAAGACATTAATTTCAGTAGTTTACTGGTACCAGCAAGCAGAAAATTATTTTTCTCCTGATGATGGCCAGGTTGGCCGAAACTAGTCGAGGAATCTAAATGAAATAATAAAAATAAAAACGAAAGAATATTAATATACAACCCAGTGTGTCTGAAGATTTAAATTTTTAATATTTGTTATTGTTCAATATATATATATATATATATATATATATATATATATATATATATATATATATATATATATATATATATATGTATGTATGTATGTATGTATATATGTATATATACATACATACACATACATATATATACACATACACATACACACACACACAGAAATAAATACAAACATATTGATCTACACAGTAAATAAATATATAAATATATAAAAATATATTAATAAATGCGCACATATGTGCATACACATGCACCCATACAGATACATACATACACAAATATACATATATATATATATATATATATATATATATATATATATATACACATACACACACATACATATACACATATATATAAATACACATATATATATACACACACAAGTAAATACAAACACAGCTACATATAAAAAAACATACAAAAATAAACCAGTGCACCATACAGGTGCAGATACAAATATACACCCATATAAAAATAAATTCATGAAATTTCGAGGAATTAAATTTTTAAGGGGGGGGGATTTTTAAAAATAATTTTTTATAATACTCTTTGGAGAAAGTATGTCATCATTTTTTTGTAAAACAGTTACCCGTTTCATCAAAAATCTGCTCTGAATCGTAAAATAAAAAGTGCATTCAATTATGATATTATTTGACTAGAAAAGCTTTTAATTGCTTTTGTAAATAAGTTAAGGTATTTCTATCTGAAATACACCAAAATATTTTACTTGAAATAATAAATTTAATCATTTAGCTTTCATTTAAAACTAGAATGACATCTTCAAGAATGCTTTTGCATTTTTAAAATTTAATTTTAAAACTTAGGTACCGAAAATTCAGTGGAGGTACCTACATAAGGTTTTTATGTTATAATTTTTTAAATATATATATATATATATATATATATATATATATATATATATATATATATATATATATATATATATATATTATAATAAAAAGAAAGAACAGCAAGATACATAATCCGGTGTTCTTATTGATATTTTTATTTTTTAAAAAAAGTGCTCAATGTAAATTTACAGAGTATAAATATTATAAATTAACTGATTTTAAAATATGGTTCCTTCGCTACACAGGAATTACCATGTTTCAAAAACCGAAGCTAAAAACTTCAAATTTAATTATATAATTAAATTAAAAGCATTAGTTCTCTTTCATCTTCAAGCGAATTTTGGAATAACTTATTTTTAAATTTACTGAGTTTTAAACGCACATGCAATTTATAATTTTTAGTTTCCAAGGATACAGAGAAATCCAATCATTTAGACAGGGGCGGTAGCGTGTTCATTTTTATTAACTAATTATTGTATCAATTATGAGTTACGTTCGAAAAAGAGGTTAAGTCTAGGTAGGGTGGGGTGCATTTTCCAACGAATTTTGACATCCGTTCAACGCATGTCATCTGGGTTTTTTTTATCAACGAGAAAAAGGTTTTCGGAATTTTTTTCCCGTTAAATTCGTACTTTGGGCTTTTGGTCAAAAATTCCTTGCATTAATCGTTAAGCATTTTCCTAAAGATAGTAAACTCAGTACTATTTTCAAGAAAAATACTCTAAAATTAAGTTACAGCTGCACTGAAAACTTAGAGTAAATTATTAAG
>OZ038514.1:9218386-9223386 GCA_964036315.1 Acanthosepion esculentum
CCAGGATCGACGTTGCTTAAATTCAGTGATCGTACGGGAACCGGTGTTTCAAAGTGATGTAGTCGTAAGCCATCCAACTTGCAAATCCAGACTGACAGCACCTTGTATTCCCAATCGGTCACCCATCTAGGTACTGACCAGGATCGACGTTACTTAACTCTGGTGAACGTACGGAACCGGGGTTTCAAAGTTATGTAGCTGTGACCCATCCAACTTGCAAATCCAGACTTACAGCACATTGTATTCCCAAGCGGTCACACATCTAGGTACTAAACCAGGATCGACGTTGCTTAACTCTGGTAAACGTACGGGAACCGGTGTTTCGACGTGATATGGTCATAAGTCAAAAACTGTCTTTACAAGAAAGACATAAGCAATATTCTGATACAAAGACTTTTTGTGAAGTTAGCTCCGATTTTTGAAAAGTTCGGATGATGTGTATTTTTATTTTATTTTATTTTTTATCATTTCAACCCAAGTAAGGCGATAATGCCACTAGGACCCAAGGGACGACAGGATCCTAAAATTTAATTTCAATATTAAACTTAACATTTAGAGTACAGATTCTAAAACATCGCTTGAGAATGAAACTGTACTCTAAATGTTAAGTTTAATATTAGAATTAAACTTTAGGACTTGAGTCAAAAAATAATTATATATATATATATATATATATATATATATATATATATATATATATGTGTGTGTGTGTGTGTGTGTGTGTGTATCAAATATGTGGTGCAGTTATATTACAATGAATCATTCATGCAAAAAATAGATTAGTGAAGTTAATGATATAAAATGGCAAAAACTCTTTGCAAACCAAATTTGAAAGTTACATTAACCTACGAATCACTTGATGAATGTTATGATCCTTGTTTTTAATAACTACAAGCTGTATAGGGTCTTTTTGTAATCTGCAAGTACTTTCAACTGTACATTTAGTCATCCTCAGGCATGGAAATTATTTTGTTTTTAGTAAAATCCAGGTAGCATCAGAGACGAAAAATTAAATGCGAGTCGAAATATGTTTTTCTTTTAGAAATGTGTTATTGTTAACGGATAAGAAATTTTGGAGCATGCAGTCGCAACGCTAAGGTTGATTTTTTTAATTTAAGAGAGTGCTTTTTTTTTTTACTAATATGGTAATTTGAGATTTTTTTATATGCATATGTATATATATATATATATATACATATATTTCTGAGATGAGGTATTGTAATTATTTACATAATTTACATTGTTAGGACTGTTGTCCTCATCTTCGTTGCCATATTCACGACGCCTCGGCCGTTGTACGCTCCGGCCTTCTTCAGGTGATTGGAATTTCGAACTGAACCCTTTATTTCGTCCACTGGGGTTAGAGTGTTTTAGTTCTGGTCATCAAGGACACATGGCCCAGTGGATAAAAGCGTTGGCTGGATCCAGTAATTGAACCAAAGAGTTGTGAGTTCAATACCTAGCTACTGCGGTGGTGAACAGAAATTTACAGGTATTGCATGTGGAACTAGAACGATCTACTCCGGTGGTCGAAATAAAGAGTTCAGTCCGAAATTACAATCACCTGAAGAAGGCCGGAGCGTACAACGGCCAAAATGTCGCGAATATGGCAACGAAGATGAGGACAACAGTCCGAACAATGAGTTTATGAAAAACTAGGTAATCCGTATGGGTAGACTCAACGAGAGAGAGCTCAATGTAAATCAGAGCTAATAATTTAAATAAAAAAAAAAAAAGACCACTTTAAGGTTCCATGTAATAAATTACTTCGCCACAGCCCTTTTAAAGGACTGCGGATCATCTGACTTTACTTCCAAAGGTTGAAACGACAAATGAAAATATATATATATATATATATATATATATATATATATATATATATATATATATATATATATATATGTGTGTGTGTGTGTGTGTGTGTGTGTGTGTATCGAGAGAGAGAGAGAGAGAGAGAGAGATCGGGAGAGAGAGTTAATACAAATATAAAATTTCTCACTTTATCTGATTGATGTTATATACAGTACACACACACACACACACACAAATATATATATATATATATATATATATATATATATATATATGCATATATACTTAAATGATGCCTCTAAGTGTTGACTTCAATGTTCACTTTTATATATATATAAATATATATGTGTGTGTGTGTGTGTGTGTGTGTGTGTGTATTATTTTGTGAATCCAGTTTTATAATACTAATGTTCTTGAGGACGAAAGATGTAAATAAATTTATTCGAAGATGACAGACTGATGTTCTACATCAGTGTCACAGAAAAGCGAATATTAATATGAAAGAACTCGTCATCTAAGTCGGTTTCTAAGTTTGAGAGAAGATCAATTTGCTTCGTTCAATCCGCCAACAATCAATGCCTTTCTTTGAAATGTCAAAAAATGACGCCGTATTGTTAGGCGCTGTTGAGCGCTGCATTTATTTTCAGTTTAGAAAACAATTTCAATCCACATATTACAACATGCTTTTCATTGCGAAGTCTTACTAAGTGTACCATAGGCGCGGCACAATGCCGAAAGTATGGGGCACCCAGTGAGGATCGAACTCACTTCTCATTCGTAATTGTTCTAGCGAGACAAGCTTGCTAACCATAACGAGGTGCACTGATTTTCCAAGCGTAGCTCAGATGTGACACAAGGCCGAAAGTATGGGACATCCAGTGAGGATTGAACTCACTACTCATTCGTAATTGTTCTAAATTGTAATGGTTCGAATTCACTATTCAGTCGTAATTGACCTAGCGAGACAAGCTTGTTAACCATTACACCACGTCGGTGTGCTCTGATGATTTTTAAGTATTGCCTAGATGCAGCACAAAGCTGAATTGCATGGGGCACCCAGTGAGGATCGAACTCACTACTTTTAACAGTCTTATGTGTATTAACGCTTTTAAAGGTTCAGCGAATAAGGTGTGGAAAATAAGTCATACAAAACTATGAAATCATCGCAAAAGTTCGTGCTTAATTTTCATTGTTAATATAAAATGACCACAACTTGACACCGGCGTTTACTTTTGGGACTGATTTCTGGTGTGTTTGAGATTGAAACTGTTGTGGTGTCCTCCATCTAAAGAGTCGATGTTGGACTCTTCCGTCTACTATAAGATTAGTAGGAGAGAAGGCCTTGAGGGAATGGTCGCACAGACTGTTCATTGCTGTCAAACTCGGATTGCAGGGCAAAGTTTCGTCCGGGTAGGTAGAGAGTCCCTGAACCGGTTATTACGGGTTCACAGGGTATATTTTTGGCCGAGACTACGGGCTCGGAGTACCCACAATAAACCGGTCTTGTGCCACATACACCCTCGTGGGGGTGCTGTTAAATATTAACAGTCGACCAGACTGTTCGTCACTGTCGAATTCTCTGCTTCGAGCGGAGAGGAACCCGGACGAGGCTTTACCGAAGGGCAAAGTTTCGTCCGGGGAGGTAGACAGACCCTGAACCCGTTTATACGAGTTCGAAGGGCATATTTTTGGCCGAGCCTACGGGCTTGGAAAACCCACGGTAAACTCGGCCTTGTGCCACATACATCCCACGTGGGGGCGGGGCTGTTAAATATTAACAGTCGACCAGATTGTTCATCTGTCGAACTCTCTGCCTTGAGAAGAGAGGAACCAAGACGAGGCTTTGCCGAAGGGCAAAGTTTCGTCCTGGGAGGTAGACAGGCCCTGCACCCGTTTATGCAGGTTTTAAAGGAATATTGTTGGCCGAGCCTACGAGGTCGGAGAACACACGGTAAACTTGGCCTTGTGCCACATACATCCCTCTTGGGGGGAGGCTGTTAAATATTAACAGTCGAATAGATTGAACGCTGGGTCAACCGACACACACTCACTTCTGTTGTACTTACTGTTTAATATATGATATATCTGTAACACTTGTTTTTGTTATTAACCATTTACTTTGGTCACAACAGAAACCTTTCATCGTTCATGCGAATCAGACTTTGTTGAATGTTAACGTTTTGTCCACAAATGAACGCCTTAAAGATGGAGGATGAAAAATGGCACTTTTGCCATATTATGCTCTATGAATTTCGGAAAGTAGTAAGCGTCGGAACTGTGACAGAAAACATTCAGAAGGTGTCGTGATGTGGGGTCTGTAAAGACACAACACTTAACTCGACCGCGTCAGTCGTGATAGTTGTATTCAATACTCAGCTAAACAAATCACTGCAATAGTGTTATCTTCTTTTCTAAACAATTACCCAGGACTACTTATCATGAATGTATCACTTCATTCATGATAGTAAGGAGTGTAACTGGCTCTTGCCACAACAAAAGGTCGTGCTCCATTACTTCGAACTGTCAAAAAGTAGTTTGGCAGATTTCATTAGGTTGATTTTAACTTAAACGACTGACTATGCCCCAGGGGAGCTCCCGACTTCAATGTAGACGCTCTGCTTGCCATCATGGACAATAAACCGAAGATTTTGACGGAAGAGATTGCTAAGAGTTTGAAAATCAGTATCTCATTTGCCTTTCGCTATTTGAAGAGACTTGGATTCCTTTCTAAACTCGACACATGGTTGCTACATTCTCTGACGGAATAAGCTTGGTCGGGTTTTTGTGGTGATCTCTTTGCTGTTACGCCCTCAAAAAGGAGCCGTTCTTGGACAGAATTGTTCCAGCCGATTAAGAAAGGATCGTTTATGATAACGTTTGACGGAAACAGAGCTGGAAACAAGTATGTTACACGCTGCTTTCCTCTGTCCTCTCCCTGATGTTAAGTTTAAGTTTCTTTTTTCTAAAACCTCGTCGTTGCTCAAATGTTCGGTCCATGGTATCCTCAGCATCTTTCTGTAGAACCACATTTCTGTTGCTTCAAGTCTCTTCTTCATCTTTGAGGAGATTGTCCTGAACCCACTGCCATACAGGAGGACAGATATAACGTAACAGTTCAATATTCTTTTCTTTGTTTTCAACGAATTTTTCCTGTCTCTTAATACTCTGCTTAGCTTTTGGAATGCAAC
>OZ038514.1:9228386-9265886 GCA_964036315.1 Acanthosepion esculentum
CTCTTATGGATTGACTTGGATCTTTTCTGATTGATCTCTTTTGATTTAAGTTGAAATGATGATCCCTGTTCCTGTTGTGATCTCCTGATCCAGTTTTCCTCTCTACTGTTCCCTCTTTTTAAAACTTATTCACCGTTCTCTTGATGGTTTCTTGAATGGACTTTGAAGATAAAAGCAAGAGTATGAATGTTGGTACCATTACTGAAGGCCTGCATGATCTTTTTCCTCTCAATATTGCTTAGTTAGGAACACACAGTGGGGTTGACGCAAAATGATTTTAATCTGTTCTCTTTCTAGCTGAATGACTCAAAGGGTTTTCCAGTGATTCTTACAACAAATGGTGTCAAGATGGTTAAATATCTTATCTGAAAATTTAGAAAGAAGAACCTGAATTAGTTTAGTGTTTTTTTAGATATTAAACATTTTGTTGGATGGATAATTATGAGGTTACCCGATTTGGACAATTTTGCTATTACACCCGGTATAAGGAGTGGAGAAAGAGATGTACATTATGATGATATGTAAGGTAGACAACGGTTGAACCTCGACTAGAAAAGGTCAAGATTGTTGTGATCAGAGAAGCATTTCTCTCGGGAGTCCGTCCCATAATGCAACAGTTCTGGGGAAGAAGGTGTCTGATCGGAACTTCTTCCTCACAAATGGAATATGAAAGTAATTGTTCTGACGCGTTTTTCTCTTATGCACATAAACTTTATGATTTTAAGCGCAGTACTAGATTAGTGGCAAGGTAACACCATTTATAGTTGAAATGGCTAGATGCAACCGTAAGTTCTATGCTAACAGTTTCTTGTCTTGCATTTCTCACTTTGAAATCTCTCTTCCGCCTTCTTGCTTTCCAATCAACTTTGATATTCAAAAATGTAAATGCAATGTCAATCATTATCTTCTATCTTCATAATTACTATTCATTTATTGTTCTCTTTGATCTCAATAGTTGAACCAGCGAATGAAGTGGGCTACGCATGATGGACATACTACAGAAGGCGTCACTCGAAATTATAACGTCAGTTGCAGTTTCATAACTGGATTTTGCGTGTCCCATTACATATGTGCCACAGAGGAAGGTCATGAAATCAAGCGTGTGTGGGTGCACTTTTTGGTAAGTTGAGGTCCACCTTAAACAAATCCACGCCATCGGCACTTTCTTCTACTCTGTTTTTTCTCACCTTCAACCAACTCTTGGAAAGACAAACGGCGATGAGAAATGGATGGCGGGGGCAGGTTTTGGTGAAACTGGAAGCCTCTAGACCTGAACTTGCACGTTGGCGGCAAATTTAATCATCAACGCTATCATTATAAACGAAGCGATCAGCAAAGAAGAAATTAAATTCTTGGATACGAGATAAAGCCGCCGCCGACGGAGACGATTGTTTTCTGCCCTTAATAATGTTTTTCTTTTCTCTTATTATTTCACGCTTATTATTTCACACTTGTCGTGGCCTGGTGGGCCCTAGATGTGAAGGGCTGGGATGGTGGGAGTAAGGATGGTAGTAAGTCGGAACATGTGATATAAACATAGCGATGGAATAGCGAGGCCTGCCCGTATGTCCTGCGAGTGGTAAATTAAAACTTTCAATTTCAGTATCCATTGCTGGAATTGAAGGAGTCTTATATATCGAAGAGTCTAATATGGTAAAATTTAAATACGGTAGTTGCCATTATAGAAAAAAACATTCTTATCAATAGAACCTTATCGCCTCTCCTAAACATGAGAGCCAATTTGACATTTTTAAACTCGTAAAACAAATCCAGCTGTTACGATGAAAAGGTTATACAAGAGTCAATGATTTACTTGAGATAGACATCTTATCTCTTATAAGCGGCCATTGCATCGAAGCATCTCGAAAGCGTAAGTTGTTTTTCGTCTGTTTCTATCAATTTTTAATTTCTTTTATCTTTGTTTCGTTTTTAGCCGAAAGAATTTGGCAATTGACTCTTGAATCTTTTTTTGTTAAGCCCGTTTTGTTAAAAATGGAAATGATGGGCCTTTTGCTATTATTAGGGGTCGCACAACGGTAATGCCTTGATATGTTTCATCCTTACCATTCTATATGCCATATCCATTCAGGACATGGACGATCAAGGCTCTCCACAACTTCCTGTATTTTGTTGTTTGAAGTAGTTTTTGTCCAGTTACCATATTTCCTTTTTCCTTGTTCGGCTATACATTAGCTGACGGTTTACGGCCACATCGCGTTGAAACACGCTCACGATCACCAAAGTTAAGCAGCGTCGAGTCTGGTCGGTACCTAGATGCATGACCATTTGGGAATCCCAAGTGATGTAAGCTTGGAAGTTTGAAGCGATGGTTTACGGCCACATCACATTAAAACACCGATTCTCATACGATCACCGAAGTTAAGCAACGTGGAGCTTGGTCAGGTATCCGTTTGGGAATATCAGGTGCTGTAAGCTTGGGTGTGCGGGTGGTGTAATGGATAATGGCTCGGAATGATTAATCAGAGCGTCGAGTTCCAATTCTCGTGTGGTTCGTTATATTCACTTACGCGCAAATACCCTTGGGAAATGTATGAATCCACTTCTTTGCTCCAGCTATGGGTTAATTAGTAAGTCTTGTACCACTAAACCATTATTATTTACACTATTTATAAGAACTAGACGATATTCTTAGAGATGAGCAGTGGAACGAGAACAGTCTGACCCTATAGATTAAATAAAGGGGTCAATTCAGAATTCCCTGATGAAGGCCGAAGGGAACAACGGCCGAAACGTTGTGATAAAAACAAAGATGAAAACAATAGTCTGTATGTAAGTAGTGCAAATAATGATAAATTCTCATCCATGAAATTCAGACAGAAATTCATCCATTATAAATTATATTAATATAATGATAAGGGATTTGATCATTATATACATTATATATATTATATTATATTTATATTATATTATATTATATTATATTATATTTATATATATTTATATTATATTATTTATATTTATATATATTTATATTATATTATATTATTTATATATATTTATATTATATAATATTATTTATATTTATATGTATTTATAATATATTATATTATTTATATTTATATATATTTATATTATATTATTTATATTTATGTATATTTATATTATATTATATTATTTATATATATTATATTATATTATTTATATTTATATTATATTATATTATTTATATATATTTATATTATATTATATTATTTATATTTATATTATATTATGTTATTTATATTTATTTATATTATATTATTTATATTTACATATATTTATATTATATTATATTATTTATATTTATATATATTTATATTATATTATATTTGATCAGGTATTTTATATTTTAATTATAAACTATATTAATCTAAAACTAAAAAAATTCTTACAATCGAAAAATATAATCACCAAAGCGTTGATAAACCTTAAAACGAATGAGTCAATATCCATTAGCTCCAACTCGTGGTTTACTTGTTTTTCTCTGCTTTTCTTAACATCGTCACGTCTTGTGAGTGTCAAATTCTCTAAGCCGTCTTCCCTCTTTATGCATCCGGGTATTTTTTGCTGTCACATTTTGATCATTTAGTATGAGTTCCTTTGAAATTCCATTTTTTTTTTTATAAATCTATCTCATCCTCTGTTCGTAGTATTCTAAGTATCCATCTTGCACATTTACAAATCCGCCATTCGTCCATGCATTGAATACTGCTGCCATATCTGGTCTGGTGCTCCTGCTGCTCATCTCCAAAGAAGGATCTGCAATATAATCCATCCTGACCTGGCATCTCAACTTCAGCCTCTTTTCTCACCGACGTGACATGACTTCCCTCTGTCTTTTCTATAAATATTTTCATAGCAACCGCTTTGACGAGCTTTTTCCCCCTGATACCCTAACTACACGAATTTAAGCGTGCTACTAGATTGGTATTTAGGTCCCACTCGTTTACTGTTGAAATAGTTAAATATAACCGCCACTTCTACTCGAACAGTTTCTTTTCTCGCACTTACCATCTGTGGAACTCCCTCCCGATTACTTCCGATTCTCACACTTACCATCTGTGGAACTCCCTTCCGATTACTTCCGATTCTCGCACTTACCATCTGTGGAACTCCCTTCCGATTCTCGCACTTACCATCTGTGGAACTCCCTTCCGATTACTTCCGATTCTCTCAGTTACCATCTGTGGAACTCCCTTCCGATTACTTCCGATTCTCGCACTTACCATCTGTGGAACTCCCTTCCGATTACTTCCGATTCTCGCACTTACCATCAGTAGAACTCCCTTCCGATTCTCGCACTTACCATCTGTGGAACTCCCTTCCGATTCTCGCACTTACCATCTGTGGAACTCCCTTCCGATTACTTCCGATTCTCGCACTTACCATCTGTGGAACTCCCTTCCGATTCTCGCACTTACCATCTGTGAAACACCCTTCCGATTCTCGCACTTACCATCTGTGGAACTCCCTTCCGATTACTTCCGATTCTCGCACTTACCATCAGTGGAACTCCCTTCCGATTCTCGCACTTACCATCTGTGGAACTCCCTTCCGATTCTCGCACTTACCATCTGTGGAACTCCCTTCCGATTACTTCCGATTCTCGCACTTACCATCTGTGAAACACCCTTCCGATTACTTCCGATTCTCGCACTTACCATCTGTAGAACTCCCTTCCGATTACTTGCTTCCCTGTCAACTACAATCTTCAAAAATATAAATGCAACGTCAATCACTATCTTCCATCTTCTTGAATCCCTTTCATCTTTTGTCCTTTCTTCAATCCTCCCTATACTCAGTCTTTTCTCTCACTTTCACTCTCCGTAACTCCTGAGTACTAGTGGCATTCTCGCCTTGCTTAGAGTGAAATGATTAACATAATTTAAATGCAACGTCAATCGCCATCTTCTGTCTTCTTGAATCCCGTTCATCTTTTGTCCTTTCTTCAATCCTCCTCATTCTCAGTCTTCTCTTTCACTTTCACTTTCTGTAACCCCCTGCGTACTAGTGGCATTCCCGTCATACTTAGGGTTAAATGATTTTAAAAAATGTCGGAGGAACTACATCTTTGTTACCCGACTTCTCTCCTTTAATCTGTGAAGAGATTATCCAGTATTTACTACCATATAGGAGATTATCCAGTATTTACTACCGTATAGGAAAAGAGATATTACTTAGCCATTCAGTACTCTTTTTTTCAAAAGAAATTTTCCCATCTCTTAATATGTTTCTTAGTTTCTGCAAAGTATCTTCCTATGTTTCCTCGAATTTCTGTATCACACTTTGTGTCATCGGTTATTACACTACTCGTTTTTTAAATCATTTCACCCCAAGCAAGGCAACAAAGCCACTAACACACAGATGGTTACTGAGTGTGAAAGAATATAAGAAAACCAATATTAAGGAGAGAGGACAATAAAAGAACAGGAATTAAGAAGACAGAAGATAACGATTGACACTGCATTTAAATGTTTGAAGATCAAAGGTAATAAAGCCACTAGGACACAAGGGGTTACTGAGTGTTAGAGAATATGAGAAAAACTACTATTAAGGAGAGAGGACAATAAAAGAACAAGAATTAAGAAGACGGCAGATAACGAATGACGTTGGGTTTAAATTTTTGAAGAACAATGTTGACTGTAAAGCAAGAAACTGGAAGAAAGATTTCCATCGAAAATTGTGAGAGAAGAAACTGTTAGCATAGAACTTACGGTTGTATCTTGACATTTCAAATGAGTCTTAGTGGCTTTATTGCCTTGCTTAGAGAGAAATAATTACAAAAATAAGATGCTTTCTAGGGACTTACGTGCATCATTTTCACCCCAATTCTGAGTAGTATAGATTCCTGCGAGTATTGTCTATAATATTTAAGTGAAGGGTAGCCTTATCTATAACTTTAATTAGATTCCTGAACATACCAAATATGGTTAATCATGATTTCGTCCAATTGATGAAGTTATACAATATTTTGCTTCGTTCTACAACAGTCGTAGGCAAACTGCGGCTCGCGAAGCACAATGCCGCTCGCGGCGCACAATGCGGCTTGTGGGACATAATACGGCCCGTTTCGTCTTTCTGAAAGGCAAGTTTAATTTCACAAGGCAAATAACGTTTCTTTTGTTTTCTTTTCACTTATTCACTCATATTTTCTCATACATAACCACCTACACAAATAATTACTAAGTGCAATGTGTCTTGAATTTTGTAAACTTTCGATGAAAGTAATGTAGGGGAACGGGCCCTGTGTGCGATGGCGTGTGTTGAAAAGGTTGACGTAAGTTGCGTGTTGAAAGGGCTGTTCCCCACAATTATTTATTTTTGTTAGGAAAGGTTTGGAAATCATTAGCAATGGTGAAATACAAAAAGGGAACATGGAGTTAAAAACATAACAATTGAATTTATTAAGTATTGAAATTATATGCATGCGAACTGAAAAGTGAGACTGAGTTGTGTCCCTTTGATTAGGTAATTATTTGTATCTAGACTCATAACGAAATAGTTGATATTAAAATGCAGTCTAGAAGATTGTCTATGTTGCATGTTAGAGATTGTCTATTGGACAAGTTGGTAAGAGTTCACAGATTGTACTTGCGTGAAATGTTGCAAAGTTCTTTAACGTCTAACTGTGTTAGTCAAGACGGGATTTCTTGAAAGTCACATTTTGGCAGTGGGGTTGAGTGACGAAGAGAAGTTAGGTTCGAGAGTCCGTGTCGAAACAGACAATTCTTCTGCTGCTACTCAGAAAGAATCACACGTGTTGGGTTTAAATATCATATCTTATCACGTGACTAGCTCAAAATTGAGTTGGCGCCTAAATTGATCGTGCGCGTGGGAGCGATCTGATTGGTCGATACTGACCAATCAGCAAGCTAGATTGACGGTGATTAACCAATGAATGCTTGTTGATTATCTTTTATGTTGGTAAAATCGTATCAGGAAGAGTGCATTTCCTAGCAGAAGGTAAACTGGTCGTCGTGGACGAGTCTACTTATCTCCCCCCACCCAAGATTAAATGTTGCGGGAACTAAAACTTTTAATATGTAAAAGTATAATGTGTGCTTGTGGTTATGAGTGTGACAACTGTGGTTAGAAATGAACTCTGAAATGTGTGCGGTGTGTAGCACAATGTGAGTATGTGTGTGTCGACGTGATGTACGCGTGAATGTGAGTATGACGTCATCGTGATGTACGCTTGAAGTTGAGTGAGTCATGTTGAATAACGTTGAATAGAATGCCCAAGTGTGTTGAGAAGAATCGCCGAATGAGTTGAGAAAGTTGAAAAGCTAGCTGAATTCTCCGAAGAACTGCAAAATTCAGTGAGTCGAATTTGCGCAGGCGATCTGTTGAATGTCATGGCGACGTTGAAAAATAAAATTTGTATATTAGTGATTACGTATATCTTTACAGCCAATTTTATGCGTAAGATGCGTTGAAAAATGTGGTTCGTGTAGTGATATGCAAATTAGTATAATTTGTATATGAGCAGGTAGCTCATATTTATAAACTGACACCAACTAGAATAAGGCAGTAATGCTTACTTAGCATCATACACGACACAACAATGGCGTCGCCGATAGGATCCTCTTTGGTCCTTGAAGACCCAGAATACGTGGATTCGTTGCTTCGCTGCTAATGCGAGATGTAAAAAGTTGAAAGACAACAAAAACAGAGGAGGGGAAAATGAAATCACCGACTTGTTCATGGCTACCGCTGGTTGTGAAGCGATTATGAAGGTTGCTACAATTGTGTACCCTCGAGAACTAGAAGAAATGACTTTCGAAGAAATAAGCCAGGTTATCAAGGGAAACATGAGGCCAAAGAAAAGTCTGGTGATTGCAGAAAGGACCAAGTTTATGGCAATGAAGCCGGAAGTGGATGAACCGATAGTAAAATATTTACACCGATTAAGAAGTGCGAGTAAATACTGTGAATTCGAAAAACTAGGAACAGGAGAGCAGACAACGGGAGAAGAATTAATCCAACTAAGATTAATTGAAGGTATGCATAATTCAGCACATAGATATAAGTTAATGGAACAGTTACAACTTACAAACATGCCCTTGAATATGTGTCTAGAATTTATACAACAGCAGGAATTAATACATACCTACAACCAAAATAAAAATAATTCCTACGAAGAAATAATGGCCGAAACATATACGGTACAAACAAAAAGAAAAAATTGTGCGTACTGTGGAAAAATTCATGAAATGAAAAAAGAAAAATGCCCAGCCTATGGAAAAACATGTTCAAAGTGTTTAAAAAAAATCACTTCAAAAAAGTATGTAAAACGAAAAATGTGGAAAGAATAGAGGATGAAAATACAGATTTTTAATGTAAAAAATGATAATATACAAAATAATGGATCTAAGAACGGAGATACAAAATAAAAATGAAAATCAACGACTGTGTTGTTGAAATGCAAATCGACACAGGTTGTGAAGTCACGATAATACCCAGAAATTTGTGGGGAAAAATGGGAAAACCGTTTTTTAAAAAAAGCAACGTACAATTGCGTCAGTTTGATGGCTCGATTAAAGCAATTATGGGTTACTTTGAAGGTTCAATAGAACTAAAAGAAAAATATGAAATAGTACCCATTATAGTTACAAATTGCCGAAAAACACATGGACTACTGGGGAATGACGTATTAAAAATAAATTCAACGAAGTTGATTAATGAGATAGAAATTGAAAAAACTGGAAAATTAAAAAATTATGAAGCTAGCCTGAAATTAAAAGAAAATGTTTCCCCCTCCTACTACGAAGCGAGAAAAATACCAGTGCATTTATTACCGTTGGTAATAGCTAAATTGCGAAAGTTAATAAAGGAAGACTTAGTAGAACCAGCCCCTCCAGGAGGAAGTAAATAGGCATCACCCATTGTGGTATTGAAAAAAAAAAGATGGTGACTTGGGAATTTGTGGAGATTATAAAATAGGGGTGAACCATAAAGTCTGCGCCGACTCGTACCCTATTCCGAATGTGGAAGTAGCTTTACATAAACTTGCTGGAATGAAAGTATTTTCGAAGATAGACCTAAAATCAGCTTACCACCAAATACCGATAGATGAAAATTTTTAAGAAGTGACGACCATAAACACACCTATAGGCCTGTTAAGGTGGAAAAGGATGCCGTATGGCATAAAAACGGCAAGTGCAATTTTTCAAAAAGCTATTGAAAAAGTAATAGGGAATGTTGAAAATACCATCTGTTATCAAGACGATATATGTGTTGGAGATTTAAATGAAGATGATTTAAAGAAAAAAACTGGAAATATACTGAACCGGCTAAGAGACGCTGGTATGACAATAAATACAAAAAAGTGTGCAACCAACAGTAATGAAATATCATTTTTGGGTTACTCAATATCAAAGGAATGGATCTCTCCAGATAAAGTACTAATAGAGAAAATTCTAAAAGTGGCTACACCGAAAAATAAAAAAGAGTTGGAGTCCTTCTTAGGTTTGGTAAATTTTTATAGAAAATACGTACCAAAATATAATGAGTTGACAGAACCATTTGCGAAGTTAAGAAAAAAAAAATGTGGAATTCATTTGGTTAGAACGCCAACAGAAAGCCTTTGAAAACTTAAAACAAATTCTGGCAAAAAAGCCAATAGTACAAATTTTTGACCCTAAGAAGGACATAACTCTAACTACTGACGCCAGTGAGCAGTCCATATCTGGTATCTTGTCACAAGAGGGGCATCCCATAATGTACTTATCAAGGAGATTAACAACGACTGAACACAATTATTCGAACATAGAAAGGGAGGCACTAGCCATAGTGTGGACAACGGATAGAGCAAGACAGTTTTTGATGGGAAAAGAATTCTTGTTGAAAAGTGATCACAGACCACTGGAATTTATTTTCAACCCAAGAAAAGAACTACCGAAAGTTACAACGTCCAGAATATTACGTTGGGCGATTAGACTGATGGCGTTCGACTTTGACATTGAATATGTTAAAGGGAATACGATACCGCACGTTGATGCCTTATCTAGATTGAGATTTTTTATAGAGAGGAGAAGGACAAAAACGACGAGGAATTTGAAGACACATTCTTGCACCTTGTAGAAACCGATGTAATATCTGTAGATAAAATGGCTACTGAAACTACAAATGACCCAGTGTTAAATAGAATAATGTCGAGGATAAAACAGAATCGTTGGGGGAAATTGTTCAATGGCTGAAAGACCATTCAAAGAAATCAGACATAAAATGACGATAGAAAACGGGGTAATATGTAATGGAGACTTGGTAGTTCCCCCAGAAACACAGAAGAGACAGGTTATAAAAAGTGTACACGATGACGTACATTGTGGAGTGGCAGCTACGCAAAGAAGATTAAAATTGAAAGCGTGGTGGCCGGGGTACTCAAGAGACGTAGAAGACTACGTAAAAAGATGCAAAAAATGCACAGAACTCCGGAATTTCAAGCAAAAGAAAATACATGTGTGGCCCCGAGAAGTAGAACCATGGAGCAGAGTACACATGGACCATGCCTATGTCAATGGGATAGGATTATTATTAATATTAGTAGACGCATATTCAGGTTGGCCTGAAGTGGTGAGAGTACCTGATAAAAAAAGTACCACCGTAAAACAAATATTAAGAGTAATATTTTCGAGAAACATTGGTGACCGATAACGCACCAGAATTTGCGGATGTTGATTTGCATGAATGGCTAAGAAAAATAGGATGTAGACCTTACAAGACCCCTCCCTACCACCCTCAAAGTAATGGGACAGCGGAAAGGATGGTCCAGACGGTAAAGAAGGGCATAAAAGCATGCTTGCAACAGAAGGAGGAAATCGATGCTTTCCTACCAAGACTATTATTAAGTTACAGAACAATTCCACATGCAGGCAGGCCGGAAAGTCCATCTGCCTTAATGGGCAGACAATTAAGATCCCCTTTGACTGTCATATGCCACAAATCAAAAGATGTGGTACAAAAGAAATAGGAATATGCAACCCGAGTCAGCCGAATTTATTATGCAGAAAGGACATAATACTGCAATATTAAATAAAGAAAATGGGAACAGTGTTCTAGTTCATGCTGACCAAATAAGATCCCAAGGAGAAGAATCGGATGAGGAAATGCCTTCAGAGATGCCCATTATTGATGTAACAGAAGAGTTAATGCAGAGTGAAACTGCGGAGGAAGAAGTAGAATGGGACGAGTTAGAAGAAGAAGACCAGAGGATGCAAGAGGAACAGTTTGATCATAGACGTGATAGATCTAGATCTCCAAGGGAAAGGAGAGAGATAGGGGAAGATGTTCAGGAGGGCACAAGAAGAAGTACAAGAAGTACTCGCGGCATAAGGCCCCTCCGTTATAGGGAGATGTGGTGATATGCAAATTAGTATAATTTGCATATGAGCAGGTAGCTCATATTTATAAACTGACACCAACTAGAACAAGGCAGTAATGCTTACTTAGCATCATACACGACACAACAGTTCGAAACGGTGAGTCGTTCGAAGAAATATTTTCGAGACAGTGAATCGTCCGAAGTAAATGTTGTAAGGCATGGGAAGCAAGCAATGGCGTGAAAGAGTGTGTCCACGTGGTGTAGAATTAATTGTATGCGCGCACTTTTTGAGTTTCAGTATGGGACAGGATGCGATTGCAATGACCAGTTGCAAGTAATGAGAAAATGTGGAATTTGCAATATTAGTAGCGACGAATAACTTGCATGCAAATTCTCACAGTGATGACGCATCGTTACGAAATGTAATGGAACAGTGAGTCGCCCAGAAAAATTAATGTGCGTTCATTCCAATGAAACTCGAGTTTGCTTCCATGCCAGAATAATGCTGTGCGGTAGAAAATACCGTAGAAAGGGTTGTCTGAACACTTGAGGCTTGTTGTCACTTGTCCTCCGCAATCTGTTTTTACAGTTGAAATTCTGTCTGGGGGTGAATTGGATACATTGCTGACAGCTGAAAAAAGAGTGCACCGCGTGCTTATTAGGATATGTTGAAGAGCTTGTCTTAGCGTCTCTGTGATTTATACGTGTCGGACAATTGAATTGCCGACTTCTTTTGAGACATGTTTGAAAGTTTCGAAGTGAGGTCGTCTGACGCATGTTGAGGAACTTGCCAAGTTGGTCCGATGTCTGAGATTTAGTCAGCATGTACGCACGTGGTGACGAACATCAATCTTGTAGCGAACCTTTCCTGAAACGACGGGGGTCACCAAATATGTAGGTGACTTATTTAAAAGTCGAAGATAATGATTTAAAACATGACGATTGAAGTTATTAGCTATTGAATATTACAGGCATGCAACTGAAAAGTGAGACTGAGTTGCGTCCCTTTGATTAGGTAATTATTTGTACCTAGACTCATAACGAAAGAGTTTATATTCAAATGCAGTCTAGAAGATTGTCTATGTTGCATGTTAGAGATTGTCTATTGGACAAGTTGGTAAGAGTTCACAGATTGTAAGAGTTTCACATGTTGCAAAGTTCTTTAACGTCTGACTGCGTTAGTCAAGACGGGAGTTCCCTGAGAGTCACATTTTGGCAGTGGGTTTGAGTGACGAAGAGAAGTTAGGTTCGAGACTGCGCGTGTCGAAACAAAGAGTTCTTCTGCCGCTACTCTTTCTGAGAAAGAATCACACGTGTTGGGTTTATATATCATGTCTATTACATGACAGGCTCCGGGAAGAATGGCGCATAAAATGATCGTGCGCGTGGGAGCGAACTGGTTGGTCGATACTGACCAATCAGCAAGCTAGATTGACGGTGATTAACCAATGAATGCCTGTTGATTATCTGTAAGTATTATGTTGGTAAAATCGTAACAGGAAAAGTGCATTTCCTAGCAGAGGGTAAACTGCCTGTCGTGGACGAGTCTACAGTAACGTTTTTATTAGTTTAAACCATTGGCGATTTTCACTAAGGAAGATCATACGTGCAAAATTCAGTTTCTGTAGAAACAGGAAACATTCATGATAATTTTTTTCTCTGGAGAAGAAATATATTTTTTTTTTCATTTTCAAATAAATTAAAAATAAATTTTACGCACCGATAGATGTTAATCACACAGCCCTCAGGGATATTATATTAAAACTTCATTTTTTTAATTATAGAAAAGTCTTCTCTCAAAAAAATATTTTCCTCCATTTCTAAGTTATATGCTTACGCATATGGTCTTCTGTAAAGACAATAGCTAAGATATCTATTACGAAACAGGCGTGTCCGAAAATTCCGAACATAAAACCTTTCTCTGCTTCATTTCTGTCATATGTTTAATAATTAATATAGTTTATTGTACTGATATTGTTATGATACTGGATACCCGTATTCGAAGTAGACGATCAATTAAAAAAGGGAAAATAGAGACTCACCACAAGGATCCTTCCCTGCATCCCATTAGAATGTCTGAAGCTCAACTTATGGAGAGATCCTCTCTGCGGCTGCTCGGTCTCACGCTGTCTGCTGGCCTGAGATGGAACAAATACATTGAGTCAATTGCTTCATCCACCGCAAGGAAAGTTGGCTCCCTGTGCCGGGCCAGGAAATGTTTCTCCCCGGAATCGATCCTCCAAATTTACAAATCAACCATCCGCCCTTGCATGGAGTATTGCTGCCATATATGGTCTGGAGCCCCTTCTCTTTGCCTCGGGGTTCTTGATAAGATCCAGAGACGGGTATGCAATGCAATTGGCCCTGATCTGGCTTCTCGTCAGCAGTCTCTCTCTCACAGATGCGCCGTCGCCTCTCTCTGTCTCTTTTACAAATACTTCCATGGTAATTGCTCCGATAGGTTGCTATCGCTGGTTCCCAGGCTCCATGAATTCAAGCGTCATACGAGGCTGGCATCCCGTTCCCACCCTTTCACTGTTGAAACTATTAAATGTAGACTTCTCTTTTACTCCAGTAGCTTCATAACTCGCACCTCACGCCTGTGGAACTCCCTTCCCTATTCCTGTTTCCCTGACAACTATAATCTCCAACTATTCAAATGTAACGTCAATCGACATCTCCAGTTGCATTGATCTATCCACTATCTTTCTTCACATCTTTCCTCTATCACTCCTATCTGCTCTTGCTCCAAATTATCTGTAACCCCTTGCGTGCTGGTGGCTTTCAGCATTGCCTGGGGTGAAAAGCTTAAAAAAAAACGGAGTGGAGAGAGAGAATCAGATTAAGCTGATAAGAACAGATACTATACTTTGATCTTAGTGAAAAGGCCTAGAAGATGAAAAAAGAAGGAAAGATAGAAGTGGAAAGAGAGAGAATCAGATTAAGATGATAAGAACAGATACTACACTTTGATCTTAGCGAAAAGGCCTAGAAGATGAAAGAAAGAAGGAAAGATAGAAGTGGAGAGAGAGAATCAGATTAAGCTGATAAGAACAGATACTACACTTTGATCTTAGTGAAAAGGCCTAGAAGATGAAAGAAAGAAGGAAAGATAGAAGTGGAAAGAGAGAGAATCAGATTAAGATGATAAGAACAGATACTACACTTTGATCTTAGCGAAAAGGCCTAGAAGATGAAAGAAAGAAGAAAGATAGAAGTGGAGAGAGAGAATCAGATTAAGCTGATAAGAACAGATACTACACTTTGATCTTAGCGAAAAGGACTAGAAGACGAAAAAGGAAAGATAGAAATGAAGAGAATCAAATTCAGCTGATAAGAACAGATACTACACTTTGACCTTAGCCAAAAGACCGAGAAGCGATTGTATTTCTGTATCATGCTGGCAAGATGTGACACAAGGTCAGATTAATGTCATTGAACCCAGGCCAGTTCTAAAAGTAGCCCAGCTCCCGGAACCGTCGGCTGAGCTGGCATCGGTAGTACTACCGATCCCCCTCTTTAGGCCAATGAGAGAGGTACTGCTGCGGACAGCTGTTTCCCGAGACCGGGCGCATCCCTACAACGCAAGCCACTAATCTGCTACTGGGTGGCATACAACTAGCGTTTACTGCTGATGGCCCGTTGTTGGATCGCCGGCCTGTTCGTCACGGCAATGTTACCATCGGTGGCTCACCAGTAGCCCGCCGGTGGCTACTACCAGAGGACCGTTGTCGTTGCCATCGGCAGGCCGTCAGCGGCCCACTAGCGAATTGCTTATAGGGATCTGAGAAATAAAGTGTAGTTTATCCACCCGAGAACTACACTCTGATCCCTGATGGCAACCGTGATAAAAGCGACATTTTTTATACGCACAATATCGAACGACAGAAACCGAGTGAGGCAATCGCCAAAAATTCAGTTACCATAAATAAAATAATATCATCTGCTGAATTATTTTAATTTGGGGACTTGGCGATAAAGAAAGAAAGAAGTGTTTAACGTCTCCTGTCAGTACTTCATAAATATTTGACTATACAATTTTGATTGCGTAGAAAAACAAAAGATATATGCGACTTGATTTCAGTGAAACAAAAGATATATGTGACTTGATTTCAGTGAAACAAAAGATATATGCGACTTGATTTCAGTGAAACAAAAGATATATGCGACTTGATTTCAGTTCATTTCGTGAATGAAAGAAAGAAGAAAAGAAAGAAGGAAAGAAAGAAGGTAAGAAAGAAATGTTTAACGTCTGTTTCAGTGAAATGGAAAAAGTTATCAATTTCAAATCTTTTTTATTTTTATTTGTACCCCCTTACTTCTTAAAATAACGACCAACATTCATATTTATGATTGCTATTGTAATATTTTAAGCTCAAATATTTAACGATTCAATAGGGAAATATTTACAGATATTTTATTGTCTTAGAACTCGTCACGGGCTTACTCGCTCATTAACTGAAGAATAAAGATTCACCATAAGATTAAAAATAGGAAAACCGTGACATTTTCACGGGTTAAAGCTAGTATGGATAATTATTCATCTCCCAAAAGACACCACTTATGTCCTTCGGGAACATAGTGGATACAGGAGTTAGTGTGTAGTGAACAAAACAAGATCTAGATTTAAAAATTCAAATGCTAAGCACTGACTCATTGGTTTTGTTAGAAATGAAAAAGACTCGAATTTACAAACTTTGCTTAACACACACGCAAAAGCGAATCCAAAACAAAACTCGTGAAATTTCACACCTTGATGCGAAATGTTTTTCGGCCAATAGAAAACTAGGAAACATTTAAAAACAAAATTCAAATAATCTTCAATTCTCAGAAAACAAATTCTTTTAAGGAACTTTTCGCGAGCCGACGCGAAGTTTGTTCGTCGTCCAATGGAAAGGCCCGAATCATATCCGGGAGTGAATTCCCAAATGACCTTTTCAAGCCCCACAAACAAAATAAAAGACGGGCAAGTTCTCCTGTCACCAGAGAGAAGGAGACGAGCGTATTAACATGTCCCTTGACAAACGTGAAGCGATCGTTATTATTATCTCTAACTTTCTCCCTCGCCTCTTTTATACTTGATAAACGAACGGAATATTTTAAGACTGAGCGATTACTTCAAAGACATTCCTACGCTACGATAAGGCTCTTATATACATACACACATCCACACATACGTTCCTGCCTACGTACACATAAACTCATTCTTGCAAGGACTACTACAAACATTTTGACGGCCTTGTATCAACCAAAATACATTAATTTTATTTGTAAAGACCTAAATTGATTTATATATATATAAATTTGTTGTTTCACTTTACAATTTGATTTTATTGTTTTATACCCCTCTTATGGTGGGCTAACTAACAAGACCAAATCAAACTAATCTGTTTCCACACTCATACACTTCACTATAACTGATAACCTACTATAAGTGTTACATGTACTACTGTCATATAATGGTCATCTGTTAGTGACAAATCAGTTTGGAAAGAAATAAAGAAGGGAAGATCGAAGTGTTTAACGTCTCCTGCCAATACTTTATAAACTATGATCGCATAAAAAAACAAGACATACGCTACTTGGTTTCAGTGATAAAATGAATAAAAGAAAGAAGGAAAGAAAGAAGGGAAGATAAACGTGTTTAACGTCTGTTTCAGTGAAATGGAAAAAACTGTCAATTCCAAATCTTTTAATTTTTACGCCCCTTACTTCTTAAAATAAAAACCAGCATTCATATTTATGGTTGTTATTGCAATATTTTCTTCAGCTCAAATATTTAACGATGTGATAGGCGAATTTCTACAGATATTTTATTGCCGTAGAACTCGCTATGAGCTTACTCAATCATTAACAGAATTGTTAACTGTTATCAGATAATTAAAATCGGAAAACGCTACTTGGTTTCAGTGATAAAATGAATAAAAGAAAGAAGGAAAGAAAGAAGGGAAGATAAACGTGTTTAACGTCTGTTTCAGTGAAATGGAAAAAACTGTCAATTCCAAATCTTTTAAATTTTTACGCCCCTTACTTCTTAAAATAAAAACCAGCATTCATATTTATGGTTGTTATTGCAATATTTTCTTAAGCTCAAATATTTAACGATGTGATAGGCGAATTTCTACCGATATTTTATTGCCGTAGAACTCGCTATGAGCTTACTCAATCATTAACAGAATTGTTAACTGTTATCAGATAATTAAAATCGGAAAACCGTGAAATTTTCTTCCTAGTTATATTAAATGAAAAGAATATCTCACCTGTTTCCTTTCGCTCGTTGTTCAGCTTTTCAAAGACCAGATTTGTACATCAATAATATCCTGTTTGGGCCACAGTTATGTTTGACAGACAGTATTTATATCGTAACATTTTTAAGGTCGTTTTCAAATTTTGTATATAGTTTGCCGAGATTTTATTGTACAAAATATTGATTGTCAAAGTCGATATAGTTTAGCTTTACATTTGCAGAAGCATTCAGTCCTTATATACTTTTGTCGAAAGGAAACAAAATTACGTCACATATTTTTCACTCAAGTAAAAATTAGCCGACAACATTAGCCATGGAACTTTCTTTGACTAAGCCATGCCACTTAATATATAATTATCCGATTTCTCCTTTTATGTGTGTTTGTTACGAAAACATAGAGAATAGTACATCATAGCGAGGCAGTTTAAATTTCTGAAACACATAATGAGGAAAGAGAGCTTGGCGAATTTGACACTCACAGGGCATATTAAAAACTAGAGAGAAACGGTAAACTTGTGTAAATAGATAAGGGAGAGAGGGGGGTTGTAAGAGGACAAATATTACTTAGTGCTGCAAATGATAGGAAGTTGTGGAGAGTCATGTTCGCCCACATTCTGAAGTGGAACGGCGCATAAATGAAGAAGAGTATGGAGTCTGCGTTCGTGCCCACCCCAATAATAGGGATCTGATTTTGTACGTTTGCGTGTTTATTCCAAATGCCGAAAAGAAAAAAAAGTCATACCAATATTCGAAAGGAACAGAAATGATAACGAATTATTGCATAAAATAATGAAATCCCTGAAATAACGCCAACTTATTTTTTTGTTAAAAAAAGTAGATTTGTATCACGAAGATTTAAACAGAAACAAAATTTAACTGCTAATTACAGAGTTGTTTCCCTTGTTTATTTTTGGTTTATTTGCAAATAATTATGATGTTTTACTAGTTTACCCGAACTATTGGTTTGGTGCATAATTATCAGGCGTTTTTGTAACATAATAGAGTTACCAGTAAGATAAATTCATATTCCCAACACCGACTTTGAAAAATGGGAGCTGGCACTCACACCCAAAACAATAACTCAGAATTGATCTTTATAACAAATATTTTGGCCAATTAATATTTTATGTAATATTAATTTATATTTTACCTATTTACCTATTACCATGGCTCCAATGATTACTTACTTACACATGTCTTATGGCGAACCAAATAGCTGAATCGTAGGTGTTGAAAATTAGTCTACAAGGGTAGCATGACTTGAGAATAAACATGATATAAGTACTATATTTTCTTATGTGTAATACAACTTGTGTATAATACAAAAAGGCACAGAAAATGATCAATAAAAACTCCAGAAAGCCAATGCCATTGCTAAGGAGCTCAAGATGTTCTATCAGAAGAATTGTACTGGAGGACCTTTGATGCAAATCATATGTGATGCGGAGAAGCCAATTTATGTCTGCAAAGTAAAAAGATGACCCATCTGATCCACGCAAGGTCCTTGGTGAACAAGTTGAAGCATCAAGAGCCTGGAATGCTTTTGTTTTTCTCTGATGAGAATCACTTCAATTAAGGCTAAAAGGTCAACCGAAGGAATGGCATATGATTAAGCAGAGACACTAACAATGTTCTATCCTTTCTTCAGGGCTTAAGTGCCAATGCTGGTGACTCTAAAAAGGTATCGGAGAGGGTTATGGGGTATCGGATAGAAAACACGAGCAAAAATACATTGAGCCGATTGCTTCATCCACCGCAAGGAAAGTTGGCTCCCTGTGCCGGGCCAGGAAATTTTTCTCCCCGGAATCGATCCTCCAAATTTACAAATCAACCATCCGCCCTTGCATGGAGTATTGCTGTCATATATGGTCTGGAGCCCTTGTTTGCCTCGGAGTTCTTGATAAGATCCAGAGACGGGTTTGCAATGTAATTGGCCCTGATCTGGCTTCTCGTCTGCAGTCTCTCTCTCACAGACGCACCGTCGCCTTTCTCTGTCTCTTTTACAAATACTTCCATGGTAATTGCTCCGATGGGCTGCTATCGCTGGTCCCCAGGCTCCATGAATTCAAGCGTCACACGAGGCTGGCATCCCGTTCCCACCCTTTAACTGTTGAAACTGTTAAGTGTAGACGTCTCTTCTACTCCAATAGCTTCATATCTCGCACCTCACACCTGTGGAACTCCCTTCCCTATTCCTGTTTCCCTGACAACTATAATCTACAACTATGTAACGTCAATCGACATCTCCAGTTGCATTGATCTATCCACCATCCTTCTCCACATCCTTTCCTCTATCACTCCTATCTGCTCTTGCTCCAAATCATCTGTAACCCCTTGCGTGCTAGTGGCTTTCAGCCTTGCCTTGCCTGGTGAAAAGCTTTAAAAAAAAATTTAAAAAAATTAATCGATACACCTACCAACAAGAAGAGCCAAGATGAGTTACAATTTTCACGATCACCTCACACCAAACATATGGCCTTCGAGCTCTCCAGGTCGACATCCGTTGGACATATGGGATGTAGTCGAGAGGGAAGCCAATCAACGCTTCCATCAAACTATAAAATATCCGTCATAATTAGCAGAGTGTCAAAAATAAAAGATCATCTGATTCAGGCATGTCAAGTTTTCAGACCTCGGTATCTGTCTATATTTCTGAGATGAGGTATTATGTACACTATTTACATTATTCGGACCCATCTTTGTAGCCATATTTATTACGTTCTTCGGCCTTCTTCAGGTGGTTGGAATGTTCGCTCTCTGGGGTAGAATGTTCACGTGCCATGTTTTAATGGATGTCAGTTATCAGTTATCTCCTTTCTCCCTCTGAAAGTTCTCCACTGCCGTAACTCACACTCTTTGGGTCTTGTCACTGGATTTAACTAACGCCTTTATCCACTGTGCCATGTGTCTTTGAGGACATCTGTGTATGAATTTCTGGGTATTATAAACTTAATGTCTTCAGCAACCATTTTTACTAGTGCTCATATTGCAATTATTGCTGTTATCAATGCATATTTTTTGCCATAGCTCATATGGCAATTTTTGTTGTTATTATCGTTTTTCTCTGGCACTCCTTATTACTGGTTCCCATATTGTATTCATTTCTATGCCTGGTCGGCTCAGGAGATTTTTGTGGCCTAGCATATGTGCTGATTCTTTAAGTTTACGAATTTTCCAATGGTGTTCTTTGTCTATGATCTCAACCTGATCCCACAGAGGGCTGTGATCTCCCTTCTCTCTCCATATGTGGTCAGCCACGTCTGATTTTTCCACTTCCCCTCGTGTTACAGCTTTCTGGTGTTCTTGAAGCCTTACCTTAAGGGGGCGGGCTGTCTCCCCTTTATATTTCTTTCCGCAGCTGCACGGGATAGCGTACACGCAGTCTTTAGTCATGTTCTCTTCTATGGGGGGGGGTCTTACTCGGGAGAAATATCTGCGAAGTGTCGTCAAGCTTTTGAAGGTTGTCCTGATGTTTTTCAGACCTCGTATTGAAGCAGACATCAATGCTAAGGGCAGATTCTTTAAGTAGACGTGTCAAAAAGCGTTTCAAAATTATTCATGCCAATTTTTCTGTCTTCCATGAGGATGGCTGATGCTATCCTCCAGTCCAGATGAGTGACTCGTTGTGTCTTCTCGGGCTAACATGAAGTGGAAAAACTATATTAAATCCATTGCTAGGTCTGCTGTCAAAAAAGTTGTTTCACTGGATTATGCTTGATAATCTTTCTCTCCTGAATCTATCTTACATATCTATAAGTCTACCATTCGTCCATGCCTCGAATATTGATGCCACATATGGTCCGATGATCCTGTTATATTTTTAGAGATTCTTGATAAAAATCTAAAAAAGAATCAGCAATATTATTGGTTCTGATCTGGCTCCTCGGTTTCAGTCACTTTCCTACCGCCGTAAAGTTCTCTCCTTGTGGCTTTTTTTCTATGAATACTTTCATGGTAATTGTTCAGGTGAACTCTTCGCCATGGGAACCAGGATTTATGAAGCGCGGTACTAGACCGACAATGAAGCCTTATCAATTTACAATTTAGTTAGCTATATGTCACCGTAAGTTCTATGCTATCAGTTTCTTCACTCATACTTCTTGTTTGTGGAACACTCTCCCGGCTTCATGCTTTCAAGTCAACTTTGATTTTCAAAAAGAATTATATGCAATGTCAATCGTTATCTACTGCCTTCCTGATTTATTTTCGATTGTTCTCAGTAATAATTCTATTTTCTAATTTTCTCGCACCCAAGAACCAATTGTGTCTTAGTGGTTTTACTGTCTTACATGGGGTGAATTCGATTTAAAAAAAAAGTTTTTTCTTTCATAACTTATGCGGCTTTTATTAATTTCATGCAAATGTCCTCAAAGAACTGAGAAACCTTGTACCTATTTGTACATAGATTTATTCAATCCCACATGTGTGCCATTTTGTTTCAATATCTTTCGCCAAATTTGAGGAAGCTTTATGATTCCATCCTCCCAGAACATGACAGCTGGTGAAGTTTCTTCTCATTAAGAGAATTTTGTAGGAATAGAAATAAATGATAACCTGATGGCAAAATTCAGATGAGTACCTCTATTGTGAAAAAGATGGCAATGTTTAATGAATTTTACATTGAATTGGATTTTTTTTTATCTATGTAGGATTTTTATCTATTCAATTAATTCAGTTGTCACAGGGAGGAAAGAATTGATTTTTTTAGATGATTAAAAAGTTTAAACATTCAAATAAAACTAATACAAAAGTCAAAAGAAATGCATTAACAGTCTGATCTCCCCTACTTACAAATGAGATATTTTGTTGCTATGGTAACTGTAGTTGACTGTACCTAGCTCAGGTCACGTTTTGTAGATCTTTCAATATGGCACAAGGCCAAACTGGGGATGAGGAAGGCTGGTCATCAATCTGTCTTATCTTAAACTTTAGCTAGTTACAATCACTAACCCAAACAAACTATGCAATATTCCTTAAACCAAAACAAGATATTCTTACGTACCATTCTTACTGCAACCACCGTAATACCTCAAAGTCTCTATGAAGTCCTAACTAGTCCCCGTATGTACAATTTATCTAAGGCGGGGGAATAATATAACAACTTTTAAAAACGTGAAACCCCACTGAATATGCGCCATGATTAAAATGTACAAGAAACTAAACTAAATTGTTTTACATCTACAATCATTAATTGTGGCAGAAATATCAGTTAACTGGACGAAATTAATGCAGGACTTGGATAAATTAAGACCAAGCATATATCCTCTAAGTTGGCGTAAAAACCTAAAATCAAAACACCTAAATTAAAATATTTTGGGAGAAAGTTGCCAATATTTAATACAGGGTTCCCAATATACTGATGCCTAACCAGCAGCAAAATGCCACTCTAAGTCGTTTCCTTTCCGTGTTTTGGACTTTATCTGACGAATTTTTTTTTTTTTTAACCAAACAGGTTTTTTTTTTTTTTTTTTTTTTGACAGGCAGACTTTTGTCGGCCATTTTTTAAAGGATTGTGATTTTTTCTTGTTGGCAAAACTAGGGATTAAAAAAAATAAACAACTGACAAAACGAAAAAAAAAAAAAGAAACAATGAAAAGTAAATAAGACAAATATTATATGAACATTATTCGAAAAACACCTCTTCAAATAGAAAATTGTTTGAAAGAAAATTAAACGAAAAGACAATTATATTAAATGAAAATTATTCGGACTACCTATGTTTGAAAGACGTCTGGTGTCTTGCTTTGAGAGAATCAATGCTGATTTACCACGAACTAATAACCCCCTTGATGCATGACACAGGGCTTATTTCACCTCATTACAGACGAGACATATTCGATTATTGGCGTCGTGTAATGCCTTCTAATAAAATAACAACAAAATATATCATATTAACTAGAGGAGACCAGACTGCGCAACCGGTAAATATTTAAAGTTAAACTGTTTTTATTTTATAGAATAGATTTCATAAATAGAAAATAATTGAAATCAAGTCTGCATCTGGCAAACTTTAAGAGGGTAGGGATATTATTTATATATATTAACAATTATATATTAATAATTATATATTAATAATTAATATATTAACAGATTTTTCTTTGATTCTGGAAATATATTGTTTTTCTGTTCTTCAGGTCTCCCATAATGCCGTGGCTTTTTCTGGTAGCTGTATCGGTTCTATCGCCGATCAAAATCTTTGCACAAGAACATGAATGCAGTAAGTAGAATTCGTTTTATCTTTAGGAGAACGTTTCTGATTACAATCATCGAAGGAAAGTCGAAACTGTTAAGTACCTTAGATGGGTGACCGCTTGGGAATATCACGAGTTGTAAGCTTGGATGTGCGGGTGGTCTAATGGATAACGGCTCGGAATTGAAAATCAAAGAGCCGATTTCATATTACACTTGAGTTCGTTATATTCACTTAAGTGCAAACCCAATCCGAAACAGGAAACAAGGGATAAACCTCTACTCCTATTCAAAAAACCTATCTACTCCTACTGAAGGAAGAAAAAAAATATTTCAGAGTTTAGGAGGAGACGTTAGAAGTATAGAGTTGAAGTAGACTTTAGAAGGAACCGGAAACCCAATCCTAAACAGGAAACAAGGGATAAACCTCTACTCCAATTCAAAAAACCTATCTATTCCTACTGAAGGAAGAAAATAAACAATTAACATTTCAGAGTGTAAAGTTGACTTCCAACTCCGAGTTCCAGATCGGCCGTATTTATACACCACCGGTGAAGACCGGTGTTTCTCAGTCCCCGGACCGTCTCACCAATCGTCCTTCTTCTCTACATGTCCCCCCTCCTATGATCGCAATACCTATGTTTTCTGGTCACCTGTCGGGATAATTCCGAGTAGTCGTGAGTCGGTCCTCGCATTTGTGGGGATAGTGGTATTGGTGGCCGTGTTACCCTCATGCTGCGTCGTGGGGTCGGACTCGCTGGTGTATAGCTGATTGGCTGTTGGTTCTCTTCCTCCTCCATCTCTGCGTCGTCTGCCATCACTACGTCATCGTCCGTCGCCTCTACGGAAGAGAAAGTACCCGATGCCAGTTTTACTATAATCGGTCGAGAGGCATGTCGCCCTGTTCATCTCGAATGTTTTTACCCCCTCCTCAATCTTCCGAACGATGTTTCTCTTTGACTCCTCGAAATATTGTTTAAGGTACCATCCCAATAGAATTTGCGGTCCTTCGTGCGTAATAATTCTCGAAAGGGGGGCATGACCTCGGCTTGTGAAAATGCGTACCTGGTTAACGAGTCCAAACCAGGATCTGACACCTGTGATATTCGTTGGGGTCGGGAAGATGAGAATGGCCTCAGTCATTTTTTTGGTTGGTTTAACGCCGTCAACCGTTATTAAAAAGCCGGCAAATTCGACTTCGTCGCCTACAAATTGGAATTTCTCAGGATTGAAGACGATTCCATTTCTGCCGCAATGGGTGATATAGTCCACTCTTTGCCAGAAAGCCGATTCCATGGTTTCATCCCAGAGACGTGTGTCGTCGATGCAACGAGTTTTTCGAGGCATGTCTACTGTAATGTCGTCAAACCAGCGGCTGTATTCATCCCCTGATGCGTGGAAACCTTGGGGTGCTCTAAGGTACCGATAACGTCCCCATTCCGTTATGAAGGTAGTTGCGTCTCGGTCCCTTGGGGAGAGCGGTAGACTGTGGTCCCCATTCCATGCGTCTAGTACTGTCTTCTTAGTCCGAGCGGGCACGACGGAGACCTGGTTAAACGGGGACGGAGTGTGATGAGTTTCACTCATCGTTGCGGCGTTCAATTTCTGCAGGTCCACCATCCTTCTGGGTGACCCATCCTTCTTTGGTGCGACCACCATCCTAGAACACCAAACTGTAGGCGTGCCTGCCGGCACCGGTTCGATGATGCCCAGTGCAACGTCCCCATCCAAGCCCTCTTTCACCTCCTTTTTCCAATGATGGGGGATCGGAATGGGTGTGTGTACGGCTGATGGTTTCGCTCCCCTGGCGAACTTTATGTCCAGTGGCCTCCCTGTCATCACTTGTAACGGTTGATGGGGACAAGTGTTGAACACACTAGATTTGAAGTGCTCCCGTAACCATTGTTCTAGGCGTTCCCGATTACTTGCAATAGGGGAGAACGGGACCCTCGCTGGTTTACTCGGGACCGTCTCTCTTCGGGGACATCCACATGGTGCTATCCCGTTATCCGCGATAAGGTTCTTCTTCTTCTTCTTCTTCTTCTTCTTCTTCTTCTTCTTCTTCTTCTTCTTCTTCTTCTTATTATTATTATTATTATTATTATTATTATTATTATTATTATTATTTTCTTTGATATCTGGCGTTTACACATTTCCTTCCGGGTCCATGGCTTCATGACAATTTCCACTGCAAAAAAAAAGAATTATTACATAGTTAAAGCCCTTCGTAAAGTGTGGGCTGTACTTGTCAGAACAATTTTTTGTATCTCTTTGAGGCATGGACTTCCAGGGATCCCTTCAATCAGCCTACTGGAATCTTTTCCAACCGGTCCAAGGGCTCCAACTACAACAGGGATTGTTGATGTTCCCATGTGCCACATTTTTGAGATTTCTATTTCAAGGTCCTTGTATTTTGACAGCTTTTCGAATATCTTCAAAGATACATTGCAGTCTGCAGGGACTGCCATATCAATAAGGAGGCACTTATTTTGTTTGTGGTCATTAATAACAATGTCTGGGCGGTTGACTTTGATTGTTCTGTCTCATTATTATTATTATTATTATTATTATTATTATTATTACAGATATATATCTACATTCTTTTTCGATTTTAATTATTATGATTTACCTGATCCGCATCTAAATGGATAACTACTTCGGAATGCCCAGTGCTTCTAGGCTTGAATGTGCTGGTGTTGCAACGGATAAATGGCTCGGAATTGGAAATTGGAGAACTGAGGGCCAATTTCAGTCGATTGTGTTATATTCGCTTTACGCGCCTATAAATCCACCTCTTCTCCTCCAACTATGGGTTAATTAGTAGGAATTTTATCATTAAATCCGAATTATCTCTAAAAAAATCTTTCAACCTAAAAATATTTTCTGTCTTTAAATAACCTGAAAAGGGCTGATAAACCGTAAAAAAATAATTATAATGATTTCTTATCATTTCAGGCTGCTATTTTTCTGATAAAAGCATCTTTGATGTGCAACCATTTCAATATAACTGGAATTGTTACTTTACATTGGGCACAAAGACGAATTTCATGAAAGCAAGATCTATGTGTAACCATATGAAGAGCCAGTTAATCATGTTCCATGACGTGAATGAGATGGTATCGGTCCTGCCGCACATACGCTGTCCCAGCCAATGTCCAACTATGTGCGGACCCTTACCTTGCTCTCCATGCAACGTGACTTTGTGTCCAAACCAGGGTCAGTATTTTGGTCCTAATGGCAGCTCGACTTTTTTTTCTCTTGTAATTTTTCTTTTGTTATTGTTCTTTAACTTGCAGGCCAATACAACATCAAAATAAAGCACTATCACACATACACCCCTTTAGTTTCCTTTCTTTCAACATACAGTCAGTTTTAGACCCATTGTTGTGACAGGGTGTAATCGATTTTTATTTTTTACTCAGATTACGTCATTTGCAGTGGTGTGTAGTAATAAGAATCTATTTTCGGGGTGTAGGATGAAATTTGTTTAGTCTTGAAAAATATTGCGTCATCCGTGATTGCATCAGATTTTTATCACGCTCAGACACTACTGTCTCGACTGTCGATTAGTTGTCCTACGGACATTGTCTGCAATGGATGTTACTCCCAGCAAGCGTACAAAAATTGTAACGCTGCACGAACACACTGGCAAGCCTTAGCAGTGAGCAAATCAAGGTACTATAGACTGGCCTGGAAACACTCCTGATTTAAATCCAATCGAGTATCTGTTGTCGATCCGCAAAGAACGACTTTGTGGAATGGACATACAAAGTACTAACATGTGCACTGGGTCATGTTTCATTGGAAAAATACGAAAAAAGTAAATAATAACGGAATTATTCGTTTCGTTCAATTAATTTGCACGAGGGTATATATATATATATATATATATATATATATATATATATATATATATATATATATTATTTAATAACTTAATTTAATTTATTTAATATTTTAATAATTTTATGAAACTTAATATTATATGTAATAAAGTATACATATATATATATATATACATATATATATGTATATATACATAAATATATGTATATACGTATGCATATGTATATATACATATATATACATACACACACACACACACACACACACACATATATATATATATATATATATATATATATATATATATATATATAATGGACTCTCCCCGTCGGTTTCCATGTATGAGGATCTGACAGCTTAGTTGATTCAGTTATGAAATTTTGTGTGATAATTTTAAGTGGCATTTAAGACCCGCTAGTGATTTACAAAGGAGGACACATATGGAGCAAGTGTGAGGATTGTGGGATGAGATCACTTAGATCGGCTGACCTTTTAGTTCTTGCTCTCGCTTCTTGAAGATGATTCAGACAAGCAGATTGAAAACGGCTGAGTCCACTAAAACACGTTGATCTCCATTCTACCCGCTCCAAGGCGAAGCGCTCAAGGGTATTATGTGGTATATTGACAGCTGACAAGTTGCTTTTCAGCTTGTCTTCGTATCTTAGCCATGGGCGTCCTGTAGCCCTGATCTAACTGGCTGTACATTAGGATCTTGTAAATACTGTAAATAATTACAATACCTCATCTAAGAAATATAGACATATTCTGGAGAAGGCCGGAGCGTACAACGGCCGAAAAGTCGTGAATATGACAATAAAGGTGAGGACAACAGTCCAAACAATGGAAATAGTGTAAATAATTACAATACCTCATCTCAGAAATATAGACAGACTTTTTTGGGGGGGGGTTTGAGAATTTACAACAAAAATATTAAACACTCTTTTTATTAGATTCTTTGTTTGCAAGAATTCCTGTCGGCCCACGATACTTTTAACTTGACATCTTATGATGCTTAACAGTTATTCTCTTTTTCTTTTCAGCTACGGTCAGCTACTGGATCAACGTCTATAATGGCAAATACATTCGACAAGATTTAAATCATATTGACATTAACCATGATGTCAACCAATATTTTCCGCATCATGTTCCTGGTCAAAGTCTCATGTACACCCGTAAATTTTACTTTTTGGCCTATGCGCCATATTATGTTGCAAAGCCCTTCTGTAAAATCAGTAAGTATTTGAAAAGAATTTAACTCTATCGATCAGCTCAGATATAAGCCAGTTTTTCCTTACACCCAATACAAAGCCCAAGAAACCATAAAGGTATAGGTTTACTGAATGATGTTGTATGTAAATAACAGTTGTTTCCAGACTTGAAGCCCAATTGTAGTGATTAGGTAAGTATTCTCGCGGGTGTCTTTTGGTGGTGAGGTAATCATTCCCCTCCAAGCAAAGTAATAAATCCCAAAAGGGGTTTGTTGTAGCATACCTACAGACGAAAATGAGTATCTCAACATTGCCATAAATACTGTAGTGAATACTGTATGTTGGTTTGCAGTTGGAGATTCGTCTCCAGCTGTGCTGGCCAAACTTTCTGCCTCCGGGCAGAGAGGATCCTCGGATGAGGCTATGTCGAAGGACAGATTCTCGTCTCGGCAAACAACTACCCGATCACGTTTTATACGGTGTCTACGGGGAATTTCTGGCCCAGCCTACGGGCTCGGATATCCCACATTAAATTCGGCCTTGTGCCAAATCTGATCGCGTGGGGCGGTTGGTAGATATCATAGAGTTGGAGATTCATTGTGGAATTCATTTACTTACTTCTAGCAGTTGACTACTTCTTCTACGCGCCGCTGGCGAATCTTATATGTATTGTTCTTGTCCTAAGTATTATCGTTCATTACCAACCTTCGTTTGATTATTCTATTCAGTATCCTTACCTAGGTTACAACAGGGTTACTGAGTGTTAGAGAATATGAGAAAAACTACTATTAAGGAGAGAGGAAAATAAAAGAACAAGAATGAAGAAGACAGAAGGTAACGATTGACATTGCATTTAAATGTTTGAAGTTCAAAGACAATAAAGCCACTAGGATGCAAGGGGGTACTGAGTGTTAGAGAATATGAGAAAAACTACAATTAAGGAGAGAAGACAATAAAAGAACAGGGAGACAGAAAATAATGATTGACATTGCATTTAAATTTTTGAAGATCAAAATTGACCTGAAAGCAAGAAGCCGGAAGAAGAGTTCCACAAGCGAGAAGTGCGAGAAAAGAAACTGCTAGCATAGAACTTATGGTTACATCTCGCCGTTTCAACTCTAATATTATGAGACCTTGACACGAAACTATTACTGCCCTTAAATTCATAAAGTCTAGGTACCATAGGGGAAATTTCATCAGAACAATTAATATGAAAGTATTTATAGAAAAGGCACAGAGAAGGTGCCTTACAGTAGTGGGAAAATGACTGAAACCGAGATGCCAGGTGAAGATCGATAACATTCCAGATTCCTCTTGGGATTTTATTAAAGTTACTCGCCTGGAGGTTAGCATCAGCCATGATGATGGAAGGCAAAAAGCTCTGTCAAATGATTTATAGAAAAGAGAAAGCTACATTCGGGCGATGGGAAAGTGACTGAAGCCGAGATGCCAGGTCAAGATCGATGACATTGCAGATTCTTTTGGGGATTTTATGAATAATCTCTAAATATATAGCAGAAGTACTAGGCCAATTTGATATCTTTTGTGTAGACTCCCGCAGTTCATATGTCCCCCTTTTGAGAACCTCTGATCAGCAGATCTATCTATCTATCTATCTATCTAAGTCTGTTTATATCTATCTATCTACCTATCTATCTAAGTCTATTTATATCTATCTATCTATCTATTTAAGTCTGTTTATATCTATCTATCTATCGATCTATTTAAGTCTGTTTATATCTATCTATCTATCTATCTATCTAAGTCTGTTTATATCTATCTATCTATCTAAATCTGTTTATATCTATCTATCTACGTCTATTTATATCTATCTACCTATCTAAGTCTATTTATATCTATCTATCTATCTAAGTCTGTTTATATCTATCTATCGATCTATTTAAGTCTGTTTATATCTATCTATCTAAGTCTGTTTATATCTATCTATCTATCTATCTATCTATCTATCTATCTATCTATCTAAGGCTGTTCATATCTATTCATCTATTATATTGTATCTTTCGTAAGACCTTCACTATTCAGATTTTCTCAAAATGCTTTTCGGAGTATACGATAAGAAATACCCCCACCTTTTTATTATTAAAAATCATCCTGGGCACGACGATAAACTACACCCGGCAAGAGGTTTTGAGGAGCGTGGAACCACTTCTTAATTGATGTTGTTCCCAGGTCCACACTGACCCGGGGTGGTAGCAGCTGTTAGGGTCCCAGCTATGGGCAAATAGATTTTTATAGTGAAAATACCAGCAATACGTTTTTGTAAAAAAATAAATAAAATAAAATTTACCAGTAATACATTTACTATTTTTGAAAAAAAATCCCTGCAATACATTTTTGTAAAGAAAATTACTAAACTATATCCGGTAGCAAGGAGTCTGATCGGGAGTGGGGTTTCAGAAGTGTGGGACCACATCTTAATTGCTGTTGTTCCCAGGTCCGCACTGACCCGGGCTAGTAGCAACTGTAGCAAAGGGTTCAAGCTATGAGCAAATAGTAAAAACACTAGCAATAGATTTTAATAGTAAAAAAGAATTAGCAAGAATAGAGTATTTCGGTGTGACAAGCATACGACTGAAAAGCCCTACGCCATCGCGACCCACTTTTTGTCACTGTTCCAAGAGCAGCCGTTCTATTCATAGTAGATAGACGAGTCTATGTTTCAATAATAAGTGTAGAGAAGTTTAGTCAGTGTTTCTACACAACAATTATTTCTACAGTTTATCAATCCTTCTCGGGTTATTTAAGGCCGAAATAATTATTTCTACAGTTTATCAATCCTTCTCGGGTTATTTAAGGCCGAAACAGTTATTTCTACAGTTTATCAATCCTTTTCGGATTATTTAAGGCCGAAACAGTTATTTCTACAGTTTATCAATCCTTCTCGGATTATTTAAGGCCGAAACAGTTATTTCTACAGTTTATCAATCCTTTTCGGATTATTTAAGGCCGAAACAATTATTTCTACAGTTTATCAATCCTTCTCCGGTTATTTAAGGCCGAAACAATTATTTCTACAGTTTATCAATCATTCTTGGGTTATTTAAGGCCGAAACAATTATTTCTACAGTTTATCAATCCTTCTCGGGTTATTTAAGGCCGAAACAATTATTCTACAGTTTATCAATCATTCTCGGGTTATTTAAGGCCGAAACAATTATTTCTACAGTTTATCAATCCTTCTGTGGTTATTTAAGGCCGAAACAATTATTTCTACAGTTTATCAATCCTTCTCGGGTTATTTAAGGCCGAGACCTCACACACAACTCTATAATTGTTCATACGTAACAACAGTTACGAAAAACACTTAATACACGAAAGGCGTCCGCATTCACCAGAGAACTGATACCTCTGGCCACCTAACGGATCAGGAGAGGGGGAATTAAACTAAAGAAAATGGGTCAAAAATAAAAGGGACCAATGAGGTATATTACTCAAATAATACTTATTTCTGTTAAAACAGAAAATGCGACACAAGGGGGGATCGGGAAGGCTGGTCATTAATGTATCTTGAACTTAGCCAACCACAATCACTGAACAAAACAAACTATACAGTATTCCTTGCGCCAAAACACGACATTCTTACTACAATCACCATAATACCACAAGTCTCTATGAAGTCATCACTAATCTCCATGTGTAAAATTTGTCTGTTTGGGGGGGGGGTGTAAAATAACAAATACTCGAATCACCCTCTAAGGTAGCGACTTGCTATATTTAGAAGTAGGAGCAGTTCATTGTCACATTAGTAGGGAAGAGCAGAAAATACTCTACAACATTTCCGAATAAGATCGAATAAAAATGTAAATAAAATTAAAATCAAAAACTTTGTCTTTTCCTAATTCTAAATGTTTGAAATCATTTTTTAAAAAAACTGTCTCGCTTTTCTTTTTTGTCCTTTCAGATTGTCTGCTACGCTCCAACGCCAATTTTCTCACCGATTCTCAAATCCAGGAACTGCAGACTGGATTGGTGTTATTTTCAAAAGATCGTTGGCAGTGGAATCTCAAATACTTCATCATGACCTACAAGTTCAATTTAAAAAATAAGGAATTCATTTACGACCACAATTCTAACGTTTTCTTCCATTGGATACGCCTCTTTTTGCTGAACTTTGAGCAGTTACTGCAAAGGAAACTGAATCAACCCATTGGTGTACCTTATTGGGATTGGTTTACCTTCGATCTGCCCAAACTCGTCAAGCCGAAAAAATTCGTCGACTTGTCTTCAAAAATGAAACGGAACTTTTTCAGAGGAAGTACGTTAAAGTCTCTCCAAATTTGAAACACTAAAAAGAACTATAACTCAGACAAACACGCTCGTAGGAGATCAATGTTCGATTAACAACAGAGAAACTGGGGTGTATTTATAAAATCGGGTATCAAATCTGCATTACAAACTATTTATAAACTGATCCCTTATTTTCTGGCCTAGAAGACTCTATTTCTCTTTAGTCGAGAAAGAGTAAAAGTAAGTTTGAAACGCGTGTTTGTGTAGATAATTAATATTTGATTAAGAATGGTGTGGATATAAAGTGGGGGATCAAATCTATACTATAATGAATTCATAAAATGATCCCCCATTTTGTGGCCACAGTATAATTTCTACATTACTATGGTGCAACAAAAAGTAAATCTCAAAGACATGTTTGTGGATGTAATTAATATGATTAACAAGAAATTGTAGTGTGTATATAAAGTGGGGGATCAATTCTATCATCAATTCACAAAATGATCCCCCATTTTTTGGTCACATCTCAACATTCTGTAGTTGAACAAAATGAAAGTAAATCTTAAATGCTTTTGTAGATAATCAATATTTGATTAACAAACAGGAAAGTGTGATGTGGAAATAAAGTGGGTGGTCGATTCTATATTACAATGCTTTATGAACTGATCCTCCATTTTGTGGCCATCATACATTCTCCAAATTTCTATAATACAATAAAAGTAAATCTGAAACCCATGCTTATCAAAGTAATCAATGTTTAACAGACACTAACTGCAATTCTAATTTACGCCATCTTTATAAAAGATGATTTTTTTTTACAGTCATTAAAATAAGGTTAGAAGATAAGAAACGAAAGAAAGTTAAAAAGTTAAATAGAATAAAATGAATTGAATTCTGGGATTGAGATTTTTCTTCATGAAGGATCAAAGAGTATATGAACCACGCCCGAGAAAGACTGATAGAAACGAATAAACTCTGATTTGCGTTTGGGTATTTGCCCTTTGCAATGAGACCATTCATTCACCCTATATTCGCTATTTTCTAGTCAAGAGCCACGAACCCGTGAAATTTCAATGGGGTGACCTTTAAATGAACTGACGGCAAAGTTTAACAAACGTACCTGCAAAAAGAAAAAAAACGTTGACAAAATGCTATTTCTAGAATTTCAATAAAACCCAAACACCTGAGATCTATGACTATTTTAGGGGTGGGCTATGGAGACCATTTTTTTTTTTTAAATATGGGGAAGTGTTTTATTCCACTGATTTGTGTCTAAAGAAAATGAAATGGGGCAACTTTTTGAAAAAAAATTGAAAATTGGGATGGAGCCGGACCGAAACGTATCCAGTCCTACCCGGGGCCCAAAAACCATATTTCAGTTCAAAATTGTCAATTTTGTCCCCGTTTTTTCTTGAAATTTGGTCTGTTTCAGCTCCAAAATACCCCATTGTTTTGGCTTGGTTTGGTTTGGTTTGGTTTGGTTTGTTTTACGGCATATCAACCTGAATGGGTTATTTAATGCCGACAAGATTTTTATTGCTGGCAATATATTTTTTCAAAAAATGTATTGCTGCTAATTTTTTTTTTTTTTTTCAAAAATTTATTGCTGGTAATAATCTTTTACAAAGATGTATTGCTGGTATTAAAACCTATTTTTACACTTTCATGGTGTTTTGACCCCAATTTGGGGAGTCAACTATTTGCCCATAGCTGGGACCCTAACAAGTGCTGCCACCCCGGATCAGGGTGGACCTGGAAACAGTAAAAAACCTCCTGATCAGCCTTGCTTTCGGATGTAGTTTATCGTCATACCCAGAATGCGGATGTAGTTTATCGTCTTACCCAGGACGCGGATGTAGTTTATCGTCTTACCCAGGACGCGGATGTGGTTTATCGTCTTACCCCGGGCGGTTATTGTTTTGGAAATTAATGTGTAGACTCAATATTGTGTACGTAGAACCATGGATTTTATCATTTGAATCATTTTGGTAAAGATTTGTTGTTGAATATTGATTTTATTTGGAATACGTTGTCGTTTTTATTGATTTCTGAGACCCGCGAGCTGGTCTGGGCACGTTTAAGCCCGGCTCCATCCCAATTTTCAAACATTTTCAAAAAATTGGTCCATTTCCTTCTATTTGGACACCAATCAGTGGAATAAAACACTTCCCCACTTTTTGAAAAAATTGCTCTCTATAGCCCACCCCTATTTATATATTCTTTTTTCCAAGGGACTTCACAACAAAAATATTGAATACCATTTAATAGATTGTTTAATTACAAGAATAATTTGATATTTACAAGATTTCTAAAGGACACTATTTACATTGTTCAGGCTGTTCTCGTCTTAATTGTCATATTAACGACGTTTCGGCCGTTGTACGCTCCGGCCGTCTTCAGGTGATATACGTTGGAATTTCGAACCGAACCCGATTCGTCTACTGGGTTAGACTGTTCTAGTTCTATGTGCCATCTCTTTTTTTGGATATCTCTGTCTCGGTTATCTCCCTTCAGTAACTCAACGCTCCAAGTTTTTGTTCACCTCTGCTGTAGCCAGGTATTGAACTCACAACTCTTTGGGTCAAGTCGTTGGATTACTTCCATCAATGTCTTTATCCAATGAGCGTGTGTCGTTCAACGTATATTACCTGATGAAGACCGGAGCGTACAACGATCGAAACGTCGTGAATATGACAATAAAGATGAGGACAACAGTCCGAACAATGTAAATAGTGTAAATAGTTACAATACCTCATCCCAGAAATATAGACAGATCCTGAAGAAGGCCGGAGCATACAACGACCGAAACGTCGTGAATATGACAATAAAGATGAGGACAATAGTCCGAACAATGTGAATAGTGTAACTAGTTACAATGCCTCATCTCAGAAATACAGATAGATTTCTAAAGAGGTAATGAATTTTTTTATTTATTAATCCGATTTTAATCCGACAGATTTTATCATTTAAACTTTATTTTTAGTGGATACTCGTGTTTGAGTAGACGTTCTGTTTATTTATTAAACAGTATATTATTTATTTTCGACTAACGGCATGAATATTTTAAAAGTCTTATTAAATAAAATATGCACTCTCCGACAGGATTCAAACCTGCGCCCCCTTTGGAAGGAGAGACCGTCGTGGCTGAGTTGGTCTAGAGCGTGTCGGTTTCTACTAGGTGGGGCGAGGTGGTGGATGTACAGTTTCGAATCCTGCCGGAGAGCGCCCATTTTTCTTTAATAATATAAGTCTGGCGATCGTACTGGCTAGGGAAGTTCTAAAAACGTCTTGCAGAACGAGTTGAATAGCACGGACAACATGTGGGCAGGCATTATCCAGCTGCAACTGCCTATAGTTCTCCTGTCGAAGGAACGACAGCAGAAGGGGCCCAACCACGTGCTGGACACACACAGTGTTGTTCAACGTTTCTTTCGCAAAGCAATCTAGACTTTTAATTTACGGCACACCACCGTGACGCCAACGCTTGCTCGTGTGTGATGTGCGCGAGTACACTCGCATTTTTTTTTCACTCTTTTTTATTTAGATGTTTTGAGCACTTTTATGCTTAGAACAATACATATTCATTTTTAAAGTATCTGACTGGATTTTTTTTCAATAAAATTCTTTCAAATACGACTGTAGCTTTTCCTTTTTCAAAACCTGGTCTTCAAAATAAGGATGCGTCTTATACATCAGCGCGTTTTTAATTCTGATATATATATATATATATATATATATATATATATATATATATATATATATATATATATTATAAATTAACTCATTTTAAAATATGTTTTTTTTCGCTACACAGTAATAACCATGTTTCAAAAATGGAAGCTAAAAGCTTCGAATTTAATTTTGTTATTAAATTAAAGACATTAGTTCCATTTTTATTTATATACACACACACACACACACACACACACACACACATATATATATATATATATATATGTGTGTGTGTGTATGTATATATTTACTCTGATGGATGAGGCTTTAATAAGAGGAAAACCTGTTAGATTTATAAAGCTTTCATTTTTATTTTTATTATTTTCTGTGTAATAAATACATTGCGCTCTTTTTGTGGATCAGGTATATTCTGTTTATGTATATTTTATATTACTAGGATCCACTTGGATTATATACCAACGAATTTATTACCTTTACAATATATATATATATATATATATATATATATATATATATATATATATATATATATATATATATATATATGACATGTTCTGTTATATAATATGGACAAGATCTATCTATCAAATTTTTATTAAATTTATCTATATATAAAATTATATAACTTCCGTTAGTCTGTCCGTCCGTCCATCCGCCAAACCCTTTAAAATAGCCACACATTAACCAATCAAAGCCAAATTAAAAAAAAAATATTGTTTGCCATGAAGTCCTATAAAATTGAATTA
>OZ038514.1:9273386-9288386 GCA_964036315.1 Acanthosepion esculentum
TAATAGTTTGTTTTTTAAAACATATAGGCATTCCAAACCTAGTTATCTCCCCTGACGTTTACATCGTGAAATTTAAATCGTACAGTACATAACCTTCACGTTTTTCACATCACAGTTAAAAAAATATTAACTTTCAGATGAACACAACAATTTTGTCTTAGAAAAAACAACACCTTGATGATGACATTGTTTTAATGTATAATATTTCTACTATATTATTAGTTTATAGGGTTTACTTTTAAGCGATTCATATATGTATACATGTGTGTGTGTGTGAGTGTATTTATAATGCGCGCGTGTGTGTGTGTGTGTGTGTAGTTTTATAATGTGAAGTATAATAATTATTATATTCCAGGAGCATTTCGTAGTCTACTGTATTTAAACGACCTTAAATTTGTAAATAGTTTAATGGTAAGGAATATTATGTTGCTTACTTTACTTTATCGATTTTCTTTCTAATTTTATTATTGTGTGTAAAGAAATAGACTATGTTCATGGACAATTATTTAAATATAGCGAATAAAACCAATCCAGTTAAAGTTAACCTGTAACAAATTTTAAGAATCGGGCTAAACGATAAATGTAATAGTAGGGTTGAGTTTAATTCCCCCCCCCCCCAAAAAAAAACAAATAAAATACAAACGGCAATATTTAAACGATGCAACACTTAGGGATGGGATTGAACTTAGGAATATTAAGATTACCTCCTTGGTTATCCATTGAAGCTGCTATCCACCAAAAAAAAAAACCTTGTCCCCACTGCGGGCCATTTAAAAATAGTTCGCGCAGCTGATTGGTTGTACAAACAGCCAATCGGATGTGCGGAATACGTGGTCTTTCTTCGTAGAATTCTTTAAAAAGGCCAGAGTAACTGTTAGCGTTTTAAAAGTGAGGGGGAATCAGGGTTAGATCTCCCCTGATTGGGTCGATTTGGTGATGGGGAGTATGATGTTGAAAGACCCGAAACTCCCTGATGAACCAAGTCAAAACATCACTGACGACCCCCTCGGGCGCCTACTTAAAAGCGTATTTTTGAATTAATGTCGAAAGTACTCGAATTAAATTATTATGTATCAACATGGTAATTTTCACTCTTCCTTTAATAAAGATACTAAGAAGCTTGTCCGTGAATATGAGAGGATCCTATAGTAGACAAAACTTGTCTAAATTATTCAGTGAGATATGTCTTAATTTCAGAGAATGTAAAAAATCTGAAAGACATGCACGTGGAGCTTATTATTATTGGTTTACCAGAGTGATTCGTTTTTTACAGCTTATCAACCCTTTGCGGCTTACTTAAAGCCAGAAAATATTTTTAGATTGTAAGAATTCTTTTTTTGGGGGGGACACAGTATTGTTTTAGTGATATAAGTCTTACTAATTAACCCATAGCTGGGGGAGAAGAGGTAGATTCATATCTAATCAGTACATTGTTTTATTATCTGTGAATTGTCATACTTTCTCGGAAAAGATAATGGGGTGATTTCCTTTTGATTTCTTCACGATTTTGAATTCAGAGTTTTCCTTCTCCTCGACAGGTTGCCACCCAAGAGCAGAGAACGCAGTCTCGCTCACTCACTCCAGTACTAAAGACCCCTTAAGGAGTATGGGGATCACAGCTCCCCAGCACGTTAGACTAAAATCAGAGTTGTTTTTCTTCTAGACTGGTTACCAATCACGGCTAAAGAACCTAGTCTGTTCTACTATTTAACCTATAGCTCACGGGAGAAGAGAAGGATTTATACCTTACACATGTGAAATTGTGTGTAAGTGAATGCAATGAACTCGAATGAAATTCGAAACCCGGCTTTCTGTTTTCTCATTCGGAGCCGCTATCTACTACACCACCCGCACATCAAAGAGCAGTCTACTCTGCTATTTAACCTGTGGTAGAGGAGATATGGATTAATGCCTTTCCCAAGGGTATTCATAAGAAAGGGAACCCAACAGACGAGAGCAAAATTTGAACTTTGATCGCTGACTTCAGCGCCAATAACCTTCGCTTTGTCATGTTAAATTTGATAAATAGCAATCTATATAATAAATGCTAATGTCGGTGTGTCCCACTTTTTCAATTCAAGGGACACAACTCTCTAACCTTCAATAGCTCATCTTCTATATAGTAAATGCGAATGTCAGTGTGTCACGTTGTCACACTTTTTCAACTTTACTCTTAGAAGCCGTAGCCCAACATATACTGTTTTGGAATCTGGCCGATTTCGTGAGCAAATTAAAAACATTCCGCGCCGGATTCACACCCGAAATCCTGAATTTTGAGTCTCTTTGTGGTTGATTGATGCCTATCTCATCTACTCCCCCCTAGCTATTGTGATGAAGGCCCAATCTACAGCCCTCCACGGAGGCTAGCTTGAATGTCGCCCGATAGGGCGGCTTTTAATCTAGTATTTTATAAATACAGGGTAACCCCAAAAAACGGGAACTTTTTAACAATCCAATAAAACCAAGAGTGATGGAAGAAAAATATTTAATTCATAGTAATTGAAACCTTAAAACATGCCATTTAAGAAACAATAATGGAATTTTCATTTTTTAAAAATTACGTCCTGTAGATGGCGTCCTCCTGTACGAATGCATTCTTAAAATCTGCTGTTGAGATTCCTCATTGACTGCTGCAACATCTCAGCTGGGATACTGTGAATTTCATTCTCGTTACTAAAATGGCGAAATGTTTACTTGCTCAAGGTCACTGTCTCGCAGTGTTTGCCACTTGCTCATGTCTGGCAATACGCACTTCAAAAATTCCCGTTTTTTGGGGTCACCCTATATAACTCAATAAGAAACTACTTACTATAGATCTTTTCTTTTGCAATGTGTTCGGTCATATGAAAGTGCTCCTCTATTCAGGTCTTGTGCCAAACTTACCTAAGCTTTGCAAGTAATTATCTGAACGCCTATTGCTGAATAAGTGTAACGAGGAAGTCTGCTGTTATTATTATTAATTTCAGTTCTCAATTGGTACCCAAATAGTGTGACCTTGTGCCATACAAATCTAAGTTTAGTAAATATTTACCGAAGGTGAATAATGGTATAGTATTTGATTACTTCATTTATTTTTATTTTATTTTTTTTGTTTTCAGGTGAAGAAAAAGAGTGATATTGGATGGGCGACTTTCTCATGGTTCGAACACCGGACGGGTTCTCGAAGTCAAATCAGTCATTTGTCCTTATGACAACAAACCAAAGTCCTGGACATGTTTTGTGGTTATTTGCTTGCTGTCAAATAATTTTAAAAAATTAAATTCAATAATGATGTCGATTAAATGCATTAATAAAACGCAATTCAAAGTGTCTTGTTTTGTTTTTGAAAGTCTCTGTATCGTCTTCAATGTGCCCCGTCCTTACAGAACGTGGGCGGTCATGGCTCTCCACAACTTCCTATACTTAACGTAACGTTTCTCTTTTTGCCATTCCTCGTTCCGTTATGCATTCACACAAACTGGTCAAGTAGCTGACCCGCTGCCTTCTCTTGCCCCTTTTGCCTTCAGTATGTCATCTACCCTGCTATTTATTCCAAAGCCTGAGAAGGGAAAACATGGGTACATGCCTTTCCCAGCGGCATTAAGGTGAAATGAATGCAACAAACTAAGCCGGAGCTTCTTCATCTTTTATGTACCGAGTCCCTTCACAGCGTGGGTGATCACAGCTCTCCACAGCTTATTATATTTTATAGCTCTTAATAAGCTTTATCTCTTCATTATTTCTCCCAATCCCTGTTCTGCCATCCAAGTTCGTTACGAAGATTACTCTCTTCTTTCATCTGTCCCTCCAGCTTTCAATATATCTTGTGAGTGTCAGATTCACTAGGCTCTCTTTCCTCATATGAGTCCAACAAATTTCTGCTGTCGCTTTCTGATACGAAGTACAAGTGTCCTTTTTAGTTCAATTTTCCTTATAGCAAGTCTGATCAGATTTGCTATGAGGAAAATTGTACTAAAGAGGACACGATCAGATCAAAATTGGCAGCTACAGCCTGTTGTTAACTGGGGCAAGGAGTGGCTTGTTCATCTTAACACCTCCAAAACGAAACTTCTCTCTATCAATCACCTGAAAGACCCCTTTTTCTTTTTGCCTCCCATCTGTATGGCTGATGCTAACCTCCACAAAAGTGACACGATTCACCTTGTCGGGCTCATGTTCTCTGATAACATGAAGTGGAAAGATTATATTGAATCCATTGCTGGGAGTGTTGCTAAGAAAACTGGTTCACTGTGTCGTGCTAGACAATTTGTCCCTCCAGAATCTGTCTTACATATTTATAAGTCGTCCATGTCTTGAACATTGTTGATACATATGGCCCGGTGCTCCTGCTGTGCATCAAGAGGTCCTAGATAAAATCAAAAGAAGAATCAGCAATATTATTGGTCTTGACCGAGCATCTCGGCTTCAGCTCCTTTCCCAACGCCTTAACGTAGCTTCCCTGTGCCTTTTCTATAAATACTTTCATCGTAGTTCTTCTCATGAATTTTGGTCTATGGTACGCAGACTTTATGAATTTAAGTGCAGTACTAGATTGGCGGCAAGGTCTCATCATTTTCCAGTTGAAATGGATAGATGCAACCGGAAGTTCTATGCTAACAGTTTCTTTCCCCGCACTTCTCCATTGTGGAACTCTCTTCTAGCTCATCTTTCCCTCAAGATGTCATGTGAGTATCAGGTTTTCCAAGCCGTCTTTCCTCATTATATTTTTAATCCGTTCAACATTTAATCAACACGCTTTATACCTATTTACTATTTGTTTGTGTATTTCTCAATCGATTCGTCCTGTCGTCCGACCTTTTAATCAAACGTGTAAACATGCGTCAACAATATATTTTTTATCTGTAGTTTAAGACATTAATTGCGTTCAAAATATATTTAATTAAAGCCATAAAATTATGTACAAAATATTTAGATTTCAATATTAAATAAACCATAGAAGTTGATATGATGCTAAATAAAATCACTCAACCAATTCTATGTTGTCTATATCTCGGCCACAGAGCCATTTTGTCCTTGTTCCTCAAAAAAAGGATGTCATTGATAAACCAAATCAACCAAACACCACCCGCGCATCAATACTTGTTGTCAAACCACCGATATAACTGGTCTTTTGCCCTCGTTGGAATAACAAGGTGGAGACGATGTAAAGAAGAAAAACATTTCGTCTTTATTACTCTGTGTTGACTGAGAAAGAGTATTTATTTTTAAAACTTACAACAGTATGAAAACTGCGTCGATTATACGTTTCACCTCGTCTCCATCTCCGTGCTCTCGAGGCTGGTTTTCCCAGGTAGATAACGCTCCCTTTTTCTTGTTTTATCAGACTTAATTTAATGACCTATTGACAAGAGGTCGCGATGAGAAGACAGTTTCTAACATTATCATCCCATCGCACGTTTTGTCTTGAAACAAAGTGAGGCCAGTCTTCAGAACTGGATAATATATACCGTATATTTCTGCGTATAAGACGACCTTTAAATCCCCCCTAAAAATCCCCCTTGAAAAATTGGGGGTCATCTTATACTACAATTCTAAAAAAGAAACCTTAAATTCTGAGTGATGCTTGTCGGTAGTCTAGCCTCGGCCTCTGGGGGGTAACCAATAATGTACATGCAAAGATTCACATTATCAAACAAACTGATAATAAAAGTAATAAAACCTTATATATTACTGGAATAACTTCATAATAAATTGCCTATTCGAAGAATAATTCCATATCAATGAAATCAACTTGTATCCATGCAAGCTCAGCTGAGACAATTTAAACATAAGAAAGAAAGAAAGAAAGAAAGAAAGAAGTGAAGCAAGAAGAAAGAAAGAAAGAAAGAAAGAAAGGAATGAAGCAAAAGAAAAAAGAAAGAAAGAAAGAAAGAAATGAATCAAAAGAAAGAAAGAAAGAAAGAAAGAAAGAAACAAACAAACAATGAAACAAAGGCATGAATCAAGACGGAGGGAGAAAGAAAGAAATGAAGCAAGACGGAAGAAAGAAAGAAAGAAAGAAAGAAAGAAAGAAAGAAAGAAAGAAAGAAAGAAAGAAAAAACGGAAAGAAGAAAGGAAGAAAGCTGGAATAAATAAATAAATAAATACCGTAGTCCTTTGTGTATATCCTGCTTCGGCGTATAAGACGCATTTAAAAAGAAAGCAGAGAAATTCCACGGTAAAAAAGGTTATTTCCACGTATAAAACGCACCTAATGCTATAGCAAAGAAAATGACCAAAATGCAGTGTCCAATGCTCAAAATCTGCCCATGGCTTTATTTAGTCACTTAGTAATAAACAAGGTTGACATGCGTCAAGAGGTCATGAGTAAATCTTGAAAAACTCTAGTATTTAAAGTGACTTAATTTTCTAAACATGTCAACACTTACTCAAATTTATTATAACATTATGTAAGATTTATCTCCCTTTGTTGCAATGCGCCATGGAGAGGTGTTATCTGTTTGACAAACAAATCAATCCAATTTTGACCCGATTTTGGCTGTTTTGAGTCCTGGAAATAATGGGATTGAGTTCCAAAGTAAAGTATACGATTTGGGATGAAAAAAAAAACCTGTGTCTTACGAAGACAGGATAATAGTAAGTAAATAAAGAAAGTATGAAAAAGAAAAATCAAAGAAGTGAGTGAAAGAAAGAAAGAAAGAAAGAAAGAAAGAAAGAAAGAAAGAAGAAAAGCAAGACGGAGGAAAAAGAAAGAAAGAAAGAAAGAAAGAAAGAAAGACGAGCTAAGAATGAAAGTAAAACGGGAGAAGAAGAAAGAAAGAAGAAAGAAAGAAAGACGGATGAAGCGGAAGAGAAGGAAAGAAAGACGAACTAAGAAAGAAAGCCAGACGGAGTGGAAAAAGAAAGAAAGACAGAGCGAAAAAGAAAGAAAAAAAGACGATGGGGAAGAGAAAGAAAGAAAGAAAGAAAGAGGTACTAAAACGGAAAGCAAGACGTAAAGAAAGAAAGAAAGAGGAACTAAAAAAGAAAGAAAGAAAGAAAGAAAGAGGAACTAAAACGGAAAGCGAGACGGAAAGAAAGAAAGAAAGAAAGAGGAACTAAAGAAAGAAAGAAAGAGGGAAAAAGAAAGAAAGAGCGACAAAGAAAGTAAGCAAAAGAAAGAAAAATAAATGAGTGAAAGAACTAATTTCCAGAAGTTTCTGATGATTATTCTTTTGAATTGCATTCAGTTGAATTTTCGGCCAGGATTCCTTGTTTTGTGTCTTCACCGTCTTTATGTGAGAATGCCGCCATTTTTTTGGCCTCAACTAAAAGAGAAGCACATTGTTTGTGATTATAAGCCTGGGCATAATCCTCGGCTGTCCATTGGCGCAATTTGTCACGCCATCCAATGTCCACTTTCTGATCTAAGAGATAACGGACTACAGCCGTATGTCCGGCCCGGGAAGCTGCAATCAGTGGTGTAAGACCGTCGTAAATATCGGGGCTGTCAGGATTTGAGAGACCTTTATCACAAATCAGACGGACTATACAAAGATAACCACGCATACTCGCTTGTAATAATGTCTGGGCTGACCAGGCGGCCATTGATGACGTGTTGTTGTTTCTGAGGCAGACACGAAATAAGTATTCAGTCACTTCCGCCTGATCAGCTGCACAGGCGGCAAACAGCGGTGACGTGTTGTTTACATCTCGAGGATCCGCGTCTGCGCCGTACTGTAGAAGAATTTTAACGCTGGTGAGGTTGCCGTCTGCTGCGGCGACATGAAGGGCAGTTTGACCGGCGGGAATCAAACGAGTTTGGACTTCTACATCGACAGGACACGCGGCGTTGACGTCACATCCGAATTCCAGTAACATCTCCAGGATCTCTGGTTGTTTACAGGCCCGGAACAGAAGTATGTCGTCTCTTCCATCTCCGATACCTGTGGGTGAGTCAGAGATTAAGTGTTTCATGACACAGGCTCGGTGTCCCTTCTCCACGGCCGTCTTCACGCCATGCTCCTCACAGCCGTCAGGACAAGGTCGTATGGTTCGCTTTAACCGAGGGCCCGTGAGAACCTTCGAGTGGGACCGGTGAAGGACCGACGTAATCTGCCGAACGGTTCGGTTCTTCAAAGAGAGTCGTCGTTTCAGACTAAAAAGGAAAAAAAGAACAGCTTTTGATAAGACGTATGTAAAGAAACAATAAAAATATAAACAAAACAACGTAATTTCTACCTGAATTTCTGGGATGAGAAATTATCATTATTTACATTATTACTTACATATGAACTATTATCTTCATATTTGTTGTTGTTATCACATTCCACTGGCGTATCACATCGGGTCCTTACCGATTCGATAATTTCTGTCTAAATTTCTGTTATGGGACCTTACCTATAACGACAGGGTGAACTCTTCCAAACACTATGAATACTGCGCCTCTCAAGAGAGAGGGACGAGACGAATCGAGTCATGAGCAGTCTCTGACTGTTTGCGACTTCGGTCGAACTCTCTGCTTTGGCAGAGAGGAACCCGGACGAGGCTTTGCCGAAGGACAGAGATTCGTCCGGGGAGGTAGACAGTCCCTGAACCCGTTTATACGGGTTCTGAATGGGCATATTTTTGGCCGAGCCTACGGGCTCGGGAAGCCCACATTAAACCGGCTTTGTGCCATATGCGACCCACGTGGGAGGGTTGTTAAATATCAAAACGGAATCGAGTCGAGCCAATAGTAGTTCACTCCAAACCAGACTGACAGTCATACTAACACCTTTCACATCTTGTATTATTATTCTGTGTAATATATCTTTGTTATTTCTACTCTTGTGTTCGTGTTGTTCTTCCTTGGTCCTAAGATACAACTGCTGACATATTATGATTGCAACAACAACGATGAAGACAATAGTGTAAATAACAAAGCAACGATTATTATTATTGTTGTGGAGTACCGGAACCACCACCACCCCCCAGAAGATGGACTGATCTAAAAAGATAAATAGTATGCTATCTTACTGAGAGAGGCGGGGAGTTGAACAGAACTTCTTGTTGACCTCTCTGCTCGGAGGCAGAGAGGAAGCCAGACGAGGGTATGCCAAAAGCAGAGTCTTGTCTGGGGAGGTAGACAAACCCGACCACATGTATACAGGGTTTACAAGGAAATTTTCCCCAAGCCTACAGGCTCGGAACGCCCCCCGTTAAAAACCGGCCTTGTGGGGGAGGCTTCGGGTAAATACCGAAGTTGAACAGAACTTCTTGTCGATCTCTCTGCCTGGAGGCAGAGAGGTACCCAGGCGAGGCTATGCCGGAATGCCCCACGTTAAAAACCGGCCTTGTGCCACATCACACCTTGTTTGGAGGCTTTGGGTAAATACTGAAGTTGAAAAGTACTCACTCAGGTGAAGTTCACAATTAACTGTTATTCCAGTAGACTGTTTGCTCGACTGTTAGTACCGTATTAGTCTTCGGAATAAATTACTACGACTTTTTATATGTGTATCGACTTATCCATTTCAAGATAGAACAATTATTATTATTATTTCCTTTGATTTCTGGCGTTTACACATTTCTTTCCGGGTCCCGCCCAGGGACCTACGGTTAGAAATGGCATCACGACACTTTCCACTGACAAAAAAAAAAAAAAAATTACATAGATAAAGCCTTTCGTAAAGTGTGGGCTGTACTTGTGAGAACAATTTTTTGTATCTTTTTGAGGCATGGACTTCCAGGAATATCTTCAATTAGTCTACTGGAATCTTTTCCAACCAATCCTAGGGCTCCAACTGCAACAGGGATTGTTGATGTTCCCATGTGCCACATTTTTGAGATTTTGATTTCATGGTCCTTGTATTTTGACAGCTTTTCAAATATCTTCAAAGATACATTGCAGTCTTCAGGGACTGTCATATCAATAAGGAGGCACTTTTTTTTGTTTGTGGTCTTTAATAACAATGTCTGGGCGGTTGGCTTTGATTTTTCTGTCAGTGTGTATTGTATAGTCCCATAGAATTGTAACAGGTCCTATCTCCGTAACCGGGTCTGGGTGGTGTTCGTACCAGTTTCTTTCAGTTTCCTTCCCGTAGGAGTTACAAATTTTCCAGTGCAGATATTGACCCACTCTGTCATGCCGGGTTTTATATTCAGTGGGTACCAATATCGTGCAACCTGATACAAGATGATCAATGGTTTCTGGATATTTATCAGAGAATCTGCATTTTGGGCTAACATAATATTTTAGTCTACTGGAATTATTATTATTATTATTATTATTATTATTATTACCTTTGATTTCTGGTGTGTACTCATTTCTTTCTGGATCCCGACGAGAGACCTATCATGACATTTTTCACTGAGCAGTTAAAAAATTACACATATTTTTACTTAGATAAATCCCTTCGTAAGGTGTGAGGTGTACTTATGAAATTTTTAAAAATTTCTTTAAGGCATGGGCTACCAGAAATCCTTTCAATGTATCTATCGGAGTCTTTCCAATCAATCCGAGGGCTCCAACTACAACTGGAATTGCTGATGCCCTCATGCGTCACATTTTTGAGATTTCGATTTCAAGGTCCTTGTAGTTTGATAGTTTTTTGAAGATCTTCAAAGATACATTCCAGTCTGCAGGGACTGCCACGTCAATAAGGAGGCACATTTTGTCTTTGCGGTCTCTAATCACGATACCAGGGCGATTAGCTTTGATTGTTCTGTCTGGGTGCGAAGTCCCATAAAACTGTTATAGGTCCTGTCTTCGTAACTGGGTCTGGGTGGTGTTCAGACCAATTTTTTTGCAGTTGCCGTAAAAGTTGCAGATTTTCCAGTGCAGATATTGGCCTACTCTCTTTTTATATTCAGTGGGTGCCAATACCGTGCAACCTGATACAAGATGGTGAATTGTTTCAGGATATTTATCACAGAATCTGCATTTTGGGTTAACACAATTTTTCAGTATGAGTGCTTGGCATTCCTTTGATTTCTGTTGTATATACATTTCCTTCCGGGTCCCAACCAGAAACCTAAGGTCAGAAACAGTTCATGACATCTTCCACTGGTCGTTTTTGGAAAAAAACACACAACTTAAGATCACACATATTTTACCTCGATAAAGCTCTTCGTAGCGTTTGAACTGTACTTGTGAGTATTAATTTTGTTATTCTTTAAGGGATCCCTTCAATGAGTCTATCAGAACCTTTTCCAATCAATCCGAGGGCTCCAACTACAACTGGAATTATTGATGCCCTCCTGTGACACATTCTTGAGATTTCCACTTCAAGATTCTTTTTTTTTTTTTACAGATCTTCAAAGATACATTACAATCTGCAGAAAACACATTTTATTTTTGTGACCAACCCCGAGGTCACGCCAATTTTCAGCTCGGAAGTTTTGCCTTTGATAGTCGGCAGCTACTCATATTGTTGACCCTTTTCCACCTCTAAAAATATATTATGACCAAAACAAACCAAATCTTTTTCGCCATATTTATTACAGCGTTTCGGCCGTTGTACGCTTCGGCCTTCTTCAGGTGATTGGAATGTCGAAGTGAACCCTTTATTTGACATCCATTAAACATGTCACGTGGAACAAGAACAGTCTGCCCCAGTAAGCGAAATAAAGGGTTCAGTTCGACATTCCAACCATCTCTATAGTCTTTATAGGCATCACTATAGTCTCTATAGGCATTTCAATAGGCATCTCTATAGGCATCTCTATAGATATCTCTATAGACAATTCTATAGTCTTTATAGGTAACTCTATAGTCTCTATAGGCAATTCTATAGAAATCACTATTGTCGATATAGGCATCTCAATAGTCTCTGTAGGCATCTCTATAGGCATCACTGTAGTCTGTAATGGCATCTCTATAGATATCTCTACTGTCAAATATCCACGGTTTTTGTTATCATTTCTATTCTTGCATCTACAGTGTTTCTGATCTTCATCAGCGAACTTCCCGATGTAATAATTTGTTCCAAACAGATATTTATGATGATGACAGAAATATTTGCTCCTTTCTTTGAAGCAAGTCCGGCAGATCCGACAAGGACGTCCAGTCAGTGGTTAACTTGAAGATGGCATGGCTTGTAAATTTTAACACCCCCAAAACAAAACTGCTTTAATTTCATCGCCCCAGAGAACTTTTTCTACTTGCCGTCAGTATATAGGAAGTAGCGTGATGACTATATGATCACTGTTCACTCTTCTTGTCTATTCACTATTGCTATATATTCACTCTCTCTACGGATTACGATTCTCTTCTGATCATTATACTATTTGGCGATTACTACTTGGACAAGTATTACTAGTGCGGATCTTATTAGAAGGCGTTACTACTGAATGTTATGATCCCTGTTTATAAATTCCAGTAAATAATTTATTAACTGGAATTTATAAACAGGGATCATAACATTCATTTACAGGTTTGGAGTTAATGTCTTTTAGTAAATTTGTTTGAGAAGATGTATTCTCGCCATTTATATCATTAACTTCTATATCTGTTTTCTGTATGAATGATTCATTGTAATATATATATATATATATATATATATATATATATATATATATATATATATATATTTGAATTGGACATAGTCCGACAATTTATTTAAAGACATTTATGATATGTTTAACGTTCTTTTTATAGATACAAGTATTTAAGGAAAAATTATAAAACAGAGCATTTGCTTAAATACTTGTATCTATAAAAAGAACGTTAAACATATCATAAATGTCTTTAAATATATATATATATATATATATATATATATATATATATATTTGCAAAAGATTTTTTAAAAAGGAAAGTAAAAAAATCCATTCATTAGTGAATATGTCCTGAAAGTTTAATTAAAATCCAACAATTATTTGATTTTTGCAAGAATGTCCAAATCAATGTATTTTTCAGCGAAAAAAAAACAAACAAAAAAACTGCTAAAATTTCCCTAAAAATTTTATACTCCCTAGATTAAGTTAAAAAAAAACAAAAAAAAAAACGCTAAAATTTCCCTTAAAATTTTATGCTCCCTAGAAAAAAAAAAAAAAAAAATAATTTTAACCAAAATTTCTCAGGATCTAAAAATGCTAAAAAGATGGAATAAAGAAAATCATTTGATCTTTATATTTTGACGATACAATTTCAATTTATGTTTTGGACATTTTTTTCATCATGTACCCCTTTTTAGCGAATTTTGGAGGTATCTAATATATATATATATATATACATATATATATATATATATACAAGTATAGGATTGGTATATACGGAATAAATTCCAATAACCAACAATTATTATTCTTAAAAGAGTGCTCAATACAGAGTAGAGCAGATATAATTATTCATTCGAAAATTATAACATAAATATGTTATAAGATCAATACAAAAATAGCCATTTTGTTTCAACACTGCTGGTGCCTTATCAAATGATTGTGTTGAATATAGAACCTACATTCAACACCATCAATTGATAAGACACCAGAAGTGTTGAAACAAAATGGCTATTTTTGTAGTGATTTTATAACATATTTATGTTATAATTTTCGAATAAATAATTATATATATATATATATATATATATATATATATATATATATCAGGGGGCCTGACGATTGCATCTAGCATGAAACAGACTGTTGCCTCTAAGTGTCGACTTCAAATGTTCATTTTTATATTTACACACGCTCTATCTCTGATATGAAGCACTTTATTCCATAAATATAGCACACCTTAAGACTATATTTCTTCATATATATTTATAGATATATGTGTGTGTGTGTGAATGTATAGGGTGGCAATAAAGGCACTATACATTTACTTATAATTAAAAAAAGCAAAGCATTGAAACAAGTGGCTTGCAGTTCGAACAGAATCGGTAATTAATTTACCATAGCGTTTTATTGTAATTAACCAGAATTAACGAGAACCATTTTAATAAGAAATTTCTGGACTGTTGCTTAATTGCCTTCTCTTAATTGTTATTGCAAGTGTAGAGTGAATTTATTGCTACCCCGTGTATTCATAGTACGAATCAGGACCGGTGCCTGCTACCCTGAACCCCCTGATGAGTGGGAGGCAAGCCTGATTGGGGGCCCCGGGCATGGTTTTGTGACAATCAGTATCTTATCAACATTTGCATTTTTCTAAAAAGAGAAAACATAAAATGTGCCCGAAGAGGCGTCTGCAACAGGGATTATCTAACCATCCTATCAGACAGTCATACTAGAAAAATGAGCAGCCAGCCATTATGCATATGTTTGATTTAATGGACGAATATTGGTCAAGGAGTGTCTGTTAAAACTGAAATTCATTACATTTGAATGTCAACAAGGAGGCTGTTTTTAAATGTAAAATAACAAACTTTAATATAATGTACAGAAATGTACAAGGTCAAACTATCTAATTATCATAATAGATTGAGTAATATTTGCTTACCTTTTTGAGTTTAGTTAAGTGGTTCTAAAACTTATCTTTTAATAGGGCCGGTGCCTACTACCTACGAAACCTCCGACCGTCCCCGAGCAGTGCTTTGTGACTGACCCTATCTTATCAACATTTTTTTCTACCTACCTATATACATTACAAATTATTAGACACAACTGACTATTGAAAGGATGGGAAATTGTCGCGGATTTTAACATCATTTTGGGTTAATTTTGTTTTTTCTTCCAAACACGTTAATGGCATCTCTATAGATATCTCTACTGTCAAATATCCACGGTTTTTGTTATCATTTCTATTCTTGCATCTACAGTGTTTCTGATCTTCATCAGCGAACTTCCCGATGTAATTTGTTCCAAACAGATATTTATGATGATGACAGAAATATTTGCTCCTTTCTTTGAAGCAAGTCCGGCAGATCCGACACGGAAATCCAAGATAAGTCTCGAAAAAAAACCCTATATAAAATTCACTATTTTCTCATCCATAATGTTAAATGGTTTAAAATTAGTCAACTTTTTTTTAACAAGAAAAATCTCAAGTTGATGTTAAAAATTGCCACAACAAAACCTTGTTGATTTACTTAAGATGGAATGATCTATCATGACATGTCTCTAATTTATATTTAGATATATTGGATTTATTTTCA
>OZ038514.1:9293386-9295886 GCA_964036315.1 Acanthosepion esculentum
TGAGATAAGGTATTAGGATTACTTGCATTGTTTACATCATTCGGACTGTTATCCTCATCTTCATTGCCATATTCACAACGTTTCGGCCTCTATATCTCTGAGATAAGGTATTAGGATTACTTGCATTGTTTACATTATTCGGACTGTTATCCTCATCTTCATTGCCATATTCACAACGTTTCGGCCTCTATATCTCTGAGATGCGGTATTAGGATTACTTGCATTGTTTACATTATTCGGACTGTTATCCTCATCTTCATTGCCATATTCACAACGTTTCAGCCTCTATATCTCTGAGATAAGGTATTAGGATTACTTGCATTGTTTACATTATTCGGACTGTTATCCTCATCTTCATTGCCATATTCACAACGTTTCGGCCTCTATATCTCTGAGATAAGGTATTAGGATTACTTGCATTGTTTACATTATTCGGACTGTTATCCTGATCTTCATTGCCATATTCACAACGTTTCAGCCTCTATATCTCTGAGATAAGGTATTAGGATTACTTGCATTGTTTACATCATTCGGACTGTTATCCTCATCTTCATTGCCATATTCACAACGTTTCGGCCTCTATATCTCTGAGATAAGGTATTAGGATTACTTGCATTGTTTACATCATTCGGACTGTTATCCTCATCTTCATTGCCATATTCACAACGTTTCGGCCTCTATATCTCTGAGATAAGGTATTAGGATTACTTGCATTGTTTACATTATTCGGACTGTTATCCTCATCTTCATTGCCATATTCACAACGTTTCGGCCTCTATATCTCTGAGATAAGGTATTAGGATTACTTGCATTGTTTACATTATTCGGACTGTTATCCTCATCTTCATTGCCATATTCACAACGTTTCGGCCTCTATATCTCTGAGATAAGGTATTAGGATTACTTGCATTGTTTACATTATTCGGACTGTTATCCTGATCTTCATTGCCATATTCACAACGTTTCAGCCTCTATATCTCTGAGATAAGGTATTAGGATTACTTGCATTGTTTACATCATTCGGACTGTTATCCTCATCTTCATTGCCATATTCACAACGTTTCGGCCTCTATATCTCTGAGATAAGGTATTAGGATTACTTGCATTGTTTACATCATTCGGACTGTTATCCTCATCTTCATTGCCATATTCACAACGTTTCGGCCTCTATATCTCTGAGATAAGGTATTAGGATTACTTGCATTGTTTACATCATTCGGACTGTTATCCTCATCTTCATTGCCATATTCACAACGTTTCAGCCTCTATATCTCTGAGATAAGGTATTAGGATTACTTGCATTGTTTACATCATTCGGACTGTTATCCTCATCTTCATTGCCATATTCACAACGTTTCGGCCTCTATATCTCTGAGATAAGGTATTAGGATTACTTGCATTGTTTACATTATTCGGACTGTTATCCTCATCTTCATTGCCATATTCACAACGTTTCGGCCTCTATATCTCTGAGATAAGGTATTAGGATTACTTGCATTGTTTACATCATTCGGACTGTTATCCTCATCTTCATTGCCATATTCACAACGTTTCAGCCTCTATATCTCTGAGATAAGGTATTAGGATTACTTGCATTGTTTACATCATTCGGACTGTTATCCTCATCTTCATTGCCATATTCACAACGTTTCGGCCTCTATATCTCTGAGATAAGGTATTAGGATTACTTGCATTGTTTACATCATTCGGACTGTTATCCTCATCTTCATTGCCATATTCACAACGTTTCAGCCTCTATATCTCTGAGATAAGGTATTAGGATTACTTGCATTGTTTACATCATTCGGACTGTTATCCTCATCTTCATTGCCATATTCACAACGTTTCGGCCTCTATATCTCTGAGATAAGGTATTAGGATTACTTGCATTGTTTACATCATTCGGACTGTTATCCTCATCTTCATTGCCATATTCACAACGTTTCAGCCTCTATATCTCTGAGATAAGGTATTAGGATTACTTGCATTGTTTACATTATTCGGACTGTTATCCTCATCTTCATTGCCATATTCACAACGTTTCGGCCTCTATATCTCTGAGATAAGGTATTAGGATTACTTGCATTGTTTACATCATTCGGACTGTTATCCTCATCTTCATTGCCATATTCACAACGTTTCAGCCTCTATATCTCTGAGATAAGGTATTAGGATTACTTGCATTGTTTACATCATTCGGACTGTTATCCTCATCTTCATTGCCATATTCACAACGTTTCGGCCTCTATATCTCTGAGATAAGGTATTAGGATTACTTGCATTGTTTACATCATTCGGACTGTTATCCTCATCTTCATTGCCATATTCACAACGTTTCAGCCTCTATATCTCTGAGATAAGGTATTAGGATTACTTGCATTGTTTACATCATTCGGACTGTTATCCTCATCTTCATTGCCATATTCACAACGTTTCGGCCTCTATATCTCTGAGATAAGGTATTAGGATTACTTGCATTGTTTACATTATTCGGACTGTT
>OZ038514.1:9300886-9360886 GCA_964036315.1 Acanthosepion esculentum
GTAACGTACATAGGTAGAAAAAAAAACAACACATATTGCTAAAGTAGCGAGGGTCACAAAGCACTGCTTGGGGCCGGTGGGGGTGTTCGGAGGTAGTACTCACCGGCCCTATTGAAAGGTTAAACATAAAATTTTAGAAGCACTTAACTAAACTCAAAAAGGTAAGCAAATATTACTTAATCTATTATGATAATTAGATAGTTTGACCTTGTACATTTCTGTATATTATATTAAAGTTTGTTTGTTATTTTACATTTAAAAACAGCCTCCTTGTTGACATTCAAATGTAATGAACTTTCAGTTTTAACAGACACTCCTTGACCAATATTCGTCCATTAAATCAAACATATGCATAATGGCTGGCTGCTCATTTTTCTAGTAGGACTGTCTGCTAGGGTGGTTAGATAATCCCTGTTGCAGACGCTTCTTCAGGCGCATTTTATGTTTCTTAAATACCTACAGATCAAACCTGTAGTTTATATTGTAACTATACTGAGTGGATCTTATTTACACTTTCTGGGACAGAACATGCTGTTTGGCGTGACCAGCTATTGAACAAGGGCGGTATGCTCAAACCCTCGGTCACGATGACTTGTACCTTCGTGCTAGCACCACGCTTACATCTAAATATGATATGCGTCGACTCGTTAGATGTGTATGATCATTTCTAACAAGTAAAAGCTATTGTCATGGTTTTGAATTCAGAGATTCCTTCTACTAGACTGGTTGACAACCAGGGCGAGAGAGACGATTCTGCTATTTAAGCATAGCCGGAGGAAGAAGAGATGGATTCCCAAGTGCGTTTGCGTGTAAGTGAATGTAACGAACTCGACTAAAATTCGATCTCGGCTCTACGATTTCTCAGTCCGAGACGCTATCCATTACACCACCTACGCATTCACATATATCCACATACATACATAGTGTATAGTGGCTGTCGACTCACAAAGTAAGTATGAGCATCACTGACATGTCCAGTCCATCAGTTAAACTCCCCACCCACAACACTGCATTTATTTGTTGTGTGAACGACAGTGGCTGATAAAGCCAGCCATTGATCTACATTTTTTGTTACATATGTGGTATGTCAAATCATCTTCGGGTGGTGGAAGTTGACTTTGAACATTATCATTTCCAATGTGTCTTTTTATATGCCTTGTGTTGTGGTAGGATCCACCTAATTTGCATAGCGGAGTACCGACGATATAAATATGGTTGGTACCGGAAGACAGGGAGGCAAATCAAGAGATCCAACTAGAGACTCTGCCCGACTGCGACTTAGTCAACACATTCTCCAGGAACGGTCTTCCCAGAAATATACAAAAGACTATATGTAAATATTGTGTACACTTTCTTGTTTCAATACATTTTATTCTAACTACATTTTGTGCTTGCATTATTATTCCATGCATTAGTCAAGTTTCAACACCTTGTCATACATACATGAATGATTACTGCGATCGACTTCAAGTAATGTAAACGCTTGATTGATCCTCAAATATAGCCATATTTTCAACCCTGTTAGGGCCTTACTTGCACAGATGTAGCAATGTTAGGCGCTTCTTGTAGTGAATGTTACAGTAATGGCTTGGTGAACTTTCATGTAACGTTTTAGTCCACGAAGTGAGGCACATTCTATTCGACCCTCTCTGCAAGTATCAAATACCGTATAACGTGTACTGAATGATCTCTCTCTCCCTCTCTCCCTCTCTCTCTCTCCCTCTCTCTCTCCCTCTCTCTCCCTCTCTCTCTCCCTCTTTCTCTCTCTCTCCTTCTCTCTCTCCCTCTCTCCCTGTCCCTCTCTTTCTCCCTCTCCCTCTCCCCCTCTCTCCCCCTCTCTCTCCCTCCCCCCATCTCTCTCTCTGGCGCATTTGATTATTTTTAAGCCTGACGCGGTAACATTCATTATATTTTTGTCATATAGGAAGAAAATGAGTAACTACCGACAACGAGGTTCGAGCGTGACACTCTGGACTTATGAATATATGTTTTCCACCAGGTGTATAAAAAGCGGTGTCAGGCTACTGACTACAGTGATTATTGAGTGGAAATATCCAGTCGAATTAGTGTGAATTATTGGGAGTCGATTATTTGTGTTTTGACTTAGGATTTACCAGACGTTAAGCCGAGCCGTGCTACTAAGAAGATATTCACTGAAATGGTTAATTATCTTTGGTTGACTTTTACTTCTTTGTTTTTTGTTAATTATTTATTTGCGGTTGTAATTAAATACTGTTTTATCTTAACATTGAAATTGTGAGTTATACTTAATTATTAACGGTCACCATACGTCACAAATTTTTTTTAATCAAACTTTGTACGGTAGAGTAATAGATAGCGGCTCGGATTGAGGAATCGGAGAGCCGAGTTCGAATTCCAGTCGAATCCATTACATGCTAATACTCTTGGGAAAGGTATGAATCTTCTTCTCCAGCTGGGTAAATAGCAGGCCATACTGGATTCTATAGCCCTGGATAGCAACTAGTCTACAGAAAGAAATGGCAACATACTGCGGGAAAAAATCCGCCTCGTCAGTCATGCATCGAAAGATACATGATCTCCTAAGCGTATACCACGCATGGCACATAATTGACTGAAATATCCTTGGGAAAGGTATGAATCTTCTTCTTCTCCCCCCCCCCCCAGCTATAGGTAAATAGCAGGACAGACTGGGTTCTATAGCCTTGGATGGCAACTGGTCTACCACAGAAAGAAATGGTAACCTACTGCGGGGAAAAATCTGCCTCGTCAGCCATGTATCGAATGATACATGATCGGCTAAGCGTATACCACGCATGGCACATAACTGACATAGTGGTCAAAAGCGTCTCCTAGTCCGAGTGCTTGTGGGTGACAAATTATTTTCCACCCTTCAACCTGTCTCTAACAGGTGAGATGTCTACAAGTCTCTCACTGCTCTATCGCTACTTCCATGGAAAGTGCTCAGACGAACTACATTGCTTGGTTCTACCAGATCTAAGCTTCACGGCTAGGACCCTCCTATGGAACAGACTCTTTAAGGGGTGTTTTCCCGATCACTACAATCTTGACCTCTTCAAGACTAAGGTCATTTTCCCCTTTTATCCGTATAAACAGTCCATTAATGTAACCCTCTACCTCGAGTGGCCCCGGGCCTTGTACAGGATGAACCTTACTGTAAAAAAAAAACATTATCTGGAGAATTAACATCAAAGCCCTTACAAAAATCTGCGACTTGATTTTGAGAAATGCGTTTGGTACAGAAGATACATTGGCCCAGGGAGAGTCATTTGAATACCTGTCATGTTTATCATGTTTTGTAACAGGAGTTCTGAATGGTGATTTTCGAAGCGTAGGTTGAATGTGACACAAGGACGAAAGTATGGGGTACCCAATGAGGATCAAACTCACTTTTTTATGCGTAATTGATCAAACTTGCTATACATTACACCACACCGAAGTGCCCTACATGAGTTCTGAATGAGAGGAGAAGTTGAGAGATGACCGTCAAAATGGACCTCCTTTCCATTATATATATATATATATATATATATATATATATATATATATATATATATATATAAAATGGTGCAGTATAATTAAGATTACAAAGAAGTAGTCATACAAAGAATAAATCAATAAAGTTAATGTTATTAATGACGAAATCACTTCGCTAATAGATTTAATAAAGCTTTAACCTGCTAACCACTCGTTGAATGACACGATTGTTTTTAAAAATTGTAAAATGGATTAGATTATTATTCGACCAAACATACTTGATTGAAGATATGCTGCCTATATATATATATATATATATATATATATATATATATATATATATATATATATAATTATTTATTTAAATATTATAACATAAATATGTTATAAAATCACTACAAAAATAGCCATTTTGTTTCAACACTTCTGGTGTCTTATCAAGTGATGATGTTGAATGTAGAATAAATGGTTTTAAACGTTTCAAATTAATTAACGATCCTTCGCTAGGGGTAAATGCTGTTACATAAGCTAGAATGACCAATCAAAATACAAGTATATGGTAATTCAAAAAATTTGACAACGAAGCAAGGTTATCATAGATATTAAAAGATTTATAAAATTTGAAATTAAAATTAAAAGTAAAAAATTACCTATTTAGAAATCTAAATCAAATCGCTATTAAGTTTAAAATTGTAGAATTACTGAGGAGAAAAAAAATAAAAAAATAAAAAATACATATGCTATTTAATTTATTTTCTCATTGAAATTATGTTAAAAAGGATGTTGATAGCTCCAGACAAAAATGTATACATTTTACAGTTTACTTCAACTATGATGGCCACAATTTAAATAAAAACAGACCACTTTAAGGTTCCATGTAATAAATTATTTCACCACAGCCCTTTTAAAGGACCGCGGATCATCAGACTTTACTTCCAAAGGTTGAAACGAAAAAAAAAACAAAAAAAACTACCCATACGGATTACCTAGTTTTTCGTAAACTATATATATATATATATATATATATATATATATATATATATATATATATATATATATATATATATATATATATATATATCAGTGGACATTGAAGTTACCACACAGAGGCAACAGATTGTTTCATGCTAAACACAATCGTCAGGCCATGTGCTTAAGGATTGCGTTTAGCATGAAACTGATTGCCAACTTTGGCTGTTGACTTCAATGTCTACTTTTATATTTACATACGCTCTGTCCATGATAATGAGCACTTTAACTCATAAATATCGAATACCTTAAAACCATGTTTTATCATTAGACATCGAATCGGTTGGGTTTCGATCCGGGCTTGAGCCATTTGGTTGTCTAGTCACACTGAGGAGCTGTGATACAGTGAAACAGTACTGTCTGCGAATTATATATATATATATATATATATATATATATATATATATATAACATACAACGTGTATTAACACGTGCGATACACTGTCTTCATCAGCCGCCGACCAGGGGTGATATCACGGTTTCGGTGGCTATGGCGGGACCGCCACCCCTGGCGCCACCAGCAGCGTTTGCCACCAGGCAGGGTATGAAGATAAGTTAATTAATCGCTCCTATTTGTAAATTCTTGTAATGAAATAAATAAACGATTGTTCCTCGTTGCAGCTTCTAGATATTTATTATGTAAAAATTACATAATTGTGGCACAAGGCCGAAAAGGGGGGGTAAGGCTGGTCCACACTAACTATCTCATACCTAGCTAATCCGATTCATGACCCATTGATTCATTACAGTTTACCCATTCACCACAAGAACTCGTCCATCACCAATCAATCCTCCATGTACCATAATACCACATCCTCTCTAGGGGGACCTATAAAACGCGCCCCATATCATAAAAAATTAATGATAGTAAAATATATATAAAAATCTGTGATGAAAAATGAGAGGGGAGGGAGATGAACTCAGTAACAAACTGAAATATTGACACAAATCAAATGCAGCTTCTATCCGTAATGAAAATTCCTGAACGTGTTTGCCGTTATTGACGCGCTCGTAAAAAATCGTTATAGACGACCACGCAAATATTTTACTCGCGCATGTTAGGTCGTGATGTTGCGCGCATTTTATTTGCTTGTTTTGATCTCGACCAAATCCAACTTGACGCATTCTGAACTGTTTTTTGAATGTGATGCGAAACGCTCTTCAACCAACGGCCAGTGATGCCTATTTTTGAAAAGAAGGAAATGACCGAATATATATATATATATATATATATATATATATTACAAAGAAGTACATAGAAAGAGGAATCCATTTAAATAAAAGATTTTATGAACACAAAAATAAAATAGTACATTAAATATATTAGTTGCTCACCGTAACGAGTCTGACTATAAATTTAATATAAAAAAATGCTAATCTGATGAATGGAGAAAACAACTTTACTGCGATATAAATGTCTTGAGAGCGCCTTGATCGCAAGGCCATCCGCAGTAAATTTTCTCCCTGGATCTAACAACATTTTTCACCATTCCTGGCAGGATTTTCTATTATCAGTATGGGATAGCTAATAACAAACGCGATGAAAATAAAAACTAAAAGAATCTAAATGAAATCGGGTACATTATATATATATATATATATATATATATATATATATATATATATATAGCAAGACTCTTCGGCAGAATTGAGTCACTGTCAGTCACTGTGTGTTTATCTAAATCTAAAATAAATACGCTAAAATTCACCTTCATCGGGTTTCGATCCTAGCTAGAGGCAACCTGATGAGCTGTGATACAGTGAAACAGTCTGTCTGTGGATGACAATAATACTGGCTCCTGAAAAATTAATTTCGGTTGAGCTCTGTGGGAGTGAAGCGTGTGTTTGTAAACAGTCACTATTAAAGCTAATATAGCAAGACTCTTCGGCAGAATTGTGTGTTTATCTAAATCTAAAAATAAATACGCAAAAATTCACCTTCATCCTTGCCGTGTGCCGACGGCTTAGTGGTAGAATTTCCGACTGACGACAATTCACTCGGGTTTCTAGAGGCAACCGGACATCTAGCCACACTGATGAGCTGTGATACAGCGAAACAGTCTGTCTGTGGATGACAATAATATATATATATATATATATATATATATATGTGTGTGTGTGTGTGTGTGTGTGTGTGTGTGTGTGTGTGTGTGTGTGTGTGTGTGTGTGAAAATATATAGAAAAATAGGAGAGAACACGTTAGGTAAATAATCCGAAGTTCTTTAGTATTTTTGTTTTTATTTTTAAAAAACAGTGCTCGATACAAACGTAGAGCCTAAATTGTAATTATAATTTTTTTTTTAAATATGACTCCTTCGCTACATATGAGTTCTCCTGTTTCAAAAAAAGTACCCAAAAAACTTCAATATAATTATTAAAATTAAATTGAATTAAAGTATCAAGCTCTGTTTCATCCTCAAGCGAAATTCTTTTGGAATAACTAATCTTGAAGTTTACGCATCTTTATAAGAATATTCATTTGTAGAATTAATTACTATGGAAACGACTGAAGCGACCAATCCAATAGGGGGCGTAAGGGTTAACAATTTGTATCAACATATCAGTCACCCTCGGAAAGAGAAAACCAAGACAGGATCGGGGTGTCCATTTCAAAGCGAATGATGACATTCCTATACACACTTTGTCTAGTCCGTCTTAGCCACAGAGAGTTATTGGCACCGTTGTACGCTGTTAAGTGTCTGAAGAATTCTTTTTTTAAAAGGGCTGTTCGTACATAAACGCGTCGCACAAAACTACAATTTGTTTTTTTGACGACTTCATAAAGGTTATTTTTTTTTAATCTTGTGATTGGGTTAAGTTTTTAAACCCTTTATTAGACCATGAAATTAAAAAAAAAATTATGGTAATTATTTAATGCGAAACTTTGATGATGTCGGCAAAAAATCGTTAACTCATGTCTATGTTTTAATAAATTTTCATTATTTAGAAACTTAATAATGTGTAGTTTTTCGTGTAGGCATAAAGGGTATGGGTCATCCCAGGTTTTACAAGTTCTTATTCTATTTATTATTTTCCATTTTACTTTTAGTGTTTTATTCGTTTCTTTTAAATGCCAAAAAATATTTGGATAGAAATGTCTGATTTCTATTTCTAATATTATTGAATGAGCTTTTGTGTTGTCTCCATCTAATTTTAAATTCATTTTTCGTGGAACCTATGTATATTTTTTGTTTTAAATTTAATTCATATATATATATATATATATATATATATATATATATATATATATATATATATATATATTAAATTTAAAATTCCCAGCATGTGCAGTTTCAACAATGTAACAAATTCAGTCCAATGAAGTCATAAACAACGAAACGCGTCACACAAAATCTTTTTTCCACTTTGTCCTATATTCCCCTCATATTATTCTTGATATATAAAAATTTATATATCGTTATCTCATATATATATATATATATATATATATATATATATATATATATATATATATATATATATTAGTGGTCAATGTATATGTATAGATAGATAGATAGATAGATAGATAGATAGATAGATAGATAGATATAAATAAATAAATAAATAAATTCCCAAGGGGATAGAATCCAGGTAGAACTCAATGTCCAGTAAAGAGTAAGAATTTAATATAAAAGACTCAAATACTAATATTCCATGGTTATAATCTATAACACTGGAATCGTAATCACGATCCAGTTCATAATTTGTATGTCTGATGAATTGGATCGGGATTACGATTCCAATGTAATATATTATAACCATAGAATATTAGTGTTTGAGCCTTTTATATTATATATATATATATATATATATATATATATATATATATATATATATATATATATATATAAATGAGAGAGTGTGTGTGTTTATGTTTGTGTGAGAGAGAGAAAGCGACTGTTTTCTTTGAAAACTTACTAAAACAAGTGTCATGCACCCAGTACTGGTGGTAAAACTAGTGGCCTCTAGTATTTGGCTCTACTCCCACCCCATTTTCACCAGCAATTACTAAGAGATAACAACGATGACATGAAAGTCACGTATTACAAGTGGACGGGCAAATCCTGCTCACTTTCTTCCAAGACAAAATTATTTGCCAATCGCCTACAAAGTCAATAAATGACTGTGTTCAGGACACCTGCTGACGAACTGTACCCAGACCCACCTCACCTCCCACCCCTGACGCCCCAGTTTACCTCTCAATTTTTCACGCGATGGCTGCGGTGTACAGACTTCCCCGCAACTGACGAGAGAACAAATAACTGAAAATCAATATCTGGGTTTCAAATTTATCAAAATAAACTCAACAAGCAGGCATCCTGTCTCTTGGCTAAGATTGTGACATTTTCCTATCTTCAAGTTGAAATAAAAAGAAATCGACGCAACACAATCTTCCTATTACCATTTTACCTTGTTCTAGACGAATCTAAATGAAAAAAAAATTTTGATAACAGAATCTATCTAAGATATTTATAAGTCTACCATTCATCCTTGCATTTAATATTGCTGTCACATCTGGTCTGGTACTCCATCAAAATATTTAGAAATTCTAGATAAAATCCAAAGGAAATTCTGCAATGTTATTGGTCCTGACATGGCATCTCGGCTTCAGACACTTTACCACCGCCGTAATGTAACTTCCATTGGCCCATATATTGAATATTGCTGTCCTATCTAGTCTGGTGCTTCTACTTTATATTTAAAGATCCTTGATAAAATCCAAAGGAGATTCTGCCATGTTATTGGTCCTGCCCTGGCACCTCGATTTCAGTCCCTTACTCACCACCTTAACATAGCTTTCCTGTGCCTGTTCTATAAATACGTTCATGGTAATTATTCTGATGAAATTTCTTCTAAGTTGTTATTTTTATTCACCACTACCACAATTAAATTCTTCATTTGGGAAGTAGTTGGAACCAGATAGAGACTTGCAAGTATTATGGTGACTGTAGTAAGAATGGTAAGTATGAATATGTTGTTTTGGTGTAAGGAATACTGTGCTATGTTTGTGTCAGTAACTGTTACTAGTTACGTTCAAGATAAGGCAGATTGAAGAGCAGCCTTCTCCTATCCTTCTGTTGTGTATCTCTTACCAGCGTCAATCGTTGATGTTCAATCTCAGTAAAAAGCTAGGCGTTCAAATGTTGGTTTGAAATGTAACTAAGCTCTCCCCGTATGAATGTTTGGCGCATCACATTCTTCCAACCGTATTAGATCGATTGTAGATTTTCTGAATCTGTGCGTGTGGTGTTCTTCTTTTAGTAATGAGGAAATTGCTTAGGTAAAAGTTTGAGAAACAACTAGAGTTAACCTATTGCATGGTAATAACGGTTAATAATGGCAATATTATCCGTTTCCTTATAAGGAAAAATTCAATATTCATTGACCGGGGGACCAGTACTATGCGAGTTACATTTTTCTTCACTCCCTAGCTATCCGGCTGTGATCAGAGTGTCGTAGTATCTCTTCTCCTCATGTCTAATGTTAATGGTAATATTAGACATTTCTTTATAAGGAAACTTTCGGAAATCATTGACCGTGCAACCAATGCTACTGAAGTTAGGCTTTTCTTTTCTGGCTGAAATCAAAGTGTAGTATCTGTTCTCCTTATTGCTAATGGACAATATTAAACTTTTTCTTATATGGAAACATTCGGCATTCATTGACCGTGCAACAAACAGATACTACACTTTGATCTCAGCCAGAAAAGAAAAGCCTAACTCGAGTAGTACACTCAAGTTAGGCTTTTCTTTTCTGGTTGAGATCAAAGTGTAGTATCTGTTCTCCCTATTCCTAATGAATAATATTAGACTCTTCCTTATATGGAAACATTTGGCATTCATTGACCGAGCAGCCAGGTTGAAATTTACAAAATCTTTTTCTTAAAACAGGTTTTCAGGAAAATTGATTTCTCAAGTCTAGTAGCTGTTATCGCTCTTTCCAGTATTGATGGGGATTTCCTTCCTAACCTTTTGTTTGAAGTAGTGTGGAATGTCAACATCTTGATTATATCTTTAGGCTCTCTTCGAGTTACACGTGCCACCCATTTTAATTGTTACTATTGCTGAAAGTCTCCTAGTGATGTGGTTTCTATTATTTGGTATTGTTCTTTGTAATTCTGTCAACCTAGTCTAGGAGGTTTGAAGAAGGATTAGCCAGACTAACAGAATCCATTCGCTCAAAACCGGATGTATACAACTGATTGAGTTTGGCACCATGCAGTACGTCCATATATTTAGTATTTATAATTCCAAATCCTGATTTTTTATGATTGATTTATGGTTGCTGCCATCAATTCTTTCATTCCAATTTCAGATTATAGTTTCTTTCTTGGAATGGTTTATCTTGAGTCCTGGGTTTTGGAACACTTCGGATGGGATGTCGATATTTTTGTTCGATTTTTTTATAACAAAAATTATTTTCCTATACAGGAAAATTAATGTCAACCGGTCTAGATCAAAAAGTCCTACTAAAGAAAAATGTGATTTTAAATAAATAAAAGGGAATGCAGTTTCGATACCGGCTGATATTAATTTCACTAAGAAAACAAAAAACTGGATGTCTACTTAAATGCGTATACCCACTAAAAATAACGTATATATATATATATATATATATATATATATATATATATATATATATATATATATATATATATATATATATATATATATATATTATGGATAAAGTGCTCAATATCAGAGATAGAGCGTGTGTAAATATAAAAGTGAACATAGAAGTCAACACTTAGAAGCGACAGTCTGTTTCATGTTAGATGCAATCGTCAGGCCACGTTCAGTTTTCTACAGCCACCAAGAAATTAATTCATGGACTTGAAAGCATTAAAACTAAAATAGACATAATACGTTTAAATTATTTAACGATATATATATATATATATATATATATATATATGTATATATATATATATATATATATATATATATATATATATATATATATATATATATATATATAAGTGAACATGAAAGTCAACACTCAGAGGCGACAGACTGCTTCATGTTAAACGCAATTGTCAGGCCGGTATTTACCCGACCTGCCCACGAGGCAAGATGTGGAACAAGGCCGGTTTTTATGTGGGGCGATTCGAACCTGTAGGCTCGGGCAAAAATTCCCGTAGACCCTGCATACATGGGGGTCGGGTTTGTCTACCTCCCCAGATGAGACTCTGCCCTTCGGCAAAATCTCGCCTGGCTTCCTCTCTGCCCGAAAGTAGACAGTTCGACACCTTGAGCTTGCCCAAGTCTAAACTGGAAAACAAGCAACACGTGTTGTGCTTTTTCTCGACTATTCATATATACGGGTCAGTAATGCATTGTGGGTAGTCTATTGCATTGTGGGTAATCTATTCTAACGGTTATTTTGACGGGAGTAGTTTGTTAATATTTTATTATTTACTTTATTTGCATTAATTTGATGGAGTGAGAAGCTTGCAATATTTCATCTGTGGGAATGGGGTTTTAGAGTGAGAAAATAATTCATACCCCACATGGCCTTAAAGACAATTTTGAATTTTTCAAGGTTGGAAAATGAAGATTATGCAGCTCCAGCCCAGATATTGCAGCAATACTTGGGTTTTTCTCTGATTTGACTCTTATAAAGCTTGTATATGATATGATGTACTATCGTTATAAGATCTTTATATCAGTATCAATGTCGATGACACAACCATTTACTCCTGTCTTAATACTAAGTCTGATAAGGTCAAATTGACAGCTGATCTAAAAAAATGACCTACAATCTGTTGTTAACTGGGGCAAGCAATGGCTTGTTAATTTTAATGTCGCCAATAAGATCTTTATATCAGTATCAATGTCGATGACGCAACCATTTACTCCTGTCTTAATACTAAGTCTGATAAGGTCAAATTGACAGCTGATCTAAAAAATGACCTACAATCTGTTGTTAACTGGAGAAAGCAATGGCTTGTTAATTTTAATGTCGCCAAAACAAAACTGCTCTCTATTAATCGTCTGAGAGTACCCTTTTTGCATTCCATTGGCATGACTGATGCTAACCTCTAGGAAAATGATTCACTGCACCATTTTGGGCTAATGTTTTCCACTGACATGAAGTGGAAAGATTGTATTGAATTACTTGCTAGGCCTGCTGCTAGGAAAGTTACTTCGCTGTGCCATGCGAGACAATTTTTCCCTCCGGAATCTATGTTGCACATCCATGCATTAAACATCATTAATATTAAACTTCAGTCAGTTATGCGCCATGCGGGATACATGCTTAGGCGATCATGTATCTTTTGAGACATGATTGACGAGGCAGAATTATTTCCCGCAGTAGGTTGCCACTTCTCTCTGTGATAGACCAGTGGCCATCCAAGTCTCTCCTGCTATTTCCTCATAGCTGGAAGGAGAAAACGATGATTTATAACTTTCCCGAGAGCATTAGCACGTAAGTGAATGTAATGGATTCGACTGGAATTCGAACTCGGCTCTCCAATTCCTCAATCCGAACTGATATCCATTACACCACCATGCCTTCTAAATTAAATTATATTAAACTTAATAACTCAAAAACAAAGGATTTGCGGACCTCTGTTCATATGAACTTTTGTCCTTCTTTTGGTGTGAGGAATCCACCCCAAAGTTTGTAAAAGTACTTTTGATATATCCTATATATATATCCTATATATATATATATATATATATATATATATATATATATATATATATATATATATATATATATATATATATATATATATATATATATATATATATATATGTAACGTAAATCATTCAAACGAAAAACAAATACTGAAGCTAGTTATATGGCGAGAATCACTCTCACAAACAATATTTAATAATAAATTACAACCAACTTCGAATCTGTTAATGAATGGTGTGATCCTTGTTCATAAATTCCGGGTTTATCTGGTCTTATTTTTTTGTACGAGCCGGGCTTTCAGTCGTTTCGAACGACCATCCTCAGGTAGACATATTAGTGTGTTTTTGTAAACCTCGAATAGTAATGCGACATCGAAAGATATTGTGGTCCGAAAGAGTGCTTTTTTAGTAATGAGATATTGTTAAATGTAATATCTTTCGATGTCGCATTACTATTCGGAGTTTAACAATGTTTTGTTTTTCCGAGCGCTTTCGGCTATACCTTTAGCCATTATCAAGGATGATTTGGTTTTTCAGCTTAATTGAGTGTGTGCATTATGTATATGTCTTAGTGTGTAGTAGTGGTGTTTTAATTTCCAAATACGGTTAGCACGTTGTGGCTTTGTTTGTAGTTAATATTGTTAAGGGTAGGCTTTTTCTTTTTTATTATTAAAGCCTCGATTATTTTTAACCTTTTTTTACAGGTGGAAGCAATTAATATATTTGTGTTTTCTACTAGTATATTTCTAATGGAGTCTGGTAAATTTGTGTGTGTGTTTAAATGGGTTCTAATGGAGCTGTGATCGGATAGGTGTAACGTAAGACGTCTGGATAAGCAAGTGGTTGTGTAACCGATTCAATTATTTATGAGTCCGGTTTCGTTAGGAACGCAGTTCCTTAAGGGGCATTTGAACTCATAGATAATGTTCGTTCTTTGCAATTTTGACTTAGCAGGTGTGTTGTTATTTTTGAGGATGAGGTTAGCTGTCTTAAATTTTTTATAATAGATAATTAATTTGATTTTTTTATTTGGGTCGATTGGGGTGGTGTATTTCTTTATAATATGTCTTAGTGAGGATTCGTCTTGTTTGTAATTCTTATGCATTTGGTTTTTGTAATAAATGTGTATGTGATTTTTGACTGTGTGTTCACTATCATTATTACTTAGTTTAGGGAGAAATAGTCTTATTTGTTGGTCTATAAGATGGTTGGGGAAGCCGTTGTTGATTAGGGTTTGTTTAACGTTATTAATCTTTTTGAGGAAGAGTAGTCTAGAGGATGAATTTTGGTGTGCTCTTCCTAGAAAGTTTTTTTTATTACAGCTATTTTATACCTAAGTGGACATTCGCTTTTAAAGTTTAGGTGACAAGAGTTCTTGCTGGTGGGTTTTTTGTATACGGATGTAATGAAAGTGTAATCAACAACGGCTTCCCTAACCATCTTATAGACCAACAAATAAGACTAAGACATATACATAATGCCCACACTCAATTAAGGTGAAAAATCAAATCATCCTTGATAATGGCTAAAGATATAGCCGAAAGCGCTCGGAAAAATAAAACATTTGGACAGTTCTTACACACCCTTTGTCCAGCAAAGAAAGCTCTTGTTCGTACACAAGAAAAATTAAATAAAAAAACTTAACGGTAGTACCTTGTCTGTCGTTTTTAATGAAACTTGCATATATATATATATCTCCACTGGGTGTAACAGCAAAATTGTTCAAATGATGTCAGAGCATAACTGTCCGTCCCACAAAAGTTTTAATATCTAAAATCACCACTAAACTAATTGAATTTGTTTTTTCTAGGTTTTCAGATGTTTAGCCATCTTGACACCATTTGTCATAAGAATCACTGAAAAACCCCTTGAGTTATTCAGCAAGAAAAAGAACAGGTTAAAATCATTTTGTATCGGACCCACTGTCTTACCAACTGAGCAATGGTGAAAGGAAAAAGATCATTCAGGCCTTCAGTAATGGTACCAACATTCATACTCTGGCTTCTGTCTTCAAAGTCTATTTAAGAACTGTCAAGAGAATGGTGAATAAGTTTAAAGTAGAGAGGATAACTGGATCAGGAGGTCACAGTAAGAAGAGGGATCATCATTTCAACTTAGAGCTAAGAGATCAATTAGAAAAGATCCAAATCAGCCCAGAAGATATTTGGCGTGTGAGAGGAGGAGTTTCAGCTATGACATGCCAAAGAGCAGTGAAAAAAGACTTGAAAATGAATTCATACATGAAACAATGAGGTACCTTGTTACACTTGGACTGAATGTTAGAAGGTTAGAGAGGGCAAAGATCATCTTAAATAAGTTGGAAAATGAGCCGGGAATAATATATATATATATATATATATATATATATATATATATATATATATATATATATAATTTTGAAATCAATCCTTTGTGAGCTTTCGATCCTTAGCTATGATTAATTAATGATGAACATGTCATTCTCGTTTATGATTAATTTCATCACAATTCTTCTGCTAAGCTTGGAGAGTAATTATATATTCTTATTGCTCAACGTAGATCTAGTAGTGTTATAAAAACCTCAGGAAATTCCAGTAAGATATCTTTAATCATCTAAGATTAAAATGCTTCAAAGCTTAATCTAACAATTGGACAATTTTGCTGTTACACCACTCCACACACACACACACACATATATATATATATATATAACTTGTGGTGAACAATTATATAGAAGTAAGAGAGTCAGTGTGGCTTGCATCTGGTGCAAAGGAAAATAAGTTCCTTACCTCAATACATGACATGTAGCAGAGGCATTTTGTCCCTTGAAAATGGCATGAATCTCCCCTCCCCACTTTAGATTATTCCAAAAGTATATATTCTGTAATGGTGGCTTTTGTACAGCTTAGTGTGGTTTGACCAGTAGTAAGTCGTGTGCTGATTGGTTGGACTGGAGGTTGCGATTTGACTGGGTAACTGAGGAGAAAGCGAAGAATGCTAATTGGTCAGTCATCTGTGGCGTTGTTATGATAAAAGAGGGCTGAACCAGTGAGAAGGGAGAGGATTTTTATGTTGGTGGCGTGCGCAGGAAATCAAGAACGGCAGATTGAAAAAGAAGTATTTAGTGTTGTCCAAGCGATGTCAGAGGCACACAAACTCATTTATTCTACAGAACTCAATCATCAAGCATGGAACAGACTGTCGCTTGTCAGTCTCCACTTTTTATCTATACAAATATATTTTGTTACAATATTACTTTTCGGAGGCCTCTTCTGTTGGAATATACAGAAGTATAGAGACTTATTTAAAAAAATATACTTTTCAGGAGAGACAGAACTAGTATTCACTTCACTTGTGGAAATCTTGTAATCAGACATGCTTTTCAGTTTCAGCCACAGTGGCACCACTAATAAAGCAAGGCTCAATTACCCTTACCAAAGAAATGCACATCTCTTGTTGGGACATTTGGGAGTCTAGATCTGCTAGGTTTGTTTTTGAAGACAAAACATTAAGAAAATAAATCCTAAGGGTTTAATGGATTATTAAATGAATTAAAGTAGATTATATATATATATATATATTTGTCATCCACAGACAGACTGTTTCGCTGTTTCACAGCTCATCAGTGTGGCTAGACGTCTAGTTGCCTCTAGCTAGAATCGAAACCCAACTGAATTTGCGTCAGTCAGAACTTCTCCCACTAAGCCGTCAGCGCACGGCAGGGATGAAGGTGAATTTTAGCGTGTTTATTTTTAGATTTAGATAAACACACAGTGACTGACAGTGACTCGATTCTGCCGAAGAGTCGTGCAATATTAGGTTAAATAGTCACTGTTTACAAACTCACAGAGCTCAACCAAAATTAATTTTTCAGGAGCCAATATATATATATATATATATTTAAATTAATGATTTTTTTTCTTATAATCCAACTCATTAATAATTGTCTTCAATCCAAGCTTGCTAACTAATATACCACAATATGATGACCCACATATCTATCTGAAAAGTGGATGTTATTCCATGAAACTGGGAGTACCAACAAGATAGGTGAATTTTTTAAAAATGATTTCACTATTTACATTGAAATTCCAATTGATATCACCTGAAGAAGGTGAGAGCGTACAATGGCCAAAATGTCATAAATATGGCAATAAAGATGAGGACAACAGTCTGACCGATATAAATAATGTAAATGTCTCTATGCATGTTTTGACATTCAAACAAACAAAAATAAAAACAAATGTACTAAAACTTTCATATATATTCTTGAAATGTAGTGGTGCATAACAACAAAGAAATCCCTATCTTTGTTGTTTTTGTTATTCACATGCATCAAACTTCATTTTCGGTGATACTATTCATGTACAGTAACTGTAATAGTAATTAGTAAAATAAAAGATTTAATTTGTTCCAATAAATTTACAATAAAGAAATATAATTAAAAATAGGTAATGAAAAGTAGATTTAATTTGTTCCTAATAAATTAGATTTAATATATAAATTTATAATGAAGAAATATAGTTAAAAATAGGTAAGATAATTTTAATGAAAATTCTTTCTGTAAAATTGCTTTTTCATCATCTGTCTATATTTCTGAGATAAAGTGTTGTAGCTATTTACATTGAAATTCCAGCTAATATCACCTGAAGAAAGTATGAGTGTACAACACCTGAAATGTGAATATGGCAGTAAAGATGAGGACAATAGTCCGACTGATGTGACAGAGAGAGAGTCTGGGAAACACACATACACACGTATATTTTTTTTAGTGAAATTGGAGTAGATTAGAATACCGAAATTAAATCAGAACATTTTGTTTATTGATGGGGAAATCTGATCTAGGGCAGAAGTTGTACCCATTGAATCTGGGTCATCAGAAGACAATGCAAAATGGTCGAAATAATTTTTATTGATTAAAAATTGAAATAGAGCTGAGTAAGCTGGAAGGAATTTTGGAATTCACATGATTTTGGTTGAAGCAGCCAGAACCCTGTGATAATCGCATGCGAAGTAGTAGGGCCGAGGGTCAGTTATAACCAGCCAGGTTTATCTATATAAAGACGTAGTTATGCTGAAAAAAAGGCAGACTGGAGAAAATTCTTGGAGAGAGAAGAGAGAATTGGCCCATGAGAGTGCTGGGAGGAGGAACGCCACTATAACTTTAAGCTCTGCACAGAAATCTTTATCCCTCCATCGCAAGAGTCATATATTGTTCTGAAACGATTTAACAAGTTAATCACAGACACTCTGAGTTTTTACGTTAAATACTTTTCTTTTCTGTAACCCGTTTCTTTTCTATACTATTCTTTTCTGCTATATAAAAGACATTAACAATTCAACCATTGAATAGTTGTTTGTCCGGCTTTCTGCAGATATTAATTTTTTTTTTTTTGCTGAATGCTAAATTTCTTAGCGCAGACTCCCCAGCCGTGTCTACAGCTTCAGTCGACCGTGAATGGACGGACATCACTTCTGCTTTCTGGAAAAACAAATCACAATGTGGGCAGGAAGCAGGATTAAACCAGCGGATCGGTCAAATAATCTACGGCTGATCAGGGGGACCTATGGCCACTCCCTTAAGTTCGGTTAGGACAGAGTAGACACCTCAACCCAGAGAGTAAGAGGCCGGAGGTTGAGGGGCAAAAGTGCTAGACTGATGTAAATTGCTTTTTCATTGCACACAATCCTTTTTTCTGCTCAGAAATTATAATCTTGTTCTTTTTATTGCACACGTGGATTATCCACTCGAGGGTGCTGTGAAGCAGCCATAAAAATGGAACTTTTTTTTTTTCCACCCACCATATTTATATAGTTTATTTATTAAATCATATTTAGTGAGTATGTATGTTTGAGTAGACATTTCACCCTTCCTCACAGGAATTGAAACTGTATTGGCTTTTTTTTTGATCAGACAATGATGACTGACATATCTATCTGAAAAGTGGAGGTTATTCCATGAAAGTGTGAGTAGTAACAAGTGAATTTTTTAAAATCATTTCCCTCCAGCCCACCTCACCCCAAGCAAGTGTATAATGCCACTAATATGCCTGTGTAGCATGATAAAGTTAAAAAAAAAAAAGAAAAAAAGAAAAAAGAACAAGAACAAGAAAACACCAACCAGCGAAAATATAATTTTTATTTTTTTTTTATTTATCATTAATCATATCCATACAATGTTTACAAGACTTTGAAACCTCGGTACATTAAGTGAGAATGTCATTTGAAGAGGATTACAAGGAATTCAGTTGTTCACGGTAATAACAGGAGATCAAACTGTCCTCGAGTTGAACAAGTCTCACCATACAAATGAAATTTGGTCCCCTTCAGCAGTAGCATTGAAATTGGGGGGGGGGGGGGATCAGGAGGTAGTTTAAAAAATGACCAATATGATTAACAAAGTTTTATGAAGGCTTGGACCCCGTTGAGGTTGACAATGACAATTAACAGCTTTTACCTGGGCAGGTCAAGTAATTATAGGAGAAAGAGGCTTGTGTCAATTTCCTTTATATCCATTCATCAAAAGGAGACACCAGACAGGGAGAAGTATGTTCATGCCTATCCTCAAGGGGCATCAAGTTAAACAGCCTTTGTGAAAAATCTAGATGCAGTGTTCTGTGACAAATGATGCTGACTGCACTTAATATTAAGTGCAAATAGATTTTTTATTTTTTGTTTCTAAATTAAAATATTTATTCAAGGACAGTTATGTTAGATGATTAGATATTTATCCATTTATATAATACCAGGTGTATCAGAAATACCTGTCATATAATTTTAAGACATTAGTTAAATGAGGACACCAATCCCAATTTCCTAAGTTCAGTAGCAACACACAGGTGAGAGTTTAAACCTGTATGTAGAAATATATATAAATCTCACAGAAATATATTAGCAAGAAAACTTCCAGACTTGTCTCAAATTGAAATCAGGAATTAATTCTCGCTTGTATTTTGTCTATTTTCTGAATCCTTTTGAGAAGGAGACATCCTGACATTCTAAAAAGGTTCTCAGAAAAACTATTTTGGGACCTGAAATGGCCAGAAATCATACATCTATTGAACAAGATCATGATGTTAGTCTAGGTTGGGGAGATCCTTGATTAGCAGCAAAATTTCAACTCCTAAACAAAAAATATCTACAAAATAAAGAAGCTAAGATAATGGCATAGTTTTTACACACAATTAAATCATGAAAGAAATCGATTTAACATCATTTTATGACTAAAATTCCCAACTGTAAGGCAAAACACCACTAGGTCAAAGGTCAGATATTTTATTAAATTAAAAAAAATCCCAGCCAAAATCTATAAGAAATTGCTCAGTGACATTTTTGAAAAATACTTTTAACATTTTTTTTTTTTTTTGTCGGCCTCCATTTTGATAAAAATATAAAAGATGGAGTCAAAAATAAATAATTCCATTTGTTTCTGAGTATCTCCCTTTAAGAATTTCCACCAAGGGTTTCTTTGTCAAACATGAACTCTCCCAAGCCGCCACCGGTGCGTTTCAGGTTGGTAATATAATCAGAAATCTCTTTTATTGAATCCACTTGTTCAGACAAAAAGTTGCCTTCCAAAAAATCACAGAGCTACAAAGAGAAAATACAAAAAGCAAAAATGAAAAAATAAATAATGAAAAAATAAATAAGTAATTCCATTAAAGTTTCAATAGAAATCTTTTTAAAAAGGACCCAAGTTGACACCTGTATAGAGGTCAGCTGTCTATATTTACAAAGGATAAATTAGTTTAATTAGAAAGATAGTGTTGCATATCAGGAAAGCCAGCATTTAGATATTAAGGCAACAGGCGAGAAATCTGACGGACAGAATGTTGGTGATGAATGAAATAGATTCAGTATATTTGGGGAAAAAGATTAATAAAATTAATTTTGCATTAAACATTTTATATTTAGGTTAAGAAAAAAGAAAGAGAAGAGAGAAAAAAAAGAAAGAGAAGAGAGAAAAAAAAGAAAGAGAAGAGAGAAAGAGAAGAGAGAAAAAAAAGAAAGAGAAGAGAGAAAAAAAAGAAAGAGAAGAGAGAAAAAAAAGAAAGAGAAGAGAGAAAAAAAAGAAAGAGAAGAGAGAAAAAAAAGAAAGAGAAGAGAGAAAAAAAAGAAAGAGAAGAGAGAAAAAAAAGAAAGAGAAGAGAGAAAAAAAAGAAAGAGAAGAGAGAAAAAAAAGAAAGAGAAGAGAGAAAAAAAAGAAAGAGAAGAGAGAAAAAAAAGAAAGAGAAGAGAGAAAAAAAAGAAAGAGAAGAGAGAAAAAAAAGAAAGAGAAGAGAGAAAAAAAAGAAAGAGAAGAGAGAAAAAAAAGAAAGAGAAGAGAGAAAAAAAAGAAAGAGAAGAGAGAAAAAAAAGAAAGAGAAGAGAGAAAAAAAAGAAAGAGAAGAGAGAAAAAAAAGAAAGAGAAGAGAGAAAAAAAAAAGAAAGAGAAGAGAGAAAAAAAAAAGAAAGAGAAGAGAGAAAAAAAAGAAAGAGAAGAGAGAAAAAAAAGAAAGAGAAGAGAGAAAAAAAAGAAAGAGAAGAGAGAAAAAAAAGAAAGAGAAGAGAGAAAAAAAAGAAAGAGAAGAGAGAAAAAAAAGAAAGAGAAGAGAGAAAAAAAAGAAAGAGAAGAGAGAAAAAAAAGAAAGAGAAGAGAGAAAAAAAAGAAAGAGAAGAGAGAAAAAAAAGAAAGAGAAGAGAGAAAAAAAAGAAAGAGAAGAGAGAAAAAAAAGAAAGAGAAGAGAGAAAAAAAAGAAAGAGAAGAGAGAAAAAAAAGAAAGAGAAGAGAGAAAAAAAAGAAAGAGAAGAGAGAAAAAAAAGAAAGAGAAGAGAGAAAAAAAAGAAAGAGAAGAGAGAAAAAAAAGAAAGAGAAGAGAGAAAAAAAGAAAGAGAAGAGAGAAAAAAAAGAAAGAGAAGAGAGAAAAAAAAAGAAAGAGAAGAGAGAAAAAAAAGAGAAAGAGAAGAGAGAAAAAAAAGAAAGAGAAGAGAGAACAAAAAGAAAGAGAAGAGAGAAAAAAAAGAGAAAGAGAAGAGAGAAAAAAAAGAGAAAGAGAAGAGAGAACAAAAAGAGAGAGAAGAGAGAACAAAAAGAGAAAGAGAAGAGAGAACAAAAAGAGAAAGAGAAGAGAGAACAAAAAGAGAAAGAGAAGAGAGAACAAAAAGAGAAAGAGAAGAGAGAACAAAAAGAGAAAGAGAAGAGAGAACAAAAAGAGAAAGAGAAGAGAGAACAAAAAGAGAAAGAGAAGAGAGAACAAAAAGAGAAAGAGAAGAGAGAACAAAAAGAGAAAGAGAAGAGAGAACAAAAAGAGAAAGAGAAGAGAGAACAAAAAGAGAAAGAGAAGAGAGAACAAAAAGAGAAAGAGAAGAGAGAACAAAAAGAGAAAGAGAAGAGAGAACAAAAAGAGAAAGAGAAGAGAGAACAAAAAGAGAAAGAGAAGAGAGAACAAAAAGAGAAAGAGAAGAGAGAACAAAAAGAGAAAGAGAAGAGAGAACAAAAAGAGAAAGAGAAGAGAGAACAAAAAGAGAAAGAGAAGAGAGAACAAAAAGAGAAAGAGAAGAGAGAACAAAAAGAGAAAGAGAAGAGAGAACAAAAAGAGAAAGAGAAGAGAGAACAAAAAGAGAAAGAGAAGAGAGAACAAAAAGAGAAAGAGAAGAGAGAACAAAAAGAGAAAGAGAAGAGAGAACAAAAAGAGAAAGAGAAGAGAGAACAAAAAGAGAAAGAGAAGAGAGAACAAAAAGAGAAGAGAAGAGAACAAAAAGAGGAGAGAAGAGAAGAGAAAAAAAGAGAAAAAAGGATAGGTATATGAGGGGCAAAAGCAAAGTCAATAAGGAAGTGAGGTTTGCCTACATTGTCATCATCATTTGAAGAAGCCATTTTATGCAAATCCAACAGAGCCTGATTGACATTTTTCTCCAAAGACAATGCCACTTGCATTGCATCAACACCACTGCCCCATTCATCTTGGTCTGGGCGCTAGCAAAATAAAACAAATTTTAAAAGTAGATATTAAAAAGTTTTTACTTTTAATTTCAAGCTAACAGATTAAATTTAATAATTTCCAATAAGTAAAATACTTTGCTGTATTTCAAAACAAATTTAGAATAAAAAGTAATATCTATAAGTTTGTCGGTCAAATCAGTCAACACTATCATCTCCTTTACTAAAAGGATTTTTCGAAAATAAAACACATTTCTGTATTGACACATTTATGTTATTAAGACAGGTGTAAATAGGTGTGTCCGCAGCAGAAATACAGAGTTTAGAACTGCTGACATTAGGGAGGTCGTTCATGAAAATTAGGAACAAAGGTCTGATGATACAGCCCTGGGGGAGACCTGTATTATTCAGGGTAACCTTCATTTTTTATTTTAAATTTTATTTCTTCAAATTATTTTTGGTAGATACCTGCATCTGAAAGACAGCCCATTTTTTTTTATTTTAAACATGGTGCATTACGTCTGTCAGTCCAGCCTCGGTTCCTATATTCCATATCTGCTTTGTTTCCTATCAGGAACATGAACAAGGCAATTCCTAAAGAACTAATGGATTGATTTTTAAATCATCCATTTTTATTACTTGAAACATTATAATAGTGGGTACTTATTTGAAATAGATGCCCCATTTCTATTTAACCCTAGAACACTAACCATCAATTAAAGTTACACCACTACCAACCATGGGTATATCATACCCGATTTTGAAAATTTAAAAAAAAAAAAAAATTAAATATAAGACTTTATTTGAAATATTTTACATGCAGGCACTTCAAACTTTGTACTTTGAGTTAACATTAATAGGAACTGAAAAACATTATTTCAATAAGAAAACCAAGTACTGCAAATTGTAATTAAAAATATGAAAATTTGCGCTGGGTACTATATACCCATGGTTAGTGTAATAGGGTTAAAGTGTGTAATACACCTTGCATTCGAGGAATCTTAGTACAGATTCCGTGTCCACCACTGTGGGATATGGTTCTACACCTATTGGAAAATGTAATTTCTGGCATACACGGGCCTATAGACTAAATGTAATACACACTTATTAGGGGATGCTAAGTTACACTCCCCTATAAAGGACAATAACTCAAATACAATTTAGTTACATTCCTTGTTCACAAGTTAGAGCGGGCTCTTCTAAATTCAACATGGTGACAAGTTGACATGCAGGTAGACCTCATGGTTTCAAACCAAACAAATCCTTGCTGTTCTCAGGCAGTGAAGGAATAAAAGTTATTTTATTATTTGTTAAAATACACTTGCCTACAACTTGAGATAAAACACTATTTCATAATTAGAAAAAGGGAGCATTTCTTTCAAATAAGAGTTCACTATTTGAATGATGCTAAAATGACTAACAACTACAGCAATAAATAACTACAACAATAAGCTACATGGGAACATCAACAATCCATGTTGCAGTTGGAGCCCTAGGATTGGTTGGAAAAGGTTCCAGTAGACTAATTGAAGGGATTCCTGGAAGCCCATGCCTTAAAAAAAAAAAAATAAATAAATAAAAAAAAAAAAAAATAAATAAATAAAAAAAAAAAAAAAAAAAAATATAAATAAATAAAATAAATATCATTCTCACAAGTAAATATTTTTTTTTTTGTCAGTGGAAAGCGTCATGATGCCATTTCTAACCTTAGACCTCTGGGTGGGGGTGGGGGGGAACCACCACCAGTATATCTTTTATTAATCATTAGTTAATAAGGAAAATTTTTCCGTGCTGAAAATGAATGAGAAGCATCAAAGACACCATGATGCAAATATATCTGGATTTAAAATATGAAAGTTATTTTAAGATCAAAAATAGTTTTTTTTTTTTTTTTACCTTTACATTAAAAGGTGAAATTTCTTCCATAAAATGTACTTTGAGTAAAAAAAAAAAAAAAAAAAAAAAAAAAAAAAAAAGGATTTGTTCTACTGGGCTAGATATTTGATACATTGCCCAAGTATTTAGAGTAATAGCTTAAAAACGTGTGTAGTCTTTTAAAATAAGTATATTTTTTTTTTATTATACGTTTCTTCCTTGTATTTATTTAGCAAATCAGTGTGCACCTGTTTATTTACCATCAAGTCATGTGACACACGACACATTCAGTGGAGGAGGGAGGACATATTCAACATTTGATAATTCTGCAGCAATACACACTTAAAGGTTTTAGGCAATTCTGATCAACATTTTTCATGGTTGACCATAAGGAATTGTAAATGTCGGACTACTTTACACTTAAATAAAATAATATTCAAGAATTTATTACAGGAAATATCAAATTTTATGGAAACTTTGTTGACAATTATGTATTTAGTTACATAACAAATAAAAATAATATCAATTTTGAAGTTATATTCGATTTGTTGTTAGGTATTTTTCATTTTCTCCTTTGTTATTGGCAGCATTTTAGAATACTTTGGTTGCAATGCTAAGTTTCCCAAATTGAACAAACTGGAGCTATTTCGTTTATGCCTTGTTACCTCTCTTTTCCATTGTTTTTAGATCACTTTCTTCCAGTCATTTTGATGGGCAATAGCAAAATTCAGAAATTTAAAATGATCTTATTCCATTTAAAAAATAAAGCCTGTGAAAAGGAATATTTTAAATTAATATACAACCAAAAATAAAATGCTTTTGACAAAAAAAAAAAAAAAAAAAAAAGAAAGAAAAAGATTTCACTATAATTATGTAACGATATTCTGCAGACAAATCTACGGTTTATGTAACCTCATCTCATTGCAGGGTTACGAACTATAAACCTAAATTGAGCTTGGAATATTGTGTCATTGGCTTTAATCTTTTGTAAAATACTTGGATATGATATAATGAATAATTTGCAATAAAATAGCATTTTTTGATTTTTTGTTGAATACACCCCCTCCTCAAAAATGTCATATAGTCTCTTCACCTTTCAAGTAGTTGTTTATAAAAAATAAAGTTCTCAAGTAGTGTAGTGAATTGTATAAATATATATGTTGTGTATATTTAAATCTATTTAATATTATAATGTATTATGAAGGTTTATTTTTCGGACACAATCGTTGGATTATATAATATGCAAGTTTTGTTTATATCCATGGATTGATATAAGATGTGTCTTGAAAACAAATACTGAATTTCCTATTAAAATTCCATAAAAACAGCCCTAGCTCAAGAACCCCTTACGTAATTTTAAGGAAATTTGGCACTGTATTCAGTAAGGGCTCACAGTACAATATTGTTCTAAAATTCTAAATTGGTTTGGGAATTACGTATAATTTAAATTGTATCCCAGGAACACACAAGATTAGAGTTTTAGTATAAAACAGAATATATTCCAATGTCCAGTTGACGAATGATTTCATGTGTTGTAGTAGTAGTAGTACTACACACTTGTTTCCTGCTTCTGATGTCACAATAATACAAGATATTTAAGAATGCTAAAAATGAATGATAAAGTGTAAGGAAACTGAATGAGATTGGCTAGATTGTGTGCGCAGGCATCTGATGTAAAAGAAATTTTTACATTAAAAAATTTCAAATTATATCTCCTCCATGGCTGCCCAAATCCTGAAGCGACACAGCACCCAAGAGAATATCTCCTGCTAAGAGTAGATCAAGTTGTACGACCAATAGATAGGCCTACTAAGGGTTACATTTTGGGGGCAATGGGTCAATACAACTTCAATCAATTGCTTAAATAAAAAAAAGTTTATATATATATATTATATATATATATATAAAAATAATACATTTTTGTCAGGAAGACCAGATGAAATATCAGTAGTTTTATAATTTTTAAACTTAATAGAGATTAAATTTAGATTTTAAAATTGGTTAATTTTTACCTTTAATTTTAATATCAAATTTTATCATATAATTTAATACTTATTGGTTAGAATAAATTCAATTTTAGTAAAAACCCAACTTTGAAGCTTTTAATAGCTATTATAATCTTACTTTGTTGTCAAGTTTTTTGAATTCTCGTATACTTGTATTTTGATTGGTCATTCCAGCTTATGTAACAGCGTTTTCCCCTTACAAAGGATCGTTAATTAATTTGAAACTTTTAAAACCCTTTATTCAATATCACTTGATAAGACACCAGAGGTGTTGAAACAAAATGGCTATTTTTGTAGTGATTTTATAACATATTTATGTTATAATTTTTAAATAAACAATTATATATATATATATATATATATATATATATATATATATATGTGTGTGTGTGTTTCATTAAATAATATAGTTTTGTCTATTTTATGTAAATTCTTTATTTGTCTGATAAGCTTAATAACATTATCATTAAAAGATGAAAGAGAATCACCATATTGATACATATTTTTTAATCCTATCTAAGCTTTTGGCTTACATAAGCCATTATCAAAGATGATAATTACATTACAATCTATTAAACAATACAGAGACAAAACAATAATGATTGTTTATGTTTAGAGGGAAGATTTCCAAGCAACAACAAACTCGTGCATATAAGACGCTAGAAGCGAAAATCGCAATGCAGCTCATGACATCACACATGACCACGGGAGAGTGAAAACAAGGAGTGTTAAGTATGGGAAGCCGTTGGTATAAACCAATGGCTTCTGTTACCAATTATAGGCATTTAAGAATATTTGTGGAGATTTCATAGTTTATTTTGTTCAGGTTAGGTTTCAAGTGTTTTATGTATATAACTTCAAGAATTTTTAGTTTTTGTTTAGTGTTTTCATGTTTAAGTATAGTTGTTTACTACAAGGATTTTCCGGAATTGTGTATGTGACGAGGCATGTTGTTTTAAATGCCTGAAAATGTTAGAGTTATCATTCAAATGTAGTGTCAAGCGTTGTGAAAGTGAGTTTGTGGTGTGACCAACATAAATATTACTTAATCCGCTGGAGATTAAATCTCCCAAAGGGCACTTGAATTTGTAAACATATATATATAATCCAAATGAATCCTAATATATAAAAATATTAAGACTGAGTCACAGAGAACTCAATGTTTTATTCATTGAGAGCATATAAATTACATACATTAGGAATTAAGATTACTCCCTGGTTATGGGAACTTACCCATAAGAATAATGGACTATTCCGGACATCATAAATACTGCGGCTCAAGAGGAAGCATGAGTTCAGAGACAGTCAGCAGAGTCAGACGATTACTGTAAGACATTGGAATAGTGATACTTGTCGAGACAACATAGTTCACTCTAACCAAATCTGATTGTCATTACTAATACTTCTACTTTGTACATATTTCTGTTTGTAATATATCTGTGTTATTCCATACCTGTGTTCGAGTTATTCTTCATTGATTCTACCTTGGACCATCACCGTGGTACAAGGAACTTGGACCATAACAATTTCACCCCCACAAATTAGCATTAATTTGTAAGGATTTTCAAACCGGTTAGGTTAATAATCAGGTTTCATTTTATTTTTTCTTATTAACCTGATGGGTTTGAAAATCCTTACAAATTCATCTGAATTCGTTGGGTGAAATGATCATAACCGGAGAGTAATCTTAATTCCTATTGTATGTTATATATATTAGCTGTCACTTACCTGAATTGGTTGCAAGACAATGCGACCCCCACGTTTATTTTGGTAAGCCATGAATTTTTCTGCATGTTCTCGTTCTTCATGTGAAGCTTTCTTGAAGTATTTACAGAATCCTGGCAGAGCAACATCGTCACGATCAAAGTAGTAAGCCTGACGAGAAAGAAGAACAAAGCAGACAATTAGGGCAGCCAAACAAACAGAAATTGCCATTCAGATCTCATCACACACAGAAGATATTGAACTGCAAAACAAAATACAATGCCATTTCTATCACACTGTGTGGCGAGTGTAATGGGTAGCAGTTCGGAAGGAAAAATACAAGGAGTTCAAATTACAGTTGGGATTGTTACATTCTCTTTCATGGAAATAGCTTTTGGAAAGAGATGAATGCACCTCCATGTATGGGTTAAATAGTAGGACTTTTATCTTGTAAAAAATCAGTTTTTCTTTTAAAATGAAAATAAAAAATTTTTTTAATTGTTAATGCAATTTTCTTACAATTCAAAGTGTTTCGGTTTTAATCGACAAAGGGTTGATAAGCCATACAGGGGTTGGACAAAATCATTGAAACACTTGTTAAATTCAAAGAAAATTTATTTAATATGGAGTTGGTCCTCCTTTAGCTTCACATACAGCTTTAATACGTCCAGGAATGGAAACATACAGCTTCCTGACTTCATCCAGAGGAATTTTCAACCATTCTTCCATTAACACCTGCTCTAGCTCTTTAAGATGCGACGGTGGAGCATAGCGGCTCCTAACTTGTCGCTCCAAAATGCACCGCAAATATTTAATAATATTGATATCTGGAGATTGGGGAGGCCACTTCATGTGTTCTAGCTCACTTTCATGCTCTTCATACCAATTCTTAACGACTTGAGCAGTATGTATTGGAGCATTATCGTCTTGGAAGATGCAGTCACCATCAGGGAATAAAGTCTGGGCCATTGGATGAACATGATCTCCCAAAATGTTCAGGTAATCTTTGCTGTTGATTCTACCATGCAGTGCAACTATTGGAGTGAGACATTTCCATCATATAGCGGCCCAAACTATCACTGATCCACCACCATGCTTCCCTGTTGGAAGAAAGCAGTTGGGGTTGTAAGCTTCTTTGGGCTGCCTCCACACAAACTCGCCCTGAAGTTGGAAAAAGAGAAAAACTGGACTTGTCTGAGAATATGACTTGCTTCCATTGGTCTGCAGACCCGGTATTGTGATCTCTGCACCACTTCAACCTCTTCTGAATGTTGCGAGTGGAGAGAAGAGGTTTCCTTACGGCGACTCTTCTCTGATATCCAGCCTTATGGAGCTCACGACGAACAGTTTTAGTAGAAACTGGACTATTCAGATGATTATTCAACTCAGCAGTCACTTTGGCCGCAGTAGTCCGATGATTTTTCGTGACATTGCATTTCAATGCACATTGGTTCCTGTCAGTAAATTTGCAAGTCCGGCCCAAATTGCTACGGTTGCTAGAGGTTTTGCCCTGTTTCTTGAATTGCGTCATAGTTCTTGATATGGTAGCTCATGAAAAACCAAACAGTTTAGCAACCTTAGTGATCGAGCCTCCTGCCATGCGAGCTCCAACAATTTGCTCATTTTCGAACTCAGAGAGGTCACGCATTTAGCTTAACTTACTAAATTCTAAAAACAAATAGGACAGTAAATTAGATAAATAAACGTATTTACAATAGATATAACCTGCAATTACGAAGTTTTAAAGTTCTTAATATAATAGGTCTTTGAAATATAAGAGTGGAATTTGCACCTGTTCCAATTATTTTGTCCAACCCCTGTATATATGCCAAAAACAACTTGGCTATAGATATAAGGTTGGAACAAGTCTGGCATAAGGTTATAACAAGTGAGAGGCTAGAAAAGAAAAAAAATGGTTGTTTAAGCCAATAACTGAAGATTCATTGAAGACTATCAGGAAAGAGCAGCCAAACTTAAGTATGACATGAATAAGTTCATAAATTTGTAAGTTCCAACACACACAATCATTTACATTGAGTTCTCTGGATTATATCCTCCCCGGAATTATCCATATGGATTACCAAGCACATATATATATATATATATACACACACACACACAGAGTGCGATAGGTAAATTGTCGCCATTTTATAATTTTTAATTTCACACATGTTAATTTTTCTCAGCTGCACAGCATAATAGAGTCAGTTAGGATCTGTCCGTGAGAAAAAAAACAAAACAAACACACCATTTATCAGGATATGCTGGTGGATGGGCACAATGAGAAGTAAATTCCTACCCTACAAACATCAAATTTTTTCTTTTTTGCCAATTTGAAGTAGCCAAGTATAAAAAGGAAAAGTGATTTTTTTTTTTGGTGTTTTTTTGCGTATGTAAAGATTTTTGGATGGTACTGTTTGGTGCATTTTTGTCTGAAGAAATTTTCTTACCAACTCCTACGCTTAAGACCTGTGTTTCACACTTTTGAACTCATTATTTTTCACCACCACTGTTTATAAAAAAAAAAAAAAAAAAAAAAAAAAAATCAATGCTTCCCATATTATTAATAAAAAACGTAACACAAAAAGTTTCCTTACCACTAATGCCCACTTCTGATGATGTGGGTCCAATATTTTAAAATTGGTGGTGTTGTATCCACTAAAATATTAAATACAATTATTTATTCCTAATTGGCCCCAAAAAGCCACGTGGTAGGCCTTCTACATAACGCACGATATTTGGGTGGTATTGTAGCGGACCGCTGGGGGTGGAGATATCAGAAGGTTAAAATTTCCTGCTAGCCGGTCCAGCTACATGGGAATGTTGGATTTTAATTAAGTCCAAAGAAGACAAACAGGACCGATATACATGGGTAAACAAATATATATTAATAACAAAACAAGTTAAACAAAGACATGGACTGTTACATAGAGTTTGTATGGAGAAATTATGCGTGTGTGTTGTGATTGTTGGGAAACGCTGTATATGAGAGAGGTCACATATTGGAACTCATTGAAAAGAGATTTTACCGTCTCCGCATGAGGTAGCGGCCCAAGGCCCGAGTTGGAAGAGAGAGAGAGAGAGAAGGGTCAGCCAGCATTTATGCCAGGGGAGAGAGACCCCTGTTGAAGGATTAAAGAACGGAGGAGGAGCTAACTCCGACAGTATCTACCTAAATAATGACTATGGGATTGGATTACCCCTACATTAAACTCAGCCTTGTGCCACATCCTACCTCGTTTGAGGGACAGGGATACTAAATATCAATTAATACAACAAACATTCTGATTTGTACTCTAGGATTTTATTGGTGTTTTAAGATGTATTTTCTTGAGTATGATTGGTTTATAAATATTGTATTTGATATTTTACTTGACATGACAAAAGCATTGTTTCCAGAGTGACTTACACTGGCTCTACAGTAAACTCAAATTTATTTTCAAAAGCTAAGAAAATAAGTGAATTCTCCATTGAAAATTGTCTATTAAAAAAACAAAAAAAAAAAAAAAACACTTAAATGTTAATTTTATCTTATTTTTCTTTCTATTATGTATTTTCTTGCAACGTCTCCATCTCAATTAATTTTATTTAGTATCTACCCCCCCAATAGGTTCGACTATTATTCGAGTCACACTCCACCCCGGTTTTTTGAACAGAAGTAGAGAGGTTTAATCGATTGTTTACTGCTTCTTGCCTTGTGGGGAGGTTGGTAAATAGATTTCCGGTTCTTTCTCATAAACTTGAAGGAATGAAAAGAAACTAAAAGTAAAATCGCTAAAAAGTCTTTCATTCTCTTTTACTTCCAGTAGCCCCCTTGTATCTTAGTAACATTATCGCCTTGATTGGGGTGCCGGTGAATTGATTAATGAATTTTAAAAAGATAATAGCACATTCTGAGCTTTTACTTGAAAAATTCATTCATAAAAAAAAAAGAAAGAATATTTGTAAAAATAAAGTGCAATAAATACAATTTCATCCCAAAAATATCCTTCACAAAAAGACGACAATAATTCTAAGTTTTTGGTCTCCTACCTATCTTTTATGATTTATTTACTGACAGAAAAAAAAAAAAAAAAGGGTTGAGCATATTAGCATTCTTTAGAGACCATCGGTCGCGACAGTAGGCAGAATAGAAAAAAATAGATTTTTTTTTTTTTCTTTAAGGGTCCTTTTAACATCGGTAGAGTGCAACAAAAAAAGTAGATACTGGAACTGGACTAGTTTTTCGTATAAGATAACAGATTGGGGGGAGTTATGGAAAAAAAAAACGAAATGGATATGTACATACATTTTTAAATTAAAAAATTAAAACATTCGCAAAAAAAAAAAAAAAAAAAAAAAAAAAAAGCTATGACTTATCCGTTTTAAACTCTGCATGTAAGGAAAAGCAAAATCAGTCAAATGTTTTTGAATGGGCTTCGAGTGAACTGGAGGATTAGGTCAAGTTTAAAAAACAAACAAAAAATAAAATAAAGGATTTTTATGCAGATATCAATTGTTTTCTTTGCAGTCTTTCAAACTGGACACTTGTGAACCTAATTTTTAACCTAAGACCAATAACAAAGTTAGAAACTGATATGTTTTTGACACTTTCTAAAGAAAAATTCGAGATTCTGACACGGTCTAGAGAAAAACTCTAAAAATAAAAATCTGCACAAAATTTTCCTATGTAATGCTCTAATGAATTCCTTTTTCAAACAATTGAATTGAGAATGCATTTCAAGTTTATGTGAGAAAATAGTTTCAGAAAATATTATTTGCCAAGACAAGGATAACAGTTAAATAGTCAGTTACGGATTGTCAACTGTGAAGAAAAATTTTAAAAAATAAAAAAAATAAAATAAAATAAAAAAATAAAGAAAGTGAAAGTTAAAAATGGCGAATAAAATACCACGTGGGAAATTCGAAGTGCTCCATTTTCAACGTTATAGAAAATTCGGTTTTAAAGTTCTTTAAAGAGGTGAAGGAGTTTATTTTAATCAAAATAGTTTCTGACTGCCTTAATTTCAAGAATTTCTTGGAAGTTGGGGCATTTACGAAATAAAAATAATTTTAAAAAAAAATTCATTTCTTCGTGTGAAATGGTGGACAAAATCCCCCCCCAAAGGGGGGGGGGTAATTCATTTCCCCACATTGTTAAAAGTTTTAGGACACTTAGCTCTGTAGTAATATGAGAGAGGGAGGCGGGTGGCAAATACTTGTGAGGTCAACAAGTGCGCTCGTAAATGACGTAAAAAAATATGCAGATGTTCTTTGAAATTTATTTTATTTTTTGTTTTTTAAGAAGCATCAACATTCATTAGCTTTTTCTATACGCGATTTTCAAAGTTTTTTTTTTTTTAAAACTATTATGGTGTGTGATTTTTAAAACCGCCATTTTTGCGATAGACACTAACCACGAATCAGGCAATTCATTTGTGATTATTAAGAGGTTTATTCCCAAATTACTAAGGTTTAAAATAAAATTAAACTTCATACAATGTAAATTAGAAAAGAAGGCGTTATGAAATTTTTAAGTGGATACCGCGATATAAAAATATAACATTTAAATGCGAATACAATTTACCGGACACACTTTTTTTAGGAAAACCACTACAGTGAAAATAATTCTGTATTTTTTCTATTTTACCAAAACAATTATATTCAAAAAGAAATTTAAAATAAAAAAGACAATCCTAGCCTGGTCATACGAAACTTAATTCAATTATTTCATTTATAAAATAAAAAGTGCCATAAATAAAAGATTTTTAAAAATCGCTATGTTTTTCTTAAGTGCGCCGGTAAACACCAAGTCACTACACTTCACTAAGACTAAGAGTGACCGAGCTGAGGCTTTTATCAAACACAAAAAGGAGCCTAAAACTGATATTTTAATTGTATATAAACTTCTTTAAAGCACTTACCATCGATTGATAGACGTAACTGGCATATAATTCCATGTTTATTTGTTTGTTAATAGCTGCTTCGCATTCTGGATGATAATTTTGTCTTGCAAGACTCATTTTCCTTGATCTAAGAAGAAACACCCCCCAAAAAATGTCTAAGCGCTTTTTTTCCCCTTTTAAAACCTCAACCTGGAAGACAGATAGACTCCTTAATATTCTTGAAATCAGCAAAAAAAGATAGTAATAAATCCGACCGAGCCGCTAAAAATTAAAGAGACACAAAGAATTTCCAATATTTACTCTTGTTTAGTTTTAGGGTTTATAAGCGAGTAAGGGGGAGACTACTTCCGGTTATGCCACTGCGCATGTGCAACAGACTGAGTATTACTTTTGACACACTTCCGCTTTTGCGCTAGTCGGCGCTACTAGCAGGGAAGTTGAAAAAATAATAACAACAACTCAAGACCCATGGGGTGCATCCGACCGCCCACACACACCAGGCAGTACTTCACTTCGGGAGCGGGGCGGGGTTTATTGCCCGGTGTCTCCAAAAGGGGAAGTGCTAAGGGGGCTTGGACAGATTTCCTACGGCATTGCCATAAATCACGACCTTCTTGTGTCACATTCGATCGCGACGTGATGGGCGCGCTGAAAAAATATCCAGGCAGTACCTCTAATTCGGGAGGGTGTCATTCGTTCTCAGGGTGCAACTTCTTCCAGTTAAATGCGTGTAGCTTAAAAATAACCCCTCGGCCAGATTGTCACCTATGAATTAAAACTATGAAACTTTCGTAGCAGTAAGCAACTTTTATTTTCTGGCTCTAACTTACTGCTATAGACGAACGAAGCAGAGAAGTGAATGAGGGAAGGGGTAACAGTCTAAAAGGTGTCTCCCTTTTGCTTCGGCTGGTCGTGATCACTGTCTTATAGAGAACATTGTTCTTTGTCTTGTCATCTTTATCTATAAATGTAATTTATCTTCATTCAGTCAGGGTCGCTTGTTATAGCACTTGTGAAGTCCACTTCACTTATTTGATAATCACCAGGAAAATAAACGTCTGAAACCATTTTTGTGACAAGTCCAATGTTTCGACTATTTACATTATTTGGACCATTGTCCTCATCTTTGTCGCCATATTTATTACAACCTGTCGACCGTTGTACGCTCCGGCCTTCTTCAGGTGGTTGGAATGTCGAACTGAACCCTTTATTTCGCTCACTGGGGTAGACTGTTCTAGTTCCACGTGCCATGCTTAATAGATATCAGTTATCTCCTGTTAATTCCCCTCTCAAAGTTCTCCACTGCCTTAACCGGGTATTGAACTCACACTCTTTAGGTCCTTTCACTGGATCTCACCAACGCCTTTATCCACTGAGGACATCTTTGTATGAATTTCTGGGTATTATAAACTTAATGTCTTCAGCAATCATTTTTTTACCAGTGCTCATATTGCAATTATTGCTGTTGTCAATTAATGTTTTTACCAGAGCTCATATTGCAATTTGTGTTGTTGTTATCGTTTTTTTCTCTGGCATTCCTTATTACTGGTTCCCATATTGTATTCATTTCTATGCTTGGTCGGCTCATTTAACAAGATATCGGCTGAAACTGATATTGCTAAACACGCCCCCTACTTGATTCCATCGCGAATATGTAATTGCATGCAACGGCTCTAATAAACAATTATTTCAGTGTCAATAGGAAAAGCTCGATTCCAACTAAAAGTTTTTAATTCAGACTTTAAATGATTCAGCTAACAAAATCCAGATAAGTTGCTTTCTTACATTTATAGACCAATTAGAATGACTCGTAAAGCAGCTTATCTGATACAGCTTATCTTTATATAAGAAATGCTGTCCACCAGTAAAGTCAGAGTTGAATCCGTTCGTCCGTCTATTCGAGTCGTAGAAACGCACCCGCTTTTATACACTCTCTTACCGAATACGCAGACCATCCAGTCGAAGAGTCATCGATCCACTTTACAACCTACCCACATACACTCACATCATTAGTATGACTTCATTTATTCAGTGAATATAATTTCTTGTTCAATAAGAAATATACATTTCAATTTATACTGTCTTCAAAACCGAAGGTTTTGTATGTTTTTATACTTGACTCATGAGCCACTCAAAGTAGAGTGTTACTGAAGGAAGTTGTTATATGAACGGTAAGAGTAGGAATTAAGTTAACGGTTAATGCAGTTGATGGGGACAAGTGGGAATGTTGCATAGTCCCCTCGTTCTGGGGAGGTCTTTTGGTTGACGGGGGTCAATTCCATAATGTTGTATCTTCTTTCGCTCGTATTCTTCCGGTCGCTGATTTTAAACTTATGTATTTTATTAAACACATCGACGTGTACATTTTTAACTGGCCAGTGGGGTCGCTGTATCACCTCCCACCGGGAAGCAAGTTCCCCGACACGAAATAGCACGTCTACATTCTTCGACGTCTAAAACCTTATCTCCCTGAAATCCCTTTCTATCTCTAACATTCCCACGCTAGTTATAACCAATCAAAAACGACTTCCTCTGTTTTCCTGTATCTGACTTCAAAGGTCAAAATGAGAAAATCAAAGGAGAATGCAATTATCTAAAAAATAATAGTTTGTCAGACTATTACTTAACAGGAAAGGTAACGGTTTGAACAGGTTAAAATTGTAGTGGTCGAAAAAGTAAGCTTTCTAAAATCTGTTCCGCAAAGGTTGTTGGGAAGAAGCTGTTCGAGTGGAAATTCCCTTCTTAAAGAAATACGAAGGGGATGTGAATGGTTCGTCCCAGTGTATGTGACGGATTTTAGCTGTAAAGGGTATAACAGGAGGAAAGTTGCTCGTCAGAACATATCACATGAAAATAGCGATAAAGTATTGAGTGGCTTATCTGCACACCCCTCCTTCCGTCAACGGTTGCCTCAAACCTTTTCCCTTTCTCTTTTCTTCATCGTCGTTGCTACCCTTTGAGCAACGACCCAGCGCTTTCAACGTTAAGGCATGTGACCGTTTTGAATGGACACCCATGTAGTTTGACGGTTGGCATTTGCCGCCAGTCAAAGGTCGCGTGACTTATCGTATCCCCCGCCAATAAGTATCCACATGCGGACAGACGATCTGCGGGCATCGAGTCGAGAAGACGCGTTTCCTGTCTCTCTCTCTTCACCATACGACTCAAACGCCTAGACTTCGGTAATAGACCTTTTAAAAGTCAACTTCTTTGCCTGAAGCTACCTCCACCATCCTTGACTCGATCCTAGTCCAACCTTGCGACTTTCCTACATAATACGAGATTCTCCCCCCACCAAAAAAATAAGAAAAGAAAAGCAACAAGCATTTGTCACGAACTCTTCCAGAATCTCCACTTGTCAACTACAGCGATAGCGAAAGTTTAAGTTCTACGTACTTACAACAATCTCTGTCGAAGGATCGTTGCACGTAAGAGAATTCATTTTTCTATCAACACTTAACTGTTCTTTTGCCGTTAACTCATCGACGGCAGGCAACCTAACATCTTTTAAACAACTGTTGTCACAGTATCAAGGGAACCTTACCTCTCATCCAAAGCAACAAGTAAGTTAAGAACCCACGAGCCTCCACACGTAGTACTTGTATTTTCTTGATCTTTCCCTTGGTTTATACTTCATTCTCTATTGACGAACATTTCTCTTGCAACTTATAAACTCTGTGATTCTATCCGATTCTTACAATTAATCTTTCCCGCGTCTCTGGCCCCTTTCTCTTCAGGAACATTTGGCGCCAACCATTACAATTTGGCGCCAACCATTACAATTTGGCGCCAACCATTACAATTTGACGCGCAATAACGTTCAACCTCAACATCAACCGCACGCTTCACAGATTCGCCAGACCTACTATCCAGAAACCAGGACCTCGACACCGCATTCTTTCCTCCTTCATCCAGTCTGTTATTAAATAAACTTATATTTGTTATGCTTTTCATACACCATTCGTGTTTGTCCATTCTCTACCGTTGCTAACCTTGTCAAGAACCGTTGATATCCTAAAAGAGTATCAACTACGCTTGTATGTGGGAGTCTGGTGGTCTGATACAAGGCCATAAAAAGGAAACTACACTAGGTGACCAGGCCTCCACTAGAGGCTCGACACATTTCGTCTATGGGGAAAAGGGTTGTAGGGTGGAAAACAATCACCCACAAGACACTTTTGAACTCTGTCAAGACTGAAAAGTGAAAACGGGGAGGATTCAGACCAGATTTGGCAGCCATACTCCATTTGCGGTTTGATCTGACTCAAATATCGGGATTTTATTCAAACTGGCAGCCTTCTTTGAGGTCAAGACATTTTTTAATGATAGAGATATTGCATCGCCAATCGGACACCGAACAACCACCAGTCACGATTAATGTGTGTCCCCTCGGGGATGCCGTATACCTTGAGCAACTATTTGGCCTTAAACTTAATCCAGACCTCAAATGGAACTCGTACATACGATCCATTACTAAAGATGCAGGAAAAATGGTCGGTTCCCTTTACCGCACCAGTAAGTACTTGACTCTTCGTCCTGGGTATGACGATAAACTACATCCGGCAGCAAGGCCTCTGATCCGGAGATTGGAGGTTTTGAAGAGTGTGGAACCACCTCTTCACTGTTAGGGTCCCAGCTATAGGCAAATAATGAACCCCCAAACAAAAATAAACTGTACATTTTTTTTATAAAATGAGTTTTTTTTTTTTTTTTTTGTTTAAGCTTATCACCCCAAGCAAGGCTGGAGGCCACTAGCACGCAAGGGGTTATAGAAGGTTTGGAGGAAGAGCAGATAGGAGTGGTAAAGGAGAGGATGTGGAGAAAGATAGTGGATCGATCAAGACAAGGGGGTTACAGAAGATTTGGAGCGAGAGCAGATAGGAATGAAAGGTGAAAGGATGTGGAGAAGGGAAGTGGATAGATCAATGCGACTAGAGATGTCGATTGAGGTTACACTTAAATAGTTGGAGATTGTATTTGTCAGGGAAACAGGAATAAGGAAGGGACTTCCACAGGCGAGATGTGCGAGACATGAAGCTATTGGAGTAGAAGAGACGTCTACATCTAACAGTTTCAACGGTGAAGGGGTGGGAACAGAATGCCAGCCTCGTAGGACGTTTAAATTCATGAGGCCTAGGAACCAGCGAAAGCAGCTCATCGGAGCAATTACCGTGAAAGTATTTGTAAAAAAGACAGTGCGAGGCAATGGCGCGTCTGTGAGAGAGCGACTGCAGACGAGATGACAATAGATCAAATTGCCAATCAATGCAACACTAAAAAAATAATATAAAAATTCATTTTTATCGTAAAATTACCAACAATGCATATTGTGACCTAGAAACTATATATCTAAAAAAATACCTGTACTCTGATAATGAAAAATTATTACAAAAAATCTGTATTTGAAAGCATTAAATTACGTACGAAATATTTAGATTTCAGCATTAAATAACTCATAGAGGTGTTGATATGCCGCTAAACAAAATCAACCAACCAACTTGACGCCTAGTGCTATCCTCTACATTTACAAGAGCTAGATCAGGCATAAAATGGAGTATTTCTGTCATATTTGGAAAGGAGCTGCCCGGCCCTCACTTTCCAGTCTCGATAGAGCTTAAAAGCGTCACCGCGTCCTTGTGGGTGACAAATTATTTTCCACCCTGCAACCCCTCTCTCACAGACGAGATGTCGCAAGCCTCTCACTGCTGTATTGCTATTTCTATGGAAATTTTTCAAACGAACTACATTACTTATTTCCATCAACTCCAACAACGTATTCTCTCGCACTTCCGAACATTAGAACTCCCTTCCCCTTACTAGCTTCCCTGATAGCTATAATCTTCAAATATTCAAATGTAATGTCAATCGACATCTTCTGATGGCTTCTCCTGATCCCCGTCCTTCTCTACATCATTTCTTCAAACAACCCTCTTTACTATTGCTCCTTTTAACCCATTGCGTGCTAGTGGTACTCCCGCCTTGATTCGGGTGAAATGCTTAAAGTTCTGACCGTCATGGATAAGACCCGTCATACTAGGTACATTGTAACGAACCACTCTCATTCACTTTGTATTCCATTGGTGAGAAGTAAGTTCCACTCAAACAGCTTCTTCCCACCAACCACTGCCCTATGGAACAGACTCCCAAGAGGATGTTTCCCCAATCACTACAATCTTAACCTGTTCAAGTCTAGAGTGAACCGTTATCTTCCTCTCCTATCCATATAAACTACCCATAGGTGAGAAGTAAGTTCCACTCAAACAGCTTCTTCCCACAAACCACTGCCCTATGGAACAGACTCCCAAGAGGATGTTTCCCCAATCACTACAATCTTAACCTGTTCAAGTCTAGAGTTAACCATTATCTTCCTCTCCTATCCATATAAACTACCCATTGGTGAGAAGTAAGTTCCACTCAAACAGATTCTTCCTGTGAACTACTGTCAATTATTCAGAGCCGGCACTAGGGTCTCTCCCCACACCAAAAATTTGATACGCACCCCACCTCTACTACATATCGATTTCAAAGGTTTCCCAACCTTGGGAGCCACAAACCTTCGAATGAAAATGAAATCAATCCAATTTAAATTAAAAATTTAGTACATATTCACTAATTATTTACTTTTATAATGAATAATATTTTTATTTTACAAAATCTGAGAAAATATTCTTTTTTAATATCTACCAATATTTTCATGACTAAATTTTACTCGAAAAAATATTTACGTTGCAAATTTTTACATTTACATAAAGATTAATCACCAACACATCTCCGCTAAAAAAAATGTTTTACAAAGATTCCAACACAACATGAACGGGATTGTCTTAAAAACAGTATTTTAGTTTTCTGGAAAATTTTTCATGTGTTGAAATCTTTAAACATTTTTATTATTAAGCGATCATTTTCTCGGTTTTATCTTTCTAGAAATGTAAAAAAATTGGGACTATAAATTTTATTTTAATTACTATCCGTGGAATTTTGGTTAGTATTACTATTAGTAAAAAAAAAAATCAGACACCCTTCTTAGTGGTTGATCTAGGAATAAAAAATGATTTTACCGAGATATATTACCCTCTTAATTGATTTAAAAAAAAACTGTTCAGAAAGAAAATTACAATTTTAAAAAAATAAGCGCTACTGAAATTATCACTTCTATCCCACCCCCCAGTATTCATACCCCCTCCACACACACACACACACAGTTGAGAGGTTCGGGGTAGTAAGTACCGGCCCTGTCGATTATTATAATTGATGATTGGCAATATAACTTATGTAGAAAAAAAAGTAAAATGTACAAAAAAAAAAAAAAAACGACAAAAAACCAAAAAACGCAGCTGAAACTAGCCCTTTTTGGGCTCCAACCTCGTCGGGGGTTCCTGCATAGTACACACCGCACCGGCTATGCAGATACACGATATGTATATTATTAGTTGATAGCTGACAATGTAATGTCAGTTTAAAAATATTTTTTTTAAAATGGCGGATGGCCATAAAACAGTGCTGAAATAAAATGGCAAAGGCCAAAAAAAGAAGGCGGCAAAGAGTCGGTGGTGTCAGGGGTAAGACGCGCCGGCCCTGCAATCATTACATTTGTCACCCCGGGGACAATAGACAGTGAAAACGAAAAGTCACATTGTGAACAGTGACTATGCGAAATCACGTTTTTTTTTTTCTGACACATGGGGACTCTTCCATTATATACGCACCAAGTATGTGGTCATGGTGATTACGAGGGTCAAGTTAGGGACAAGTATCCAGTATATTTCGAGTTCTCGCATTGGGATTGAATAAAAAAAACAACAATATCTGTCTACATTTCTGAGATGAGGTATTATGTACACTATTTACATTATTCGGACTATTGTCCTCATTTTTTACAACGTTCCGGCCTTCTTCAGGTGGTTGGAATGTCGAACTGGAGTAAACTGTTGTAGTTCCATGTGCCATGTTTAATGGATGTCAGTTTTCAGTTTTCTCCTGTTAATTCACCTCTCCAAGTTCTCCACTGCCTTAACCGGGTATTGAACTCACACTCTTTGTCCTTTCACTGGATCTCACCAACGCCTTTATCCACTTTATGTCCCTGATGACATCTGTGTATGAATTTCTGGGTATTATAAACCTAATGTCTTCAGCAATCTTTTTTTACCAGTGCTCATATTGCAATTTTTGCTGTTATCAATGCATGTTTTTACTCTTATTATCACTTTTTCTCTGGCACTCCTTATTACTGGTTCCCATAACTAACGTCTTTATCCACTGTGTCATGAGGACACATGGCACAGTGGATAAAGGTGTTGGTTAGATCCAATGACAGGACCCAAAGAGTGTGAGTTCAATACCCGGTTAAGGCAGTGGAGATTTTGGAGAGGGGAATTAACAGGAGGTAACTGATGTCCATTAGACATGGCACGTGAAACTAGAACAGTCTACCCCAGTGAGCGAAATAAAGGGTTCAGTTCGACATTCCTACCACCTGAAGAATGCCGGAGCGTACAACGGTTGAAACGTTGTAATAAACACGGCGCATTGGGATTGAATAAAACCAATATCTGTCTACATTTCTGAGATGAGGTACTATGTACACTATTTACATTATTCGGACTATTGACCTCATTTTTGTTGCCATATTTATTACAACGTTCCGGCCTTCTTCAGGTGGTTGAAATGTCGAACTGGGGTAGACTGTTGTAGTTCCACGTGCCATGTTAACAGGAGATAACTGATATCCATTGGACATGGCACGTGGAACTAGGACAGTCTACCCCAGGGAGCGAAATAAAGGGTTCAGTTCGACATTCCAACCACCTGAAGAAGGCCGGAGCGTACAACGACTGAAACGTTGTAATAGACATGGCGACAAAGATGAGGACAATAGTCCGAATAATGTAAATAGTGTGAATAAAACCAGTTTCAGACAAGGACAGAGGTTAGGTTTGATCTCGTGAAGATGGAGTTCAACTTAGATCTTAGATCCTCACACTGGTGTAGGAGATTGCAAAACTGGGCTATACATTCGTTTTTGTGGAGTTGGGTTTGTTTCTTCTGTTTGAGTTTTTGTGGTCATGGTTTCATATCCGATATTGGTACGAGGTCGCCAATCAAACACTATACAAGTAGTATGCATCCACAACCTGCACTGAATTTGTTACGGAGGAGTAGGTTATTAGGGAAAATATTTATATATCAGAAGGTATTTGTGTTGGCTGCGTGAAAATAAACTTCTCCACAAACATTTAACTTTGAGCATGGCACAATGCTTGTTGTTTTGATAACAACAAAACATTTTTATATCAACAATATACAAAACTGAAGAATGAATTTACTCAAGTAATTTAAACTGAGTTACAAATAGTTACAATATGTAGCATTTTGTAGCATATGTAGCAATATGTAGCATTTATAATTAATAATATAGCAGGAGTTATTTACCTTTAACTTAAAATTTTTAAAGCCTTTTAAGAGAAAATATTTTTATCTGGACTCACAGAAAAGATTTCAGTTCATGAGATAATAGTAAGTTTTATCGGGTTATCTCCTCTTCGTTTCGTAACCTTTCAACAGGGGTCTCTCTCCCACGTGTATAAATACTCGTTCATCCTTCTCTCTTTCTCTTTTTTTTTTCCTGCTTACGCCCACGTGTGAGCAACTACCACGATTTCGGCCGCGGGCCGAAACCTCGCACGTGGGGCGAGGTACAAAAACTTTCTCTTAACATCTCCAATATGTGAACTCTAATACACAACCAGCGTTTCCCATATTCTGGGAACACGCTAAAACAAATACACCCCGTACGGACATTTCAATTCAACACACAACACAATAACTTTCCATACAGACACTAACGTTTTATTCATGTTTTAAATTATGTATTTGTAATTCTTGTATCAACCTGTTTGTTAATAATATATATTTGTTTTGTACATATATATCTGTCTTGTTCGTTTTATTTTGCTTTCTTTGGACTCCATCATAGTCCAACATTACTATGTAGCGGGACTGGCCAGCAGGAAGTCTTAGTCCAGAGATTTTATCCTCACATTAACCCGCCGGTCCTCTACAGTTTCAATGGAAAGAATGTTCTTCGATAAGAAGGTGTTGTAGGTTGAAATTCGGTGTAACAGCAGTTCAAAGAAGCTTGTTGATTGAGAGAAAATGTAATTTTAAGTTGAATATTAAAAAGTTGAGTGTAGTACTAAAAATGTAGTTTTTAAACGTTTGAGTTGAAATCAGCATAAGTATATATAAGTTTCTTGAGTCGAAAGTTGTATTCTCTCGGACGGCAAGTTTGTTGCTGAAGAAAATCTTGCTGTTAGAAGTTGATACGTTTCTATTCCTTGTAGTTGAAGGAGTGAATGACATTAGTTAAGAGATGTGCAATGTTCGTACATACGTGTGTGCGTGTGCGTGTGCGTATGCGTGATAGCATCTTCACATAAAGGGACAGGCGTAATCTCTCTAACGCTACATCTTGTGTGTGAGAGAAGGCAAAAGAGGAAGAGTTGAAGATTTCGCTAAATATTTATAATGTTGTATGTCACGTGATAGACTCGAGACGCATAGACAGATTTTGGGCGGTAAATTAATATAAAACGGGCGGACGTAGACGAAAGCATGATATTGGCATTAATTGACCAATCAGGAGTCAGGGAAATATCAATGCTCTGTGATCCACTTTCTGCACAAAATTTGCAGTCGAAAGCAAGTGGTAGCAGAACGCTAAAAATTGACCTGATTACAGCCGTAACTGAACACTTCATCGTGGCATTGAGAAAACCACACTGGAGACTACTTTACGGTGTAGATACCATTCATGAAATGGGATAGCCTCTCCAGGAGTTAATCTAAGGTTATGATCCCTGACTATCAAGCGGATAACGCCAACCCGGAAAAAGTTTACTTCCGACACCATTAATGAAGAAACAAATTATCCAGGAAAGGAGGAGAGGATACAGTCGTGTTACCTTTGAGTGCACACATGTCATCTACCTAGTAATCAAAGTAACATAACTTCTCCTTGAGTCAGAATAATTGTGATTAAGCTGTGATCCTAGGCACCGAAACAAGCTTGCTCCCATGTAAGGACTAAAACATCCACTGGGAAAAGGTTGTTCGGCAGTGCACTAGTATCCCCATACCCTCATTGGGTTGAATATTATTGTAAAACATAACTACATTGTCGCAGTTGGCTCCTCCTCAGTTTCCTTAATCCTTCAACAGGGGTCTCTCTCCCCTGACTATAAATACTGGCTGACCCTTCTCTCTATCTCTCTTTTCCGACTTACGCCTCGGGCGGCCATCTCGCGGGGAGATGAGGTAAAATCTCTTTTCGACTCAGGCCTTGGGCCGCTACCTCGTACGGAGGCGAGGTATAAAACTTTCTCTTTTTCACTTACACCAATATGTGACCTCTCACACATACAGCGTTTCCCATATTCCGGGAACACGCTAAGGACAATACAAGTACGTACGGACACTTAACACAAAACACACACATAACTTCTCCATACAAACACTGTAACTTTTCATGTCTTCGTGTATTAATATGTTTGTTTACCCATGTATATCGGTCTTGATTGTTTTCTTTTGTCTTCTTTGGACTTCATTAAAGTCCAACATTCCTATGTAGCTGGACCGACTAGCAGGAAATCTTAGCCCAGAGAAACATCCTCATCTTCACACCACGGTCCGCTACAACATGAACGGAAGAGTTAGCATTGGGACGAAATATATCAATAAGTTGAGTAACAAAGATTGTAACGAATGTAAAATGTTTTAGCCCTTCTCCAGTCTTTTGAACAGGAGTAGAAATTTATACATTGTTTCCTGTTTAGGATTGGGTTTCCGGCTTCTTCTAAAGTCAACTTCAACTCTACACTTCTAACGTCTCCGCCTAAATTCTGAAATGTTATGTATTTATTTTCTTCCTTCAGTAGGAGTAGATAGGTTTTTTGAATAGGAGTAGAGGTTTATCCCTTGTTTCCTGTTTAGGATTGGGTTTCCGGTTCCTTCTAAAGTCTACTTCAATTCTATACTTCTAACGTCTCCTCCTAAACTCTGAAATGTTATTTATTTATTTCCTTGCTTCAGTAGGAGTAGATAGGTTTTTTTGAATAGGGGTAGAGGTTTATCCCTTGTTTCCTGTTTAGGATTGGGTTTCCGGTTCCTTGTAAAGTCTACTTCAACTCTATACTTCTAACGTCTCTGACTAAACTCTGATATGTTATTTATCTCTCAATGCGTACACCGGCCCGCAACAAATAATTTTATTTTTAGACTTCATTGTGAGTATTTTTTATTACCTGAAGCATACTTTTGAATTTAATTCATTGCTTTTATTTTTTTATAATTTCTTCTACGTTTGACACCATAAAATATTTAATTGTACCCAATGCTGTCTTTTTTAATTATTCTTAATTTAAGAGTTATTGAATTTACTTGTCCAATAGGTAAAAGTACTCAATGAAAGGTGGTAATTCACAATTATTTTCTTTTTGAACATCCATACAAAAAATAATCTAACAGTTACTAAAATGAAAAAAATTAAGATTCGTTTTAAAAAAGGTTAATGCTTGAAGATGGTTTAGTAACCCTCATTTCAATTTTCAAACATTTTCTTGAATTTCATTGGTTGTTAAATAAAAATAACCTTCGATAAATTTCCATAGCAAAACAGTCAAAATTTGTGCAAAAATAGGCTCAACTGACATAAAAAAAATCTTTCTCAAATTCATCCCTAATTTAAATGTTTCAAGAAATCCTATTGGCTAAAATATAAAAAAATACAACATTCACCCACGCATTTCTCAGAAAAAAATTCAACAAGCTACTAAGCCGCTGGAGCCGATTTTGATGTTTAAAAAAACTATAAATAGAAATAGCAAACAAATTTTCGTCGCATTTTGAGACTCACCCACGCAAGATACACACGGGAATTATGTGTCAAAATTCCCGCCAAACAAACTTTCTTTAGGAGAGATTAGAAAAATTCATACAACAAACTTTTTCACTTAATATCTTTCATAGAAAAATCTTTTGTCTAAGTTAAATTCAACCTTTTTAATCAAAAGGCAGACGACTTTTTAGACATTGAACATTTCCGAAACAACAAAGAATTTCTTCTCTATACCTTTGCACATCATTACAAACAAAGAAATTGTAAATTGTGTATATAAAATTTAATCTGTTGTTTCAAACATGTACTTTTTGTTGTGATTGAATATCGTTACCATTTGGCCATTTGTTATAATTTATGTTTGTGGATGTTGCATATTTTATTTGCTGCACAATCTTAAATATTCACGCAGCCTTCTTAGATCCACTACAATGGCATTAAACTTTATATTTTTCAATCTTTCAAACATATCTTTACTAAAAACAACTCTTGTTACGAACAGCAAAGGGATGAATTTAAAAATCGCCCTGAAACAAGAAATTAAAAAAAAATATGAAGTATGTTTTTTCTGTCAAATCTGGAAAGAAAAGTATTTTATTATGCATATGCAAGCAATAATTGCCAGAAAAAAACCTTTTTGAGTTTTATTGAATTATTTTTGGTAAAGGCTCCGAAAGAATTTTCCATATGTTCATACTTGGTACTGTAGAATCGTCCATATTTTTCCACTCACCCCCCCGTTAAAAAAATAGACTATTTCATAAGAGCTAGTTTCGACCAATCAACACCACACATTGCGAAACTCGGCTTATTATTGGTCGAGACGACCCCAGAATGGTTTTGCCGCCAAAAGTCCCTGGAGCCTGTTCTAACTTCTCAGAGTAAATAAAAGGACGAATCTCAGTCCAATTCACCAGTCAGTAATTCGCCTTCAGAGAGATTTCTACAGAGATCCACGCGTGTCTACATCTTGATTAAAGGACTTTTCGCGCGTCAACACCTGATTCAACTTTCAACCTCTTTCTGTCTCTCTCTGAACTCAATGCACATTTCTAAAAAAAAGTGTTATCTACACTACTAAACAGAAACTGCAATTCAAGCATTAAGATAAAAAATACAGTCCAAGGCGAATAACTCTGTCAAAGCAAGAACATACAAAAATCAACAAAAATCTCGCAATACATTACTTTAAAATTTATCCCTCGATAATTTTTCCTTAAATTTACATGTGAACGCTTTTGCTAAACAAAGGAACATTCCTGAACTTTAAATTCATAAAAATACTTAATTCACATTTCGTCAAACATCCAAATAATCAAAACTGAAACACAACCTTTTCCAAATTGTATTATAATTTATTGTATATAAATGTTCAGTGTTTTTTCTAGTTGAATTCACGACTACCTTTGTTTCTTTGTTCAATATTGCCTTGAGATTTATTCAACTTGTATGTCTATGCTTAATATTGTTGTGATTAATATGAAGAACATGCTTTTCACGCTTATTATCTCAAACCAAAAAAAACCTTCTGATTTCACACTAATTTCATAGCAATCCCAACAATACTACATCAGTAACATCTTCAGGGATTTTTCTTTGTAAACAAATTTCGCGAATATGCCCCAAATTAATAAATACACAAGAGATATCGAAGAGGAGGTGGTGAGACAGACCCTCCCCAAATATTTCTACAAAGTTTTCTAATAACATAATCTATTTCAGTATTTGTATACTAAGTATATTAAGTAATGAAAATTCCGTTTGAATTGGAATTCACTGATTTTTGTCATTTTTTTTAAAAACAGGGTGTTCTTTTTCCTTTTAACAGCAAAGTTCACCCTTTATAAGGCCCGGTGTCACTCGAGGTAGAGGGTTACGTTAATTTGTGCGGACAGGAGGAGGTTAAGAAGACTGCAGTGATCACGGAAACATCCTCTTGGGAGTTGGTTCCACAGAGCAGTGGTTCGTCAGAAGAAGCTGTTAGAGTTGTAGAACCCAAATTCTACATTATTCCAATACCTTTGGTCAAATCTGTGCAAAAAGTAGATCACAGAACACTTTCAACTTCATACACTTTCAAAAAAATCTCGAGTCCTCATTGGTTAATAAATATACAAGTAGGCGTGACTATCCACCCACGTTTGACTCATTTTTACAGCTCGTGACTGAAATCCAAGTTCGCGCCAAGTCTTTGTGAGCCACTCGAAGCAAATAAAAACAGAAACTCATTCACAATCGCCAGTGAGCATTATGACATCAAACGAATTGCAACTTAAGTTTTTCGTTCATACAAACATTATACAAGCTTAACGATATTCACACTCACTTACCAAAACTCACCAGTGAACTCTATTCCCATTTACACACCAAATTCCTTACGCAGAAGTTAAACAAATTCCTGCTAACAAATCAACTTTATTTCTCAACATTCGAGAACATTGTATTACACAAAACAATGAAAGATAGATAACTTCTTTGATCACAAAATTGCATTCAACTTTACAAACATTTACTATTTACATGAACAGGAAATTTTTAAATGTAAATTTTTCTCTTGCAATTAATTTACAGAATCTTCGATAACAGATTCTAACAAACATCCTTTCAAATCAAAACTAATTAACAAAATTTAATCTTTCACCAAACTTGAGTTCAACATGAATTAAACTAACAAGATTTAACCTAAAAAAATCCACTACATTTTTATGTAATATTTTCATTACAAAAATATATTGAAAATGATTTGTTATGCAAATATTTGCCTTTGGTCTTTTATCGCAAATGTTTCTTGTTGTTTTCTCTTGTTGTCTTTGCATTTTGCTTAACATATTCGTAGAGTAAAAAATTGTATAGATTGATTTGGGTCGTCAACACCATTAAATAAAAATGTAACCACCAAACTTTCCACTACAGAGTAGAACTTAGTTCTTATCGATGGAATATAGAGGAAATATGGGTGGTTAACTACAATGTAAGTGGCATGGCGGGTCCTTGCCGTGAAGGTTTGCCTCGTCGAATGTAGCTTGTCTGAGCACTTTCCGTGGAAGTAGCGATAAGGCAGCGAGAGGCTTGCCACATCCCACCTGTGGGAGAGATGCTGAAGAGTGGAGAATAATTTGTCACCTACAAGGGCTCGGAGACGCTTTTAGATTCTATCAAGGCTGGAAAGTGATGTCTGAGCAGTTCCCGCCCAAATATAACAACAGTACTGCATTTTTGGCCTGATCTGGCTTTTATAAAGCTAGAGGATAGCAGAAGGAGTCAGGTACTTACTGGAGCGGTTCAGGAAGCCGACCATTTTATCTACATCCTTAGCAATGGATCATATGTACGAGTTCCACTTGAGGTCATTTTGTTTTTTCATTTCGTAAAAAGACACATTAATTTTGGTGGTACATGTAATAATAATAGCCCCTTAAGAGTTATTGCCCTTACTTCACCGACACCCGGCATAATAAAACATGGTGTTCTACCCTTGAAAACTATACAGGTGTCTCCTGTCTTCTATAAATATTACAACAGTACATAGTAATAATGAAGAGTGTATTGAGATAAAACAAAACAATAAAATGGAATAAAAACTAGTAATATAAAATAATAATTATAGTAATAATGAAGAGTCTATTGAGCCAATGTTTTGCGATACACCCTTGTGCAAATTAATTGAAACAAAACGAATAATTCAGTTATTATTTACTTTTTTCGTATTTTCCCAATGCAACATGACCCAGTGCACATGTTAGTACTTCGTATGTCTATTCCACGAAGTCGTTTCTTGCAGATTGGCCACAGATTCTCGATTGGATTAAAATCAGGAGAGTTTTCGAGCCAGTCTATAATACTTTGATTTCCTCACTGGTGAGGCTTGCCAGTGAGTTCGTTCAGCGTTACAATTTTCGTATGCTTCCTTGTAGTAACGTGCATCGCAGACAATGGCTGTAGGACAACTAATCGACAGTGGAGACAATAGTGCCTGGGCGTGATAGAAATCTGATGCAATCACAGATAACGCAATATTTATCACGGCCAAACAAATTTCATCATACACCCAGAAAATAGGTTTATATTACTGTACACCACTACAAATGCCCTACTCTGAGGAAAAATATAAATCAATTACACCCTATCACTCCAGTGGGTCTAAAATTGACCGAATAGTGAAAGAAAGGAAAATAAAGTGGTTGTTTCAATTAATTTGCACAAGGTTGTAAAAAGCAACAATAATTGGATGGGATAAAAAATAGTAATATTATAATGTTTTTATCTGCGTGCAGGCGGTTTGCTGCATTTCAGCGGATATACAAAAATAGAAAGGGGTGTAAGACAAGGATGCATTTTCTCACCGGACTTATTCTATCTATACAGCCAGGCAATTCTGAGAGAATTATGTAATGGCCGGCGTTGTAGATGGACCAATATTATTTATATTAACGATATTTCTAACGTACAGGATTCAAGTAAACAACAATAACTCCAAATTGTTAATCAACAAATATATATTGAAAATGACATAGAAGAACAAACATGCAATAAAATTGTGTTCAATGTATAGATTAAGGGAAAGAAGTTTTCCTCCTTTAACCGTAGATTGATTTGTAATTAAATGTCCGAAGAAAGTTCTCTTGAGAGAAAAATGTTCAGAAATCAATATTAGAGCAAAGTTTGCATGTTAAGAATAAATAACACAAGAATACAATTAATCAAAAATGTGTTGCGTTATAGAATGGTATGAATCAACAGAGTTCTGGTTGATTGAGCTTGGCGAAAGTTACAGAAGGAAATGTAAGTTTATATTACGAAATTCTGTGTCTGTGTGTGCGTTTGAAATGTGATGAGCAAGATCGTAGATTTGTGTTGACGGCCGGAATCTTACTGGATCTTACTGACGACTTGTGAAAAGTCGCCCCTTTTAAGGAAAAAGGGTAGGCTCCCACGGAAACGTGGGTAAACTTAACCTTGCATTAAAAATATGTGATTGGTTAAAAATTACCCAATCACTACACTCGTACTAACAGAACAGGCAAACAAGCTCAAAACCAAAGGATTCAAAGAAACGACTGCGATGGCTAAATTGTCCTACATAAAGATAGTAGTAATTTATTAGCCAATCGCAGGCGAATAAAATGTGGGCGTGGAAAAACATAGCAACCGCTACAATTAGATGTCCTACCAGGATTCATTATTGGAGGCCACGATCTTAATATCATAATATATGCAGATAGCAGACACAAAAATTACAAAAGCTCCTATAGAAGGTAATGAAGGAAGGCGAGAAGAAAGGACTAAAGGTAAACTGCAAGAAAACATAAGGTATTGTCGTTAGCAAAAGGATAAGCCCAAAATGCAAATCAGTACAAAAAATTAAATATCTGGGAAGTGTTCTAACCGAGGACGGAAAGTGCGACACTGAAATCCGAAGACGCATTGGGATAGCCAAAGTTGCCTTCCAAAAGCTAAGCAGAGTATTAAGAGACAGAAAAACTTCGTTAGAAAGAAAGAGTACTGAACTGTTACGTGATATCTGTCTTCCTGTATGGCAGTGGATGCCGGACTATCTCCTTAAAGACAAGAGACTTGAGGCAATAGAAATATAGTTCTACAGAAGGATGATGAGGATACTATGGGCAGAGCATGTGAGAAATGACGAGGTTTTAGAGAAAATGGAAACAAAAAGGAAACTTATGCTTAATATCAGGAAGAGACAGTTAAAATTTCTGGGGAACACAATGAGGAAGGGGGCTTGGAAAATCTGATACTCATAGGACAGATTGAGAGAAAGAGAGACAGGGGGAAAACTGCGCATAACATACCTGATGAGCTAAAGTAAATAGATAGCAGAACAAGGCTTAGGAGAAATAACGAAAAGACAAAATTTATTAAGAGCTACAAAGGAAAGACAATTATGGAGAGCCATGATCACCAACTTCCCGAAGGGACACAACAATAATAATAATAATAATAATAATAATAATAATAATAATAATAATAATAAGAAGAAGAAGAAGAAGAATGAGCTTGTGTAAATGGTTGGCAGAACAGGGATTAGGAGAGATAACAAAAAGACAAAATTTATTAAGAGCTACAAAGGACAGGAAACTGTGGAGAGCCATGATCCCCAATGTCCTAAAGAGACACGGCACATAGAAGAAGAAGAAGAAGAAGAAGAAGAAGAAGAATGAGTTTGCGTAAATAGATTTTCAGAACAGGGATTAGGAGAGATAACAAAAAGACAAAATTTATTATGAGCTACAAAGGACAGGAAATTGTGGAGACCCATGCCGACTACATCCTGAAGATACACGACGCATAGTTTAGGAGAGACAACAAAATTTATCAAGAGCTAAAAAGGACAGAAAATTGTGGAAACCATACATCCTGAGGGAACAAGGCACATAAAAATAATGAAGTGTGCACTCACTCATTCAAAGTATTATTTTACAAAAAAACGTTTTTTTACACTGAAAACAGCACCACTAAGAGAGAGAAATTGTAAAGCTCGTAAAAAATAATATATTTACTTTATTTTAAATTTAAACTGAACCCTTCAAGACTTAAATCAGAAATCATTTTATTATATTTTAAATAAAAAGAAGGTAAAACAAGTGCTTTTGGCCGACTTCCGGTTAGTGGAACTCTCCTATGCGTGAAAACCTGTTTGTTAAAGGAAGCCGCCTGATTGTAAAGGCGGATAGTTTCAACTCGCTGAGTGAAAAACAGGAAGAAAAATGTCTTTTAATTTCGGCACCAACCCAACTTCGACCACCACAACTACAACATCCACTTTTACGTTTGGTGCTCCGACAACAACCACGACTTCATCATTTTCATTCGGTGCCCCGACGGCAACAACCACATCAACGTTTAGTTTTGGCACACCGGTCGCTACAACCACGGCTTCGGGTACAGGTTAGTTACACGATCATTTGGATTTTTTTTACCTCTATACTAAATTCCTTTTATTTTTTAAAATTTAAAATCATTAAATGTAATAAACTTCCCTCTGATTGTTTTACAGCTTAAATTATTCAGTAGTCCATCAGGACCGAGACAGTCTTTTTACGAGAATGACCGCTTCATTTGAGTGTTTTTGTTTACCTTTAAAAAACGAAAAAAAAATCTTTGAGGTTTTCAAATAAATTCCCCACCCAGTTGATAATGGTCCTTAAAAAAATCCCGTCTTAGTTTTTTTTTTTTTTTAAATTATGAACTCAACTATGATGTTTTTTTATTTTTATGTGTGTTTGGTGAGGTTTTTCTTATTTTAGTTACAACCAGGGATTGAAACCTCAAACCACCCGGGTTTTACTCAAAACATCGTGATCAGTTATCTACCTTAATACACTGATTAACCTGCTTCTCTTACAGACACCTACCATGGCCTTGTGCCAGACTAATCTAAGCTTGGTTAGACAACTCTGAAATCAAAAATTTAGAGAAGGTAATTGTAAAAACTATTCCACTACCATTTTCAAGGAGAGTCCTTATAACTCAGTAATATTCTAAAAAAGGAAGCTGTGGTGAGCCATGATCGCTTATGTTCTAAATGTCCATGATCAAGAATTGTGAAACTTGGGAGTGGGAGGAGATTCTCACTCTCTTTATTTTACATCTTTTGTTTAAATATCACATTTAGTTATTTGTATATAATACATACTTTTTAAGTTAAAAATTAGGGGATTGTATAATATGTGAGAAACAAATATTAACTTTTTGAGGCCATCTGTTGCCATATTTGGGATGGTATGACCGAAAATAAGTCATAATTTTGGTCCAAACTAACTAATGTGTAACAGTTTAAATTACTAACAAAACACTGCATCTGTTAAAATTTTTTTTCCTATCTATTAAACCTATTTTAGTCTGCTTTACTGCAATCCAACAACTACAGGCTGCACAGATAAATAAAAAAATTTTTTTCCATCTTATTGACTATCACGGATTGATACCAAAGGAAAAATTGTCTTGCATGACACTGTCGGTGCACAAAAAAAGGCTGGGGCCCTGCTGTAAGCAACCTTTTACCAGGGTTGTTTGAGTTAAATGATTTCTTTTTTTAAATGACTGATTTAAATCAATTTGACAAAAAGATTTAGAAATTAAAGACAATTTTTTTTTTTTTTTCATGTAATTTTATAAAAAAGAAAAGTGTTAAATATATCGAATCGAGTATTTGTTGTTCAGCTGGATATATATATATATATATATATTTTTGGACATAGTCTGACAATTTATTAAAGACATTTTTGATATGTTTAACGTTCTTTTTATAGATACAAATATTTAAGCAAAAATTTTTCTATGAAAATTTCTTGGACATTCAGGCCGGTAAATGTTATTTAATACTGTTTATTATAAACAGAGCATTTGCTTAAATACTTGTATCTATAAAAAGAACGTTAAACATATCAAAAATGTCTTTAATATATATATATATAGGGAGGCACAGTGGAGTAATGGATAGTGTCTCTGATTGAGGAATCAGAGAGCCAAGTTTGAATTCCAGTTGGATCCATTACATTCACTTATGTGCTAATATCCTTGGGAAAGGTATGAATCTTCTCCTCCTCCAAGCTATGCATACACTGGGTTCTATAACCTTTGGTGGCAACCCGTTTAGGAGAAGGAAAAGATCTGAATTCAAAACCGGCCTGGAGAGGGTTGGGCTATCTTGCCCAAGGAACACCACTTCTACCGTGGCTGCAGTACACATGGTACCCCTTTGGGCCACCAGATAAATAAATATATATATATATATATATATATATATATATATATATATATATATATATATATATATATATATATAATAATAAAAAGACTCAAACACTAATATTCTCTTTTCTCACTGAAACCCCTTTGTGAATCTTCCCTCTGCTAGATTTTAATACTCTCTCCACCTTCGGACCTCCCTGTCTCTCTCGTCTATTACCCCTCTATATAGATCACGGGTCCCCCCACACTATCACACATACTCTCACCAATTTTTCCTGGAGTCGTCGTTCCATTTTCATTTTGAATCTAGGTCTGATGAATTGGAGCGTTCTTACGATTCCAATGGAATAAATTATGACCATGGAATATTAGTGTTTAAGTCTTTTTATTATATCCTTACTCTGTCCTGGACATCGAGTTCTATCTGGATCATATCCTCTTGGAATTATTTTTATACATATATGTATGTGTATATATAATTGCATATGTATGTGTATGTTCACCACTAATATTGTCTATATATATATATATATATATATATATATATATATATACACACTAGCTCAGAAGCTGCCCTATCAGGCGGCATTTGGGGATCTTGATTGGGCCTTCGACATGTTCAGGAATTTGAGAGTCCCTAAGTCTATGTATATTCTCAGCACTGGAAGCTCTCTGGCTGCTGTTTGATCTGGGTTCTCATTTGCAATTAATTTTCTTTTCCTTGCTGCGACCTTGGCTCTTTTGATTGCAATCTGCTACTCTGTTGGCAGAGATTTCTTTTTGTGAGGCATACTGCTGCCGTATGCGAAAGGCAACAATAAACTCTAGAAGAACTCAAAATTGATTGCTGAATTTAAGTATTGCATTAATATCTAAGCTTACCTTTTAAAAGTTCAATGATAATTCTGCTGCCACTTAATTTAAAGACAATTTGATCTACGTAGGTCCTGTCCATACAAACAATTATTTTTATTTCATGGGTGACTTTCACTGGATTTTGTAATTACTTTTGATTATTCCTAAATTTATTTCCAAGTTATAAAAATTGTTATCGTACAAAAAACATTTGTTTGAAAAAATCAGGATTGCAAGTCTGGATACGGTCTGGAATGTTTTTAATTTGCTCACAGTCAGTCTCATTCGACAATGGTATGATATGTTGGGCTACAGCCTCTAGGAGTAAAGTTGAATAAGTGTGACACACTGACATTTTGTGTTTATTTATATAGATTTGGAAAATAAAACATTCCCGTAAAAAAATCCATACATTCAGTTAAAACAATATTCAGACTATTGTCCTCATCTTTGTCGCCATATTTATTACGACGTTTCAGCCGTTGTATGCTCCGGCCTTCTTCAGGTGGTTGGAATGTCGAACTGAACCCTCTATTTCACTCACTGGGGTAGACTGTTTTAGTGCCATGTTTAATAGATATCAGTTATCTCGTGTTAATTTCCCTCTGAAAGTTCTCCACTGCCATAACGAGGTATTGAACTCACACTCTTTGGTCCTGTCACTGGATCTAACTAATGCCTGTATCCACTGTGTCCTTGAGGACATCTGTGTATGAATTTCTGTGTATTATAAACCTTATGTCTTCGGCAACCATTTTTACCAGTGCTCATATTGCAATTTTTACTGTTATTATTACATGTTTTTACCAGAGTTCATATTGCAACTTTTGTTATTATTAGTTTTTTTCTGGCACTCCTTATTACTGGTTCCCATATTGTATTCATTTCTATGCATGTTCAGCTCATGAGATTTTTGTGGCCTAACATATGTGCTGATTCCTTAAGTTTACGAATTTTCCAATGGTGTCCTTTGTTTATGATCTCAACCTGATCCCACAGAGGGCGGTGATCTCCCTTTTCTCTCCATATGTGGTCAGCCACACCTGATTTTTCCACTTCCCCTCGTGTTACAGCTTTTTGGTGTTCTTGAAGCCTTACCTTAAGAGGGCGGCCTGTCTCCCCTTTATATTTCTTTCCACAGCTGCACGGGATAACATACACACAGTCTTTAGTCATGTTCTCCTCTATGTGGAGGGGGGGGGGTCTTACTCGGGAGAGATATCTGCGAAGTGTCGTCAAGCTTTTGAAGGTTGTCCTGATGTAATATTGACCGCAGATCCTTTGTATTTTCTCTGGTAACCCCTTCACATAAGGCAGGCAGACTGTTTTCTGAATGTTGTTGTCCTCTTGTACCCACCTATCCCAGTTTTTTTGGGCTTCTGCCATGTACCCAGGGTAGTTGTTACGTTGTAGGGTACTACTTATACTGACCAATTCTTTATCTAATGTTGCCACTTATGACTTTTGCTCGGTGTTGTAAGCAGCGGACGGTCCCTTTCTTTACGCAGTATGGATGGTGTGAGTTGAAATTGAGGTACTGTCCGGTGAATGTCGGTTTACGGTATACGGATGTCTTGAACCCATGCTCTGTTCAAGATATTAGAACATCCAGGAATGGAAGTGTGTTGTTACTCTCTTTCTCCATTGTGAATTGTATTGAAGGTCTTATTGAGTTCACATGGTCCAGTAGAACCTGAACATCTTCCTGGTGTGGCCAGAGTATGAAGGTGTCATCTACGTACTGTAGTGAACAAAAAGAAAAAAGTGACGAGAGGGGGGTTAGAGAGTGCAGTGTACCGTTCGCCAGCAGACCAGCTGTTCTACTTTCGTCATCAGTTGTCTCGAGGAAATGGATTGCGAGTCTCCCCTTCTCGGCTGTTACACCGTGTAGTTGTGAAACAGACACCAACTCAGATGTGCCTACTTCAAATTCCTCTTCATCCGCCAGTCAATTTGTACGTCCAACTCTGTTGCATGAAGTCCGCCAAATGACTTGCTCCACAGAGTTGGATGTACGAATTGACTGGCGGACGAAGAGGAATTTGAAGTAGGCGCATCTGAGTTGGTGTCTGTTTCACGACTGCCCGGTGTAATCTCCGAGAAAGGGAGACTCGCAATCCATTTCCTCGAGACAACTGACGACGAAAGTAGAACAGCTGGTCTGTCGGCGAATGGTGCACTGCACTCTCTAACCCCCCTCTCGTCACTTTTTTCTTTTTGTTCACTACACGTACTGTAAACATATAGTTGGCTTTAGAGATATAGATTCTAATGCCATTTCCTCAAAGTATTCCATGTATATATTCGCCATTGCTGGTGATAATGGCGAGCCCATTGCTAAGCCCTCATCCTGTCGATATATGTGTGATCCCATTCCGAAGTGTGTTGTTTGTGTACAGAAAGTCAACATCTCCATCAGATTATCTATTGGAATACTGGTCCGTTCTTCTAGGGATGAGTCAGAGGCCAATCTGTCTCTGACTACTGAGAATGCCTCCTCCATGGGTACCTTGGTGAACAAACTCACCATGTCTAAGCTCACCATCTGGTTGGATAGGATGGCAGCATCTTTGATTATTTCGATGGTGGGTGGAGTTTTGGACATATGAAGGAGACTTTCTGATCAATGGGTCAATTATATCTACAAGGAAGCGACTCAGGGTGGCACACAGCCTTGGCAACTAACAATCGGCCTGAGTGGAATACTGTCTTTGTGAATCTTAGGGAGGCCATATATGTGAGGTAGCTTGGTGTAACGCTGTGATAACTGTCTATACGTCTTAGGTGCAAAGTGATCCTTGTTCTTGATTAGTATCTGTGACAGTTTGCGTTTCGTTTTCATTGTAGGATCCTTTTTTACTTTGCTGTAGCTACCATTGCTAATGAGGTCTTCCAACTTTCTTGTATAATCTGATTTGTCCATCACTACAGTCGCATTGCCTTTGTCAGCCGGTAGTATGATGATGTTTTCGTTCCTTTGTAGGGATCTGATCCAGTTTTGTTAGGCCAAGCCACCCAG
>OZ038514.1:9365886-9398386 GCA_964036315.1 Acanthosepion esculentum
TTTACCCTCTATTGAACAATTTTTTTTTTATATCTACAATTACAGGATGGTTCATTACCAGGTTTGTTGTTTATCTCATAGAAATTTCTTAAAATATAGTTATTATGCGAGTTGATAATTTTATATGGGACATATTTTATACATATATAATTTAATACATGATATATATATATATATATATATATATATATATATATATCTATATATATATATATATATATATATATATATCTCCAAACCATGCACATCTTAGTTGATAACTCTTCTGAAGTTGACTGGTATGTTTCCAGTTTTCAGTTTCTGTTTGATTTTCTGGGATAAGCACTTATCATTATTTACTCTATTTATATTAAGACTATTGTTCCATACGCTATTTTGGCCATTGTGTGCCCCGGCCTTCATCAAATGTATATTAATCTGGGTGACCTGCAGGCAATTCTGAACTGAACCATGATAATCTAGTGGATTAAATCATTGTTTTATGAATTTGGTGAAATAGTATTTTGAGTTCAATCCCTGGGTCAGGCTGTGTGTACTCAGTGGAAACAGGGTGAGCAATAACTGAGCAGGAGTAAAAAAAAAAAAAGAACTAGATGAGATATCCCTAGAGAAAGACAGTGGAATAAGAACAGTCTACCCCCATAGATTAAATAATTACTTCAGTTTTGGATTCCTTGTAGCTTAGCCAGATTGATATTCACCTGAGACAGGCTGAAGAGCACAATGGCCAAAATGTTGTGATAGCAACAACAAAGAAGAGGACAACAGTCTGCATGTAAATAGTGTAAATCACGGTTTTCCTTTATTAGCCATGGCCAACATTTTGCTCACATGAAATTAATAAGACTGGTTGTTCTGTCCTTTTCATCCACTTAATTCTAATTGTTATTAGCATTTAAATGAAAATTCTAATTTTTCAGGGTTCAAAGGCTTTCCTGGATTTGGTTCCAGTTCAACAGGTGAGATGATAACTATTTAAAATACTTTGTATCTGTTTCCCTCCAACACGTGACACCCAGATGATGTGCAACCAGGAACACAATTTGAATGAGAATAGAATTTTTGTATTTCCTTTGTATATAATTTATTTTGCTTTTACACAGGTCAGCTGAAAAGTTCATAGGCTGACCAAGATACCCTCCCAAATTCAGCTGCCCACTTTTTCACTATTGATAAAGTTGGAATATCATCCCCTAATGTAGCAACCATGTCAGCATGAATGTTCTTGAGAGGTGTAAACAATTTTTCTGCAGGTATTTGATAACACGACAATGTCAAATTTTGTTCATTTTGAAATAGAAGTGGCTACTAGTTACTTTTGAAGTCTTCTTTGAAAAGTCAGATGTCAGTTTACCTGGAAAGAAATGCAGTTTAATAGTCAGCCTATGAACTTTTCAGCCCACAGTTGTACCTAGAAACAAACAATGCAGTTATTAATAAGAAGAGATGAAATGAATGCATACAAGGTTTCACAGTTCTAGCATCACTCCTTCATAGTCAGCCTATGAACTTTTCAGCCCACCATCATACCTTGAAAGAAACAATGCAGTTATTAATAAGAAGAGTTGAAATGAATGCATGCAATGTTTCACAGGTCTAGCATCACTCCTTTACAGTCAACCGATGAATTTTTCATCCCACTCTTGTAGACAAGGATTAGTCAAAAAGTAATACCAATCTTCAAAATTAAAAAAAAAATTAAATATTCACCAAATAGAAGTCCTAAGAGCCACTCAAGGTAGATGATTACTGATTGAGGTCAGCATATGGACATAAAGAGAGGAAATAAATGTAGATTATGAGGAGATAACAGTTGACTCTACACTTAAAGAGGTTAAGATTATTGATCAGGTTTGATTGATTAGTTTTTATGGTTTAGTAACCTTTGCAGGTTATTAAAAGCCAGAAAATATTTTTACATTGTTAGAATTTTTATGGAGATAATAATGATTTACTTATACAAGTCCTACTAATTAACCCATAGATGGAGGGGAGAAATGGATTCATACCTTTTTTCCAAGAGTATTTGAGTGTGAGTGAATATAACCGACCCAACTGTGATTAGAACTTTGCTCTCCAATTTTCAATTCCATTATCCATTACACCACCCACACATCCAAGGTTACAGCAGCCAGTATTCCCAAGCAGTTATTCATCTAGCTACTGATCAGGCTTGACTTGCTTAACTTCAGTGATAGTACATGTACTAGTGTTTTTCAAATGTAGTATGGCTGTAAGCCCTGTTGATGAGGGAAGCATCCTCTTGGGAGTCTGTTATACCAAGTAGCAGCTCTTGGGAGAAAGCTGAATAGAACTTCCTCCTTACCAATGAAATATGTAGGAAATGAAGATGATATGACTCAGCATATGTGGCATGGCAAGTCTGAACTGGTGGAACTATGGAATGTAGCTCATCTGAACATTTGCCATAGAAATAGCGATAGAGTAGAGAGAGGCTTAGATGTAAAGGTCTGAACTGGTGGAACTAAGGAATGCAGCTCATCTGAACATTTGCCATAGAAATAGCGATAGAGTAGAGAGAGGCTTAGATGTAAAGGTCTGAACTGGTGGAACTATGGAATGTAGCTCATCTGAACATTTGCCATAGAAATAGCGATAGAGTAGAGAGAGGCTTAGATGTAAAGGTCTGAACTGGTGGAACTAAGGAATATAGCTCTTCTGAACATTTGCCATGGAAATAGCAATATAATAGATTTAATAACAGAAATATGAAGCATACGAAAAATGGCATGCATAAACCAAAAAATGTCTATGGTTTCCAAATCTAGTTCTCAACATAGTCTTCTTCTGTGTCAGTTGTGGTATTCAGTCTTTAAATAAGGACATATAGTGGCTTCTTACTTGCAAGTTACCTCTTTCATCTCAAACATCACTGCAGGGCCACTGTCTGTGCTGTGCCTCCTCCCTGCACCCAAACATATCTGTGTTGTCCAACATGTGGCTCTTCGATGACATGTACATTGTTAAACAATTTGAATCAGAATTTAACCTTTTTTTTTTATTTCTCTTTTTTGTACATTTCCTTTAAAATCATTTCACCCCAAACAAGGCGATAAAGTCACTAAGATAGAAGGTGAGAGAAAATCTGAGAAAAATAAAACATTACTAAAGAGAGAGAGCAATAAAAGAAAGGAATTAAGACAGAAAATAATGATTGACATTGCATTTAAATTTTTGAAGATCAAATTGGAAAGCAAGAAGCCAGAGGCGTGTTCCACAAATGAAAGGTGCAAGAAAAGAAACTGTTAACATAGAACTTACGGTTCCATCTAGCCATTTCCAGTGTAAAATGATGAGACCTTGCTGCCAATCTAGTACTGTACTTCAATTCATAAAGTCTAGGTATGATAGCAAAGAGTTCAGCCCAACAATTACCATGAAAGTATTTATAGAAATGGCATTTGATTTCTTTTATAAATGGCTGGGCATGTCTAACTGATTCCATTCAGTTTCTTTATATTTTTCTTTTTTATTATTAAAGAAACTGTTAGCATAGAATTTACACTTCCATCTAGCCATTTCAACTGTAAAATGATGAGACCTTGCTGCCAATCTAGTACTGTACTTCAATTCATAAAGTCTAGGTATGATAGCAAAGAGTTCAGCCCAACAATTACCATGAAAGTATTTATAGAAAAGGCATTTGATTTCTTTTATAAATGGCTGGGCATGTCTAGCTGATTCCATTCAGTTTCTTTATACTTTCCTTTTTTATTATTGAAGAAACTGTTAGCATAGAATTTACACTTCCATCTAGCCATTTCAAGTGTAAAATGATGAGACCTTGCTGCCAATCTAGTACTGTACTTCAATTCATAAAGTCTAGGTATGATAGCAAAGAGTTCAGCCCAACAATTACCATGAAAGTATTTATAGAAATGGCATTTGATTTCTTTTATAAATGGCTGGGCATGTCTAGCTGATTCCATTCAGTTTCTTTATACTTTCCTTTTTTATTATTGAAGAAACTGTTAGCATAGAATTTACACTTCCATCTAGCCATTTCAAGTGTAAAATGATGAGACCTTGCTGCCAATCTAGTACTGTACTTCAATTCATAAAGTCTAGGTATGATAGCAAAGAGTTCAGCCCAACAATTACCATGAAAGTATTTATAGAAATGGCATTTGATTTCTTTTATAAATGGCTGGGCATGTCTAGCTGATTCCATTCAGTTTCTTTATACTTTCCTTTTTTATTATTGAAGAAACTGTTAGCATAGAATTTACACTTCCATCTAGCCATTTCAAGTGTAAAATGATGAGACCTTGCTGCCAATCTAGTACTGTACTTCAATTCATAAAGTCTAGGTATGATAGCAAAGAGTTCAGCCCAACAATTACCATGAAAGTATTTATAGAAATGGCATTTGATTTCTTTTATAAATGGCTGGGCATGTCTAGCTGATTCCATTCAGTTTCTTTATACTTTCCTTTTTTATTATTGAAGAAACTGTTAGCATAGAATTTACACTTCCATCTAGCCATTTCCAGTGTAAAATGATGAGACCTTGCTGCCAATCTAGTACTGTACTTCAATTCATAAAGTCTAGGTATGATAGCAAAGACTTCAGCCCAACAATTACCATGAAAGTATTTATAGAAAAGGCATTTGATTTCTTTTATAAATGGCTGGGCATGTCTAGCTGATTCCATTCAGTTTCTTTATACTTTTCTTTTCTATTATTAAAGAAACTGTTAGCATAGAATTTACACTTCCATCTAGCCATTTCAAGTGTAAAATGATGAGACCTTGCTGCCAATCTAGTACTGTACTTCAATTCATAAAGTCTAGGTATGATAGCAAAGAGTTCAGCCCAACAATTACCATGAAAGTATTTATAGAAATGGCATTTGATTTCTTTTATAAATGGCTGGGCATGTCTAGCTGATTCCATTCAGTTTCTTTATACTTTCCTTTTTTATTATTGAAGAAACTGTTAGCATAGAATTTACACTTCCATCTAGCCATTTCCAGTGTAAAATGATGAGACCTTGCTGCCAATCTAGTACTGTACTTCAATTCATAAAGTCTAGGTATGATAGCAAAGACTTCAGCCCAACAATTACCATGAAAGTATTTATAGAAAAGGCATTTGATTTCTTTTATAAATGGCTGGGCATGTCTAGCTGATTCCATTCAGTTTCTTTATACTTTTCTTTTCTATTATTAAAGAAACTGTTAGCATAGAATTTACACTTCCATCTAGCCATTTCAAGTGTAAAATGATGAGACCTTGCTGCCAATCTAGTACTGTACTTCAGTTCATAAAGTCTCGGTATGATAGAAGAATAATCCCCACCCCAAAAGTAACCATCAACCAAGTAAATATTTACGGCCCCACACAGGAAGGACGAATATTTTCCTTTTCTTAAATGAAATAAATGCTTACTCTTCTGCGCCCTAATGTAAGGGATGTGCTTTATAATGGTGTGTGTGTGTGGGGGGGGAGTGGTGAAATTTTTCTCATGGTGCAAGAGAATGAATTTGGGGTTGGGGAAATCATTTAAATGGTTCTAAAATGCAAAATTAACAAATAGGGTAGAGCTTAATAAGCATGTGGGGGTGGAAGATATCATAAAAAAAAATAAAAGCACTCTCTACATCTTTTCGGCACATGAGTATATAGGCTCTACATAATATAATAACAATAAAAAAGACTGATTTGACATTGAATAACCCAAAATAAATTAGTATCTAAAATCATTTAACCCAATGGTTTTTCATTCTCTTTTTACCCAAGGACTACTTTTACTCTGAATTTTTTTGTGAACCCTCATAACCATTTGATGGAAAAAAAAGTTTATTTTATTTTTTACGAATAGAAGTTTTGGAATTGTATTATAGCAATTTTAAATGTATATGCTTTATTTTGAAGTAAAACTAATTTAATCAAAATAAACTTGTATTTAACAGCTAAATTCTCTGGAACATTCATGTACATTAGTAAAATAACTCACAATAAACCATTTTAAAATATATAAGTAATGAATAAATAAAAAAAGTGCTCATTTATTCAAGAGATCCCTGTGGTTGATGCAGCTTTACAAGTTTTCTTTTTTCATATTAGTCTCCATCGCTGTCAATGATAGCCAAAGGTCACCCATTTTCACCATCTCTGTTACTATATTAATTAATTCAGGCATACATGGTGCGATGGGTAAATTTTCTATTTTTAATATGCACATTTTTTTTTTTTTTTTTGTCAACTACACTGTATAGTCGGTTCAGTTGGGCACTGTCTTTGAGAAAAAGAGCACTAGGATGTTATCCACTCTGCCATAAATTTGGAAATGGTATGCTGTACTGCTTGGCATTTACACCAGAAGGTCTAATACGAACATTTCAGTGTATTTGGGTGTCAATCTGAGGACAGTGCAGATGAATTGGAAAGAGTTGGATGAGTCTAAAGCTGATTACGAAGGTATAGCAGCTTAGAAAACTGATTCTGATAAGAAAAGAACAGAATTTGTTGGTGAGGTCCTCAGATTCAACACCGAGGTCTGCATCAAATGCCTTGAGGAGGTACTGCTGGCTCTGGTCAAGAGAGTGGCTGCACCATGCCACACAAACAGGAGAACCCATTCATAGCTGTCGGACAATTTCTGCAATCACATCACCCCTTACATCTGGCCACCTAACACTCCAGTCTGCAACCCCTTTGATTATTATGTGTGGGGCACAGTTGAGCGAGAGACCAACAAAACTCCTTGTTAAGACCAAAGATGAACTGAAGGCAAGGATTATGGCAGCATTCACCAAATTAAGCAAAGGGACTGTCCAGAAGAGTTGCACAAAATTCCAAAGACGTCTGGAGGGTGTGGCTGAAGCCACTAGCGATTTTATTGAATAAATTTACTTTTTAGTATTTCAAGATATTTTTGTGTAATTTTGATAAAAATATCTGAGATGTCAGTGTTTTCATTTTTGCATAATTTAGACGACAACTTATCCATCACACTCTGTATTATACCATTTTGGAATCAGAGTGATCCTGGGAGTGAAAATCGGCCTTTCATCTGGTGCTTGAACATTCATTATTGGAATCTGTGTCCTGATGAGGAAGGAACTGTTAAAAATTCAAATTTTAAAATAACTGGAAAAATGACTAATTTTAAGTTTTTAATTTATATTGAGTTTAAAGTAACACAAAAACTTTGTGAATTTAAAAAAAAAAAATGTTTAAAATTCAGTTTTTAAAAAAGTTCTGCAGAGTTGAAGAACTCAATTTTTAGCTTAAAATGGACTTATAGCCAGAATCAGAGTTAAAGTGAAGATTTGAAGTTCCATGAAGTGAATTGAGGAATTCAAAGTTATTTTTTCAAAATTATCATTGCTGTTTTCTAAACTGGACCAGATGCAGGAGGTAGCATAAAAGTTCACACAGTGTGGTTTTTAAGCTAGTGTGTGTTTTTATGTATGTATGTATGTATGTATGTATGTGTATATATATATATATATATATATATTTTTACATGTTGATAATTGTAACAAAGGAAAAAGAATGATTTGCTAAATCACAAACAATATTTAATTTACTGAAAAAACACAAAATATATACAAGATATACATTTAGCTATACAAAACTGAAAACACAGAATACTGGCGAAGTGTTATGAGAGAGAAAGGGAGAAGAATCACGTGTCTTAACTACGTTAGGACTAGCAAAGTAATCTAGTTGCTATTACTGGAGATCCACAAAATGCGTGTAAATAAAGATAAATTCCTAGTTTGGTCAATGAAAATAGTCAAAATTCTATTTACCAGATTTGTTCCATGAAATTCTCTTTTAGGGTTTTTGTTGGTCGCCAACTTTTCATAGAGATTCTTTCAGCTGGATATAATAATCCTTGAATCAAAAGCCGGAGTTGATACTGGCAGCAATTCCTTTTACACCAACTGACAATCCTTTACCAAAAACCTATTTTATAGGGGCTAACACCTAATTTGCATATTTCTAGATGTTTCTCGAATCATCTAGATTCTTCTTGAATATACTGGAATGATCTTGAATCTTCCAGACGTTCTATTTCAAATTTCTCTATTTTACAACTACTTCATGACAGAAAACTTTTTTGTATTAAAACGTAGGACTTAGTAGAATCCCTTACTATAAATTTTAACCTTATTGCGACTTTCTTTTTATAGAAATACATCCTCGTAACAATATATATATATATATATATATATATATATATATATATCAAAGGGAACATTGAAGTCAACACTCGGAGGTGACAGGCTGTTTCATGCTAGACACAAGTGGCCTGTCGATTACGTCTAGCATGAAACAGCCTGTCGCCTCTGAGTGTTGACTTCAATGTTCACTTTTATATTTATATTTACATACGCTCTATCTCTGATATTGAGCACTTTATCCCATAAATATAGCACACCCTAAAACTATATTTCTTCATATATATATATATATATATATATATATGTTTGAAAAATTTTAAGTTTTTTTTTTTTTTTTCCAAGAAATCAGTCATGCCATTTTCTTTCATTTCACTTGTACCTATTTTTACCTGAATTTCCTTTTTGTGACAATTTTTTTTTTTTTATCGTAAATTGGACCTTTACTTTGTGTTCATATCTGTGCTGTTAGCTTCTAGGTAAATCAATATAAATAGACCGATATGGATACATGACAGGTATGAAAAAAAAAAAAGATTTTCTAAGTGTAGCTTAGATGTGGCACAAGGTCAAAGGTATGGGGCACCAAGTGAGGATCGAACTCACTACTCAGTCATAACTGTTTTAGCGAGACATGCTTGCTAACCATTACATCACGCCATTACATGACTGGTATGAATAGACTAATACCAATAGAGAGAAATATGGTGAAATAATTATCGATGAGATAGAAAATCTCATTATTTTTGCCGTCTTTGGTATGATGATGCACTACGTCCATGTCCTGGGTAAGACAATAAACTACATCCAACAGCAAGGTCTCTGATCAGGAGGTTTTGTGGAGTGTGGAACCACCTCTTAATTGCTGGTGTTCCCAGGTCCACCCTGACCCGGGGTGGTAGTACCTGTTAGGGTCCCAGCTATGGGGAAAATAGTTAACCCTGAAACTGGGGTAAAAACACTATGAAAGTGTAAAAACAGGTTTTAATATCAGAAATACTTTGTAAAAAAAATTATTTCCAGCAATAAAATTTTGAAGAAGAAAAAAACTATTACCAGCTATACATTTTTGAGGAAAAAAAAAATATTACCAACAATAGTTTTCTGAAAAAAATTATTACAGCAACAGATTTTTGAAAAAAAAAATTATTACCAGAAATAGATTTTGATGAAACAAAATATTACCATCAATGAAAATTTTGTCGGCATTAAATAATCAATTGGTTTGGTTTCGTTTGTTTTACGGCATATCAGCTTCAATGGGTTATTTAACGCTGACAAATTTTTTATTGCTGGTAATATTTTTTTTTCAAACATGTATTGCTAGTAATATTTTTACTTGAAAAAAATCTATTTCTGATAATATATTTTTCAAAAATGGATTGCTGGTAAAAAAAGTTTTGCCTAAAATGTATTGCTGATAATAATGTATTGATGGTAATAGTTTTTTTTTTCTTTTACAAAGTATTTCTGGTATTAAAACCTATTTTTACACTTTCATAGTGTTTTGACCCCAGTTTTGGGGTTAACTATTTGCCCATAGTTGGGACCCTAACAGGTGCTACCACCCTGGGTCAGGGTGGACCTGGGAACACCAGCAATTAAGAGGTGGTTCCACGGTCCTCAAAACCTCCTGAACAGAGGCCTTGCTGTTGGACGTAGTTTATCGTCATGCCCAGGACATGGATGTAGTTTATCGTCATACCCAGGACGGAAATAATTAAATGGGGGTTGATGTACCGTAAAACAAACCAATTATTATTTTTGTTTATTTTTTAGTTTTATTTCTCAGCCAAACACGCATCAAGCGACAGTTTGGCAAACATGAAGTTATTAACAAGCTTCTTTTATCTTTTTATAAAATAACTTTTAGAATTCTATTGCTCAGACCAGGGTCAGTTGTGACCAGCCTGGGTAGAAGAGGGGGGGAATGTATTATTTATTTATTTATTATTATTTATCTTTTTCTTTTTTTTTTTTTTTTTTTTTAAAATATCTGCCTTACCAGTTCAAACACCATTTTTCTGGAATAAGACTTAAAACACCTGCATTAAAATTCATAAAAGATGTTAGTTTTTCCTGATCTTACACACACACACACTCACTCACTCACTCACTCACTCTCACACACACACACACACACACTACAGTTCAAAAGTTTGAAGAAACCTCCTGAATTATCATTGGGGGAAAAAAATCTTAGAGTCAAATGAAAAAAGAATGGAATCAGTTATCAAACTTACACTTTGAGAAACTTTTATTTTGCAGTAATCGAGTCTAAAGGCAGATATGTTGATGAGAGCAAAATTTAATCATAAAAATGCTTCTAAAAAAAAATCATGCCTCATTTTTTTTTTTTTTTTTTTTTTTAAACCATGTATAATAATTTTCTCTTATTTAAAATACTAAACAACTACTTTTGGGGCCAACGTAATAAATTACTTGGAGTGGCCTCAAACTTTTGAACTGTTGTGTATATAATATATATAAGAGAATTGAAACTGTTAATAAGCTTTTTCTGTCTCCAACTTTTATAATTCTATTGATCAGCCCTAGATAGGGGTTGTTCAGATTGAGTGTGAAATGCTGTATCAGTTCAATGTCTTATTTCAAACTCTGTTAAATTGTATGTGTGTGTACATTAAATGATAGAAGCATATGCAAATCACTCATACACACACATCTACATTACACACGTGCATACAAAGTCACATGCCACGCAGGCTGTGTGGAATGAACAGAGAATTAGTTTAATTTTACTGTAATTTTTTTACGAAAATCATAACTTTATTTTGGTTAAGTCAGCTGGAATAATTTCCCATGGAAATGATCCGATTAATTTTCATGTTTGGCATAATTTTTATCATCCGTTTCATTTAAGAATTGTGCTCCATGTTTTCATTTTCTCTAAAAAGAATAACACATTCTAAATATTCACAATTGAGAAAAGATTTTGTCTATATTTCTGAGATGAGGTCTTGTAATTATTTACACAACAGCATTATAATCAGTCTTCAACCAGGTGTTTCATTACCGTGCATTTTTGTCATTCAGTTTGAGCAGTTTAAGTTTAAAGTCAGCCCACCTGAAAATCAATATTAGTAACAACATTTGGGTGCAACTGAGGCACATCCCCAAATGGGGAAGGGGGTTAACAATTTGAATTGAGGAGTGGCCTGAAAAGGGCCATTTTTGCATTCTCAATCTTGCAAGGAAGAGAAACCTTTTTCATGGATTGTCATAATAATAGTATATGATAATTTTTTTTTTTTTATAATTCTAATAATCTTTTGCGTTAGATTTCAACTCTCTAAATTGATCGTATGCTGTTTTTTACAGGTATTAAATTTTGCCTTTGATTTTTGTGCAAAATGTAAAAAGTCATTTGTTTTGATTTTTCACCTTCAAGGTTGTAATTTTTTCCGGCTAATTTGGACTCAAAATTGGCACTGAAGAATTTTCTATCAAACAAAAAAAAATTTCATTGAAATCGGATGAAAACTGTGGAAACACATAAACAACACACACACACACACACACATTTTGAGAAGTATAGATATGTCATTCGCAGAACAGTACTGTTTCGCTGTATCACAGCTCCTCAGTGCGACTAGACAACCGAATACCTCAAGCCCGGATCGAAACCCAACCAATTTGGTGTCAGTCAGAGCTTCTACCACTGAGCCATCTTCACTTGACAGAATGAATCAGCCAAATCTAGCATATTGTGTTTACAAACATAAAGAAATAGATTTACGTTGTTTCGACCGTTGTCCTTATATTTCTTGCCATATTCACAACGTTTCAACAGTTGTATGTTCTTTACCCACTTCATGTCATGAATAAATTTTCTATGTTTGTTTATCTTTTTTAACATTTCTCCAAATATTTTCCGTTTATTTAATGTTGTTTGTTAAATGGATCATTCAAAATTTTTAACCAAAAATTGTCATGAATTTTTTCTTCTGTAAATTAAAGCAAAATTAGCTCATACAATTAAATTCTAATGTTTTTCACATTTAGAGAAAAATAATAGAAATATCTACATTTAAATCCTTCAACCTTCATTTGGCTTTTATAATCTATAATTTTTTTTGCTTTGTTTATTAAAGCCAAATTCGTTCTTTCAATCAGAACCTAAGGTTTTTCACATTTAGAGAAAAATAATAGAATTTTCTAAATTTGAGTTCTTCAACTTTCATTTTTCATCTGGGTTTCATTCACCAACTAGAAGCGTTTAAGTTTTGTTTATTTTTCGTAAGCTAAGTTTATTAAATGCCCAACATTCTTGGTGAAAAGTAAGATAGATTTTTTTTTGTTTTTTTTTTTTGGTTTTTGTTTTTTTTGTTTTGTTTTTTTTTTAGTTTTTGTTTTGTTTTTTTAGTTTTTTTGTTTTTTTTAGTTTTTTTTTTAGTTTTTATTTTTTTTTAGTTTTTTTTTTTTTTAGTTTTTGTTTTTTTAATTAAAATTTAATTTTTAGAATAAATATAATAGAATTTTAATTAAAAAATGTTCTCTTGTTTCACCCTCATCCCTCCCCAATATTCTATCATTCCATGATAGAACGACATTAATTGTTAGTCCAGTAGGCATTTAGAAAATAACTGAATTCACTATTCAGTCTATTGGATATGCTCGTTAACCATTACATGGATGGTTGCTATAATATATTAATTTTAGACATTTCTTTTTTTCTTTTCTAGGTGGATTTACTGGCTTGACTGGCTTTGGTACGAGCACGACAAGCGCTGGTTCCACTTTTGGGACATCTTCATTCGGAAATTCTACAGGCACCGGCAGCTTTTTTGGTGGTAAGTTCTTTTCTCAAATTTTTCAAGAACTAATTTTTGTTTTGGGGATGGGGAGTTATCATTATTTATTCTATTTACATTTGGACTATTGTCCTCATCTTTGTTGTTTTTATCACAATGTTTCAGACATTATGCCCTCTGGCCTTCATCAGGAGGCTTACTGCCACATCACATTGTACGGTCAACGAATTTAAGCAACATTAATCCTGGTCAGATGGGTGACTGCTTGGGAATACCAGGTGCCTTAAGTGTGGATGGTGAAATAGATCAGAATTGTTAATCAGAGAGCTGAGTTCCAATTCCTATTGGGTTCATTACATTCACTTACATGCAAATGCTCTTAGGGAAAAGTATGAATCCACATCTTTTCTTTCCCCAGCTATGGGTTAATTAGTAAGACTTGTATCACTAAATCATTATCATCTCTGAAAAAAATCTTACAATTTAAATAACCTGCAAAGTGCTGATAAACTGTAAAAAAAACCTGAATCAATCAGTGAAATACTGATTAGCTACACAGGCATATCTTTTATAATCATTTACATTCTCTGGAATAAAAATGTATAAAAACTACTGTGGCCACAAAGTGAAGGATCAGGTTATATATGGAATTGATCCCCCACTTTACATCCACATTATAATTTCTTCTTTTTTTATCAAATTCTGATAAGGTATGAATCCACCTCTTCTCCCCTTTGCTATGGGTAAATTAGTAAATATCACTGAACAATTATTATTTCTCCCCAAAAAATTCTTACAATCTAAAAATATTTTCTTGCTTTAAATAACCTGGAATGAGTTGATAAGCCATAGAAAACAAATCAGTCAATGAATTAAATCCTGATTAGCTACACAGGCATGTCTTTTAGATTTGTTTACATTCTCTGGAATAGAAATATATAGAAACTACCGTGCCCATAAAGTGAGGGATCAGTTTATATATTGATTGTAATATAGAATTGATCTCTCACTTTATATCCACCTTATAATTTCTTGTTTATTGATAAGCCATAGAAAACGAATCAATCAATTAATGAAATCCTGATTAGCTACACAGGCATGTCTTTTAAGTTTATTTACATTCTCTGAAATAGAAATATATAGAAACTACCGTGGCCATAAAGTGAGGGATCAGTTTATATATTGATTGTAATATAGAATTGATCTCTCACTTTATATCCACCTTATAATTTCTTGTTTATTGATAAGCCATAGAAAACGAATCAATCAATTAATGAAATCCTGATTAGCTACACAGGCATGTCTTTTAGGTTTATTTACATTCTCTGGAATAGAAATATATAGAAACTACCGTGGCCATAAAGTGAGGGATCAGTTTATATATTGATTGTAATATAGAATTGATCTCTCACTTTATATCCCCCTTATAATTTATTGTTTATTGATAAGCCATAGAAAACGAATCAATCAATTAATGAAATCCTGATTAGCTACACAGGCATGTCTTTTAGGTTTATTTACATTCTCTGGAATAGAAATATATAGAAACTACCGTGCCCATAAAGTGAGGGATCAGTTTATATATTGATTGTAATATAGAATTGATCTCTCACTTTATATCCACCTTATAATTTCTTGTTTATTGATAAGCCATAGAAAACGAATCAATCAATTAATGAAATCCTGATTAGCTACACAGGCATGTCTTTTAGGTTTATTTACATTCTCTGAAATAGAAATATATAGAAACTACCGTGCCCATAAAGTGAGGGATCAGTTTATATATTGATTGTAATATAGAATTGATCTCTCACTTTATATCCACCTTATAATTTCTTGTTTATTGATAAGCCATAGAAAACGAATCAATCAATTAATGAAATCCTGATTAGCTACACAGGCATGTCTTTTAGGTTTATTTACATTCTCTGGAATAGAAATATATAGAAACTACCGTGGCCATAAAGTGAGGGATCAGTTTATATATTGATTGTAATATAGAATTGATCTCTCACTTTATATCCCCCTTATAATTTATTGTTTATTGATAAGCCATAGAAAACGAATCAATCAATTAATGAAATCCTGATTAGCTACACAGGCATGTCTTTTAGGTTTATTTACATTCTCTGGAATAGAAATATATAGAAACTACCGTGCCCATAAAGTGAGGGATCAGTTTATATATTGATTGTAATATAGAATTGATCTCTCACTTTATATCCACCTTATAATTTCTTGTTTATTGATAAGCCATAGAAAACGAATCAATCAATTAATGAAATCCCGATTAGCTACACAGGCATGTCTTTTAGGTTTATTTACATTCTCTGGAATAGAAATATATAGAAACTACCGTGCCCATAAAGTGAGGGATCAGTTTATATATTGATTGTAATATAGAATTGATCTCTCACTTTATATCCACCTTATAATTTCTTGTTTATTGATAAGCCATAGAAAACGAATCAATCAATTAATGAAATCCTGATTAGCTACACAGGCATGTCTTTTAGGTTTATTTACATTCTCTGAAATAGAAATATATAGAAACTACCGTGCCCATAAAGTGAGGGATCAGTTTATATATTGATTGTAATATAGAATTGATCTCTCACTTTATATCCCCCTTATAATTTATTGTTTATTGATAAGCCATAGAAAACGAATCAATCAATTAATGAAATCCTGATTAGCTACACAGGCATGTCTTTTAGGTTTATTTACATTCTCTGGAATAGAAATATATAGAAACTACCGTGCCCATAAAGTGAGGGATCAGTTTATATATTGATTGTAATATAGAATTGATCTCTCACTTTATATCCCCCTTATAATTTATTGTTTGTTGATAAGCCATAGAAAACGAATCAATCAATGAATGAAATCCTGATTAGCTACACAGGCATGTCTTTTAGGTTTATTTACATTCTCTGAAATAGAAATATATAGAAACTACCGTGCCCATAAAGTGAGGGATCAGTTTATATATTGATTGTAATATAGAATTGATCTCTCACTTTATATCCACCTTATAATTTCTTGTTTATTGATAAGCCATAGAAAACGAATCAATCAATGAATGAAATCCTGATTAGCTACACAGGCATGTCTTTTAGGTTTATTTACATTCTCTGAAATAGAAATATATAGAAACTACCGTGCCCATAAAGTGAGGGATCAGTTTATATATTGATTGTAATATAGAATTGATCTCTCACTTTATATCCCCCTTATAATTTATTGTTTGTTGATAAGCCATAGAAAACGAATCAATCAATGAATGAAATCCTGATTAGCTACACAGGCATGTCTTTTAGGTTTATTTACATTCTCTGAAATAGAAATATATAGAAACTACCGTGCCCATAAAGTGAGGGATCAGTTTATATATTGATTGTAATATAGAATTGATCTCTCACTTTATATCCACCTTATAATTTCTTGTTTATTGATAAGCCATAGAAAACGAATCAATCAATGAATGAAATCCTGATTAGCTACACAGGCATGTCTTTTAGGTTTATTTACATTCTCTGAAATAGAAATATATAGAAACTACCGTGCCCATAAAGTGAGGGATCAGTTTATATATTGATTGTAATATAGAATTGATCTCTCACTTTATATCCACCTTATAATTTCTTGTTTATTGATAAGCCATAGAAAACGAATCAATCAATGAATGAAATCCTGATTAGCTACACAGGCATGTCTTTTAGGTTTATTTACATTCTCTGAAATAGAAATATATAGAAACTACCGTGCCCATAAAGTGAGGGATCAGTTTATATATTGATTGTAATATAGAATTGATCTCTCACTTTATATCCACCTTATAATTTCTTGTTTATTGATAAGCCATAGAAAACGAATCAATCAATGAATGAAATCCTGATTAGCTACACAGGCATGTCTTTTAGGTTTATTTACATTCTCTGAAATAGAAATATATAGAAACTACCGTGCCCATAAAGTGAGGGATCAGTTTATATATTGATTGTAATATAGAATTGATCTCTCACTTTATATCCCCCTTATAATTTATTGTTTATTGATAAGCCATAGAAAACGAATCAATCAATTAATGAAATCCTGATTAGCTACACAGGCATGTCTTTTAGGTTTATTTACATTCTCTGAAATAGAAATATATAGAAACTACCGTGCCCATAAAGTGAGGGATCAGTTTATATATTGATTGTAATATAGAATTGATCTCTCACTTTATATCCACCTTATAATTTCTTGTTTATTGATAAGCCATAGAAAACGAATCAATCAATTAATGAAATCCTGATTAGCTACACAGGCATGTCTTTTAGGTTTATTTACATTCTCTGGAATAGAAATATATAGAAACTACCGTGGCCATAAAGTGAGGGATCAGTTTATATATTGATTGTAATATAGAATTGATCTCTCACTTTATATCCCCCTTATAATTTATTGTTTATTGATAAGCCATAGAAAACGAATCAATCAATTAATGAAATCCCGATTAGCTACACAGGCATGTCTTTTAGGTTTATTTACATTCTCTGGAATAGAAATATATAGAAACTACCGTGCCCATAAAGTGAGGGATCAGTTTATATATTGATTGTAATATAGAATTGATCTCTCACTTTATATCCACCTTATAATTTCTTGTTTATTGATAAGCCATAGAAAACGAATCAATCAATTAATGAAATCCTGATTAGCTACACAGGCATGTCTTTTAGGTTTATTTACATTCTCTGAAATAGAAATATATAGAAACTACCGTGCCCATAAAGTGAGGGATCAGTTTATATATTGATTGTAATATAGAATTGATCTCTCACTTTATATCCACCTTATAATTTCTTGTTTATTGATAAGCCATAGAAAACGAATCAATCAATTAATGAAATCCTGATTAGCTACACAGGCATGTCTTTTAGGTTTATTTACATTCTCTGAAATAGAAATATATAGAAACTACCGTGCCCATAAAGTGAGGGATCAGTTTATATATTGATTGTAATATAGAATTGATCTCTCACTTTATATCCACCTTATAATTTCTTGTTTATTGATAAGCCATAGAAAACGAATCAATCAATCAATGAAATCCTGATTAGCTACACAGGCATGTCTTTTAGGTTTATTTACATTCTCTGAAATAGAAATATATAGAAACTACCGTGCCCATAAAGTGAGGGATCAGTTTATATATTGATTGTAATATAGAATTGATCTCTCACTTTATATCCACCTTATAATTTCTTGTTTATTGATAAGCCATAGAAAACGAATCAATCAATCAATGAAATCCTGATTAGCTACACAGGCATGTCTTTTAGGTTTATTTACATTCTCTGAAATAGAAATATATAGAAACTACCGTGCCCATAAAGTGAGGGATCAGTTTATATATTGATTGTAATATAGAATTGATCTCTCACTTTATATCCACCTTATAATTTCTTGTTTATTGATAAGCCATAGAAAACGAATCAATCAATCAATGAAATCCTGATTAGCTACACAGGCATGTCTTTTAGGTTTATTTACATTCTCTGGAATAGAAATATATAGAAACTACCGTGCCCATAAAGTGAGGGATCAGTTTATATATTGATTGTAATATAGAATTGATCTCCCACTTTATATCCACCTTATAATTTCTTGTTTATTGATAAGCCATAGAAAACGAATCAATCAATCAATGAAATCCTGATTAGCTACACAGGCATGTCTTTTAGGTTTATTTACATTCTCTGAAATAGAAATATATAGAAACTACCGTGCCCATAAAGTGAGGGATCAGTTTATATATTGATTGTAATATAGAATTGATCTCTCACTTTATATCCACCTTATAATTTCTTGTTTATTGATAAGCCATAGAAAACGAATCAATCAATCAATGAAATCCTGATTAGCTACACAGGCATGTCTTTTAGGTTTATTTACATTCTCTGGAATAGAAATGTATAGAAACTATCAGGCCATAAAGTGAGGGATCAGTTTATATATTGATTGTAATATAGAATTGATCTCCCACTTTATATCCACCTTATAATTTCTTGTTTATTGATAAGCCATAGAAAACGAATCAATCAATCAATGAAATCCTGATTAGCTACACAGGCATGTCTTTTAGGTTTATTTACATTCTCTGAAATAGAAATATATAGAAACTACCGTGCCCATAAAGTGAGGGATCAGTTTATATATTGATTGTAATATAGAATTGATCTCCCACTTTATATCCACCTTATAATTTCTTGTTTATTGATAAGCCATAGAAAACGAATCAATCAATCAATGAAATCCTGATTAGCTACACAGGCATGTCTTTTAGGTTTATTTACATTCTCTGGAATAGAAATATATAGAAACTACCGTGCCCATAAAGTGAGGGATCAGTTTATATATTGATTGTAATATAGAATTGATCTCCCACTTTATATCCACCTTATAATTTCTTGTTTATTGATAAGCCATAGAAAACGAATCAATCAATGAATGAAATCCTGATTAGCTACACAGGCATGTCTTTTAGGTTTATTTACATTCTCTGGAATAGAAATATATAGAAACTATCTGACCATAAAGTGAGGGATCAGTTTATATGTTGATGCTAATACTGGATTGATCCCCCACTTTATATACACATTATAATTTCTTTTGTTTATTGAATTCTGATTATGTATGAATCCACCTCTTCTCCCCCAGTTATGGATTAATTAGTAAGACTTGTATCATTGAAACATTATCTCCACCAATCAAATTTTTAGAATCTAAAAGTATTTTCTGGCTTTAAATAACCTGCAAAGGGTTGATAAACCGTGGAAAATGAATCAATCAATAAAAAGCCCTCAGGTTTATACCAATCTGGGTAACTTGCAGGGAATTCTGAACTGAACCCTTTATTTAATCTGTGGGGGTAGACTGTTCCATTCCACTGTCCGGAGATATCTTGTTTAGTTCTTAATTTTTGTCCTGCTCAGTTATTGCTCACCCTGTTTCTACTGAGTTCAAGTACAGACTGCCCAGCCCAGGGATTGAACTCACAATTACTATGTCACCAAATTCATGAGCCACTGCTTTAATCCACTCGTTCATTTTAAACTAATAGTTAAACTATTTAATCCAAAATGATGATCCATCTCAAGAATATGGCTTCTCTCCAGTATGTGATCATATATGTTGATTTAAGTTTGATTTTATGGAAAATGAAGAGCCACACACTTCACAAGAATATGGCTTCTCTCCAGTATGTGTTCGCATATGCTTGTTTAATATTGACTTTTCAGAAAATGCAGAACCACACACTTCACAAGAATAAGGCTTCTCGCCAGTGTGTGTTCACATATGAATTACCATATATGCCTTATGTGAAAAGGAAGAACCACACACTTCACAAGTATATGCTTTCTCTCCAGTATTTGTTTGCATTTTAAGCCTTAAATTTGATGTCATTAAAAAAGAAGTGTAAGATAAAAATAAGGCTTCTCTCCAGTATGTGTGTAAATATACCTGTTTACCTCTGATTTATATGAAATAGAACATTTACACACTTGACATGAATATAATTTCTCTCCAGTATGTGTTTGAGATGCTGCCTCAAATTTAACTTAACAGAAGAGACACACTGAAGAAATTTACATCCTCAGGTTTCAGAACAATATTTTCTTCTGAGTAGGTATGAAGATTATTTCTGCTTTGGGGTCAATAAGAAAATGATGATCCATTCAAGTTGGTTAAATCATTTTAAGGTGAAAAATCTGGAAAAGATTAAAAAGAAATTTAGAAAAGCATATCTTAAGAAATTAAGTCAGATGCACGTGAAGAAAAGCCAGGGTGTATAATGGCCAAAATATTGTCACTTAGAACAAAATAAGAATAATTGTCTGAATAAACTAATAATTGATCAAGGGTGCAAATATTTTGGTAATGTATAATAGTTGGATGGTGATGCAAATGCGAGTATATTGTATAATATTTGATCTAGAGTGCAAATATGTGGTTAACTCTTTGGAGACGAAGCCTCATTTAGAGTTTCAGTGCCAAGATGACGAAGCCCTTTTCACAATACCTCACATGGAGCACAAAAAAAAAAAATCTATAGAATCACAGAACATGGCAAACTATCATAGAAACCACCATTGAAAAGGTCCAAGTGTGCAAGAAATGTGAGAAGCAATCTGATTGGCTGCTATGAAGACCAGCCAGCTAATAACAAGGCTTGTATTATCACACTGATGGATTAGCTCAGTTGATGAGATTGGCCCAGCCACCTTCTTTATCATTTGACTTTTCGGCTGATAGATCAGCCCTGTCGTTTCCTAAGGGTTAATATATAATAGTTGATCTCAGGTGCAAATTCATGGGTAATGTATGATAGTGGCTGAAGGTGCAATTTTATGTGCATAATAATTGCTTAAATATGCAAATTCTAATCTGGGAATATTGGGATATGACACTTTATAGTTAATCTAATGTCTTTTTTTTTCTTTTCTTTTGGCAGTTGTTTATTTGAACATCAGTGAAATCTTGTATGTTGCCCAAGTTTGACAAATTCCGTTCAACAGTTTTTCTGGTTTTTCAGGTTTTGGTACAAACACAACGAGTAGCGGTTCCACTTTTGGGAGTTCGGCTGGCACAGGCGGCTTTTTTGGCAGTAAGTGTGTTATTTTGTCTCTTCTCCCAAGAATAGCCAAAGGTTTTGCAGCTGTTGGAATTCGCAAATGTTCTGCCTTTACTTGATTGAATCATTCATAGAATAATTCCTATTGTGATTGAAACAATTGCCATCTTTTCATCAATATATTCTTCCGTCTTTGAGTTATTTTTCAACCAATAATCTTGGAAGATCAGTCTGCAAGACAAAATAGAGGGTACAGGAAAGATTTTTTTATTTATTTTTTTTAAATACAGTATCCAAATTTGGATGCAAGATGACAAATAGAAAGAAAAAATCAATATTGAAACATTGAGTGACAAAATTGGAAAAATATTCTATATAATATCTTGTCTTTTAAAAGGCTTTCCTCAAACTAAAGTAATTTTCTTGATTAAATTATATTTATATTCAAATGTTATTTTTAGTCAATACTTACACTGGAGTAGACACTATCTATTTTAGACAGTATTTTATTCTGTCTTGTAAGAAAGAGAAGCTGTTAGCCTAGAACTTACGGTTAGATCTCAATTTAGCTGTTAGCCTAGAACTTACGGTTAGGTCAATTTCAATCCAAGTTGGAATGACTGCAGAACACTTGCCCTTACCCTTTTATAGGCAGAAGTCCACAAATGCATGCTGGGATATTTTTCTTAGCCAATAAAACAGGCCAGTTTGATATGACTCAGTCCAGATCTGCCTTGTCTAGAAGACATATTGCTGCATTTGCTTGTCCAAACTTCCTTGTGTGTGTTGACACAAATTTTTAGTTTGCAAATTTTTTGCCTCCTTATCTGTTAATTTGCTTTGCATATATTGTTTGCTTATTTGCTTGTTTGCTTGATATTATTTCATTTCTGCCCCTTTTTTCTTTTTATTGTAAATTCTGTTTGTTGGACAGTTCTGTTATTTCTTTTGCATTTGACCATGATTACTCACTCCACACATCTAGCCAAATCAACTGTAAAATGATGAGACCTAACGGCCAATCTAGTACTGCGCATTAATTCATAAACACAAAGTACTGTAAAGGAAAGTTTCTCAGAATGATAACTTGGCAGAGATTTCTCCGTTGGCTATATTGTCCTGATGTTGTATCATAATTATGATAACTCCTTGTATGAGAATTTCAGACACTCTCATGTCTGTCTATTAATTATTATTTTTTTTTTATCCTATCGGTTGTCAATCTTAGTAGAAGTCTTTGAATCCACAATTCTGTGCTGCAATTGTGAACCCTATAATGCTTTCCATAGCTGTATAATATTGCCAGGGTTACATATGCTTTTGAATCAGTTTTTTTTTTTTTTTTTTTTTTTTTTTTTTTTTAAACGTATCACCCCAAGCAAGGCCGGTGGCCACTATCACGCATGGGGTTACAGAAGGGTTGGAGGAAGAGCAGATAGGAGTGGTAAAGGAAGGGATGTGGAGAAAGAGAAGGACGGAGGGTCGATCAATGCAGGGGGGTTACGGAAGATATAGAGCGAGAGCAGATAGGAATGAAAGATGTCAGGAAGTGGAGAAGGGAAGTGGATAGATCAAGGCAATTGGAGATGATTGACGCTACACTTAAACCGTTGGAGATTGTATTTGTCAGGGAAGCAGTAATAGGGAAGGGAGTTCCATAGGCGTTCGTTCTCCTAGGCTGGTTGGCAACAGGCTACAGAGTCCTGTCTCCCTTACTATCTAACTGAGAGGAGAAGAGATGAATTTTATACCTTACACAAGATTATTTGTACAAAAGTGAATATAATGAACCCAATTGGATCTTGGCTCTCTGATTTCTCATTCCTATTTGCTATCCACTACACCACCTGCACATCCACCTAAGACTTCAAATCAATATTAAACAACCCCCAGAAGTGTTGATATATCATTAAGTTAAAACTGTGACAAATGAATTATTGTTGCCTGCATTGCTGCAGTGAATGATGAATTTTATTTTTTTTTTTTAAATCATTTCACCCCATGGAAGGTGATAATGCCACTAAGAAGCTACTAGAAGGGAAAGAGAATGAGAAGATTTTAGAACAGCTACCTCCACTTTTTCGCTAAAAAGGAGCCTACCATGACAAAAGAAAGGAACCAAACTTGATAAAAACAAAGTTTTATCATCAAATTATTATTATTACGAGGAAAGATCAAAGTAATTTTTGATTATTTTACTAAATTTTTTAATCTTAGCATATTTCGAAAATTTGGTTAAAAATCTTTCTTTTTTTTTTTTGTCAGCAGTGTCCCAATGATTACAGATATTTTAGGGCTTTTTTTCTCGTGAAATTCTCGGAAAATTCAAATAACTGTCGAATTTTAATTAAACTTTCAGGACTTATTCAAAAATGAATAAAATAATTAAAAAAAAAAAAAATTTTTTTTTTTTTTTTTTTTTTTAGGAAATCTTGGTAAAAATATTTTTTTCTTTTACATCTGTTACCCCAACTTAATTAATTTTATGAAATTTCAAGAAATTAAAATTTCAATCACTTCATATTTATATTCATTAAAAGCAAGACTTCTTGGTGAATTTTAGTAAACATTTTGTTTTTGTCAAACAGGAACACCATCTCAAATCTCCTCCAAATTGTAAAATTAAAAAATGCAATGAAACTATGACCTTATTTAATTAGGAAAACGTTTAATTGATTTTATAAATAAGATATATTAAAGACATTATTGTCTTAAGGAAAAGTATTTTTTGATGACTGATGAATTTTTACAAGAATTGTTTCCATTTTTAAAAAAAATTCTGATTAGAAAAACTTAAGTTTTAAATCTTCCAAAATTCTGTATTAATTTCAGCCTTTTAGATATTATTATTATTATTAAGTGAAAACTATATTTTATTTACTAATCAATGGTAAAGCTTAATACCAGTCTTAAGCTCCAGTAATTTTAAAAGAATTTTGAAATTTTTTATATGTATATAAATGTACCACCCCTTTTTTTTTTTTTTTTTTTTTTTTTTGAAAGTATGGTTGATCATACATGACATCAGAAAATAAGAGTGATATTTAAAGTCAACATTTCTAAAATTAGGTTACAGAGAATATTTTCCAACATTTTTAAGATTACTATAAGTATATAAAAAGGCACTCCCATCATTTTCTTAAATTATGTTTTTTTACAGATAAAGTCTCCGTAGAACAACAATAAACTTGTCATCACTTGTCAAGCACATAAACATGGCTACTGTCGGTTAAAAACACAGCTACTGTTTGGTTTAAAAATACATTTCTGTGTTATTTTAAACTTAAAGTAAATAATATTTGTTTCAATTTAGATTAATTATACTTTAAATCAGCTAATATTCGTTAAAATTTCAGAAAAGTATATTTTATTTTTGAAAGATTTTTTAATAAAGAGAATTACATTGCAATGAAAGACAACTAAAAAAGGGCACTAATCAGCTATTTTAGCAAAAAAAAAAATTGATTTTAATCAACATAGTTTCTGTTTGAAATACCCCAGAGTATTTTGCTTGCTGGAAATAGTAAATTTAATCCTTTTTACTTTCAATTAAAGCCTCAAGAAAGCTTTCTTTATTTTAAAAATTCATTTTAAACCTTAGATATCATGAATTAGTGGAGGTACCTACTTTAGAAGGAACCAGAAAGAACGTATAGACCTCTACTCCTGTTGATTGATTTGTTTTTATGTTTTATCAACCTTTTGTGAGTTATTTAAAGCCAGAAAATATTTTTAGATTGAAACAATTTTTCCATATAATAATTATTTACTGATACACTTCCTACTAATTAATCCATAACTGGGGGGAAGAGGTGGATTCATATTTTTCTTAAGGGTAGTTGAATGTAAGTGACTATAACTAATTCTGAACTGTTATCCATTAAACCACCTGAACATCCAAGTTTACAGCACCTGATATTCCCAAGCGGTCGCTCATGCCACTGACCAAGCTCGATGTTGCTTAACTTTGGAGATTGGATAAGAACTTGTGTTACAACTCAATATGACAGTGTAGTGAAAAATAGCATAAAAACAAAACAAAGTATAATCAACAGGAAGGATTCAAAGATTCTGAAAGACATGCAAATGTGTAGAAGGCCGAAGAGTAGATTGGCTGAAACATTTTTTTTTTTAATCTTTCTTTTGCAATTAATTCTTTCATTCATTCCTTGATTGATTTGATAGATACCCAGCAACAACAGCAACAAGCCGCTAATCAATTGGATAATTTGGCCAAAGCTGTCATGATGCCTCACATATTTAATGATGAGAGAGACTCCATCATTGCCAAGTGGAATCTTTTACAAGCATATTGGGGGACTGGACAAGCGTATTTTGATTCCAACGGTTTTGTTGAGCTAACGTCTGAAAATCTCTTATGTCGATTCAAGGTAAGAAGAAAACCAGAAATATTTATTTTTATTTTTAACTTGGTGTGAATCACCTCGTATTTCCATAAATGGATAGACTCTTCCCACAGCAACTGAGCTACAACTGTGCCACACCACATGCTACACACCCTCACTGTCAGGAGGGTAGTGGGAGGGAGCAAAAGAAACAAGATGTCAACTAGGAATTATGAACATTTTAAAAATTTTAGTGTAACAAAACACCATATGTGACTAACACAGGGTTAATAAAGAAAACCTTAATGTCGCAACGATCAACTCAGTTTCTTTTTTGCAATGAGAAGTACAATTTTACTGATGTCATTAATTCATCTGTTCTTAATCGATGGGTTTTAGCTTTCAAGAATCTTAATAAAGAAAATATTTGTCCATCATGGATTACCTGATTAACCCTGTTTTAGTCACCTTGGATTTCAGAAAATGAATAAACCCTTCACATTTGCCTCCCATTACAACAACTAGGAAATAACAAGTACTTAAAAAATTTAACAAAACACTCCACGTGGCTAATTTTACAAGTGTCTTCATTTTGAACTGAGAATGCATCAGGAAATTTTTCATTTTTCTCATTGCTACCAACTTTTTTATCACTAATCATTCACCAGTGTAAATAACTTTTTATTATTTGTTTATTATTAACAAAGTAAACATTTTGTGGAAGATGCGTTATTTGCAGTCAAAGTAATAGTAGTCAAGCCTGAAGGCAAGCATTACTGATAGAATAGGGCTATTATATGTATAATGGAAATGCATTGCTAATGATTTTACTATAGGAATGCATTGAAAATGAGGAAGAAAGGGATTGTCAGTGGTCAGGAATGAAGGCAAGCATTACTGATAGAATAGGGCTATTATATGTATAATGGAAATGCATTGCTAATGATTTTACTATAGGAATGCATTGAAAATGAGGAAGAAAGGGATTGTCAGTGGTCAGGAATGAAGGCAAGCATTACTGATAGAATAGGGCTATTATATGTATAATGGAAATGCATTGCTAATGATTTTACTATAGGAATGCATTGAAAATGAGGAAGAAAGGGATTGTCAGTGGTCAGGTATGAAGGCAATCATTACTGATAGAATAGGGCTGTTATATGTATAATGGAAATGCATTGCTAATGATTTTACTATAGGAATGCGTTGAAAATGAGGAAGAAAGGGATTGTCAGTGGTCAGGAATGAAGGCAAGCATCCCTGATAGAATAGGGCTATTATATGTATAATGGAAATGCATTGCTAATGATTTTACTATAGGAATGCATTGAAAATGAGGAAGAAAGGGATTGTCAGTGGTCAGGAATGAAGACAAGCATTACTGATAGAATCGGGCTATTATATGTATAATGGAAATGCATTGCTAATGATTTTACTATAGGAATGCATTGAAAATGAGGAAGAAAGGGATTGTCAGTGGTCAGGAATGAAGACAAGCATAACTGATAGAATTGGGCTATTATATGTATAATGGAAATGCATTGCTAATGATTTTACTCTAGGAATGCATTGAAAATGAGGAAGAAAGGGATTGTCAGTGGTCAGGAATGAAGGCAAGCATCCCTGATAGAATAGGGCTATTATATGTATAATGGAAATGCATTGCTAATGATTTTACTATAGGAATGCATTGAAAATGAGGAAGAAAGGGATTGTCAGTGGTCAGGAATGAAGGCAAGCATTACTGATAGAATAGGGCTATTATATGTATAATGGAAATGCATTGCTAATGATTTTACTATAGGAATGCATTGAAAATGAGGAAGAAAGGGATTGTCAGTGGTCAGGAATGAAGACAAGCATTACTGATAGAATCGGGCTATTATATGTATAATGGAAATGCATTGCTAATGATTTTACTATAGGAATGCATTGAAAATGAGGAAGAAAGGGATTGTCAGTGGTCAGGAATGAAGACAAGCATAACTGATAGAATCGGGCTATTATATGTATAATGGAAATGCATTGCTAATGATTTTACTATAGGAATGCATTGAAAATGAGGAAGAAAGGGATTGTCAGTGGTCAGGAATGAAGGCAAGCATCCCTGATAGAATAGGGCTATTATATGTATAATGGAAATGCATTGCTAATGAGGAAGAAAGGGATTGTCAGTGGTCAGGAATGAAGACAAGCATCCCTAATAGAATAGGGCTATTATAATGGAAATGCATTGTTTATGGGAAAATATATAAAATTTTCTAAAATAAAATTTGGTTTTTATTTTTTCTGTTCTTCAGGCAATTGGCTACAGTTGCATTCCTCAGAACAAAGATGAAGATGGATTCGTTGGGCTAGTCTTAAAAAAATCTTATTCTGATGTAAAGTCTAACCAAAAAGTCCTTACAGATGCGTTACACCAAATCCTCGGTGGAAAGCCCACTTTCTCTGTCTGCATTGAAGGTATCAAACAATGGCCGGACAACAAGTAAGAACACTGTGGTTTTGATTTACGTTGTACAGATGAAATTCTGTTCACTCTTACTTAAATATTTTTCATTTTCCCTTTCTCCTGTTATCTTCACCTTTTTCTTTTTTCCTCCCTCTTTTCCCTTTCTCCCCCGTTCACCTCCCACTTTTCCCTTTGTCCCCCGTTCACCTCCCACTTTTCCCTTTGTCCCCCGTTCACCTCCCACTTTTCCCTTTGTCCCCCGTTCACCTCCCACTTTTCCCTTTGTCCCCCGTTCACCTCCCACTTTTCCCTTTGTCCCCCGTTCACCTCCCACTTTTCCCTTTGTCCCCCGTTCACCTCCCACTTTTCCCTTTGTCCCCCGTTCACCTCCCACTTTTCCCTTTGTCCCCCGTTCACCTCCCACTTTTCCCTTTGTCCCCCGTTCACCTCCCACTTTTCCCTTTGTCCCCCGTTCACCTCCCACTTTTCCCTTTGTCCCCCGTTCACCTCCCACTTTTCCCTTTCTCCCCCGTTCTCTTCCCATTTTCCCCGTTCTCCTCCCCCTTTTCCCCTTTCTCCTCCCCCTTTTCCCCTTTCTCCTCCCCCTTTCCCCCTTTCTCCCCCCCCTTTCCCCCTTTCTCCTCCCCCTTTCCCCCTTTCTCCTCCCCCTTTCCCCCTTTCTCCTCCCCCTTTCCCCCTTTCTCCTCCCCCTTTTCCCCTTTCTCCTCCCCCTTTTCCCCTTTCTCCTCCCCCTTTTCCCCTTTCTCCTCCCCCTTTTCCCCTTTCTCCTCCCCCTTTTCCCCTTTCTCCTCCCCCTTTTCCCCTTTCTCCTCCCCCTTTTCCCCTTTCTCCTCCCCCTTTTCCCCTTTCTCCTCCCCCTTTTCCCCTTTCTCCCCATTCTCCCCTTTTTTTCTTTCTGCCTGTTCTCCTCCCCTTTTTCCCCTTCCTCCCGTCCCCCCACTATCCTCATTCTTGTTGCTCTTTCTCTCATTATATTGTTTATTTAATAGGCTGATCTTATAAAACCTTTATTTTTTGTTTTCCTTTTTCTTTGTAATACTCTCTCTTTGACTTTTTATTAACTTGTAACATAACCAAGTCTGCATTCAACACTTTGATTTCTTCACTGCTTTTAACTGATTGATGTGACATGAATTATTGGAATCAGTTGTAGCTGAACATCTCATCTGTCAAACTATTAAAAGATAATTCACAAAGTTAGTGTTTTTTAAATTGGTGATTATTCATTTGTCTGCGTGTGTGTGTGTGTGCATGTGTGTCAGTTTCAATCATTAAAACTTAACGTAGTCCTGACATTGTTTTGACACAAATCTCTATGAACACTGTGTCTACAAATAGCAATCTATAGATTTTTATGGCTGGAATTGAAGAATTGTCTCCCTTCGATTTGCTGTCCAAAATGCCAAAGATTCATTCCTTGTAACTTAACTCCTATCTCCTTTTAACGGATATTAGTAGCAACAGACAAAATCTGGAGCAGTTGACTCAGTTTGTAAGTACTGCATACTACTGACAGAGTTGTGGCAACACTGGATACAAACGTCTATACTGATGATATGATCTTATACAGGCACACCTCTAAAAGTCTTGATGATCAGAGATTGGTAGCTCACTTCTCTTCTGATCTAGCACTGACTTTGCAGTGGGGGGGAAAAACTGGCTGGTTTAAATACAATGCCTCGAAAATGAAACGAGATACATTCCATCACTACTGATCAGAACCCAAACTACCACCAATCACGATGAACGGATGTAGGCACTGTACCTTGAGAGAATATTAGGCCTCAAACTCAGACCCAACCTCAAGTGGAACTCCTATATACAATCCATCATTAATGCTGCAGGTAAAATGAGTGGCTCTCTGTACTGCTCCAGTAAGTACCTGACTCCTCATGCTAACCCTTACCTTTATAAGAGCCAGATCATGTTGATGTCCTGAGTAAGATGATAAACTACATCCAACAGCAAGGCCTCTGATCAGGAGGTTTTGAGGAGCGTGGAACAACCTCTTAATTGTTGGTGTTCCCAGGTCCACCCTGACCCAGGGTGATAGCACCTGTAGGGTCCCAGCTATGAGCAAATAGTTAATGCCCAAACTTGGGTCAAAATACTATGAAAGTGTAAAAATAGGTTTTAATACCAGAAATGCTTTGTAGAAAAATTATTACCAGCAATACATTTTTGAAAAAATATTACCAGTGATACAATTTTGAAGAAAAAAATATTACCAGAAATAGGATTTTTGTAGGAAAAATATTACCAGAAATAGATTTAAAAAAAAAAAAAAAAATTACCAACAATAAAAAAATTTGTCTATATTTCTGAGATGAGGTATTATGTACAGTATTTACATTATTCGGACTATTGTCTTCATCTTTGTCGCCATATTTGTCACAACGTTTCGGCCGTTGTACGCTCCGGCCTTCTTCAGGTGGTTGGAATTTCGAACCGAACCCTTTATTTCGATCACTGGGGTAGACTGTTGTAGTTCCACGAGCCATGTTTAATGGATGTCAGTTATCAGTTATCTCCTGGTAATTTTTCCCTCTGAAAGTTCTCCACTGCCTGAACCGGGTATTGAACTCACACTCTTTGGGTCTGTTACTGGATCTAACCAACGCCTTTATCCACCGTACCATGTGTCCTTGAGGACATCTGGGTATGAATTTCTGAGTATTATAAACCTAATTTTTCAGCAACCATTTTTTACCAGTACTCATATTGCAATTTTGCTGTTGTCATTGCATGTTCTTTACCAGATCTCATATTGCAACTTTTTGTTATCATTGCTGTTCTCTGGCACTCCTTATTACTGGTTCCCATATTGTATTTATTTCTATGCTTGGCCGACTCAGGAGATTTTTGTGGCCTAGCATATGTGCTGATTCCTTAAGTTTACGAATTTTCCAATGGTGTTCCCTGTCTATGATCTCAACCTGATCCCACAGGGGACGGTGATCTCCCTTCTCTCTCCATATGTGGTCAGCCACGCCTGATTTTTCTACTTCCCCTCGCATTACAGCTTTCTGGTGTTCTTGAAGCCTTACCTTGAGGGGGCGGCCTGTTTCTCCTTTATATTCCTTTCCGCAGCTGCACGGGATAGCGTACACACAGTCTTTAGTCCCATTCTCCTCTATGGGGGGTCTCACTCGAGAGAGATATCTGCGAAGTGTTGTCACGCTTTTGAAGGTTGTCCTGATGTTATATGGACCGCAGATCCTTTGTATTTTCTCTGATAACCCCTTCACATAAGGCAGGAAGACTGTTTTCTGAGTGTTGTTGTCCTCCTCCTCCTCCTCTTGTACCCGCCTATCCCAGTTTTGGGGGGCTGCTGCCATGTACCCAGGGTAGTTGTTACGTTGTAGGGTACTACTTATACTGACCAATTCCTTATCTAATGTCTCTGGGTCGCCACTTATGACTTTTGCTCGGTGTTGTAAGCAACGGACGATCCCTTTCTTTACGCTGTATGGATGGTGGGAGTTGAAATTGAGGTACTGTCCAGTGAATGTTGGTTTACGGTATACGGATGTCTTGAACCCATGCTCTGTTCGAGATATTAGTACATCCAGGAATGGGAGTGTGTTGTTACTCTCTTTCTCCATTGTGAACTGTATCGATGGTCTTATTGAGTTCACATGGTCCAGTAGAACCTGGACATCTTCCTGGTGTGGCCAGAGTATGAAGGTGTCATCTACGTACCTTAACCATATAGTTGGCTTGAGAGATATGGATTCTAATGCCATTTCTTCAAAGTATTCCATGTGTATATTCGCCATTGCTGGTGATAATGGCGAGCCCATTGCTAAGCCCTCATCCTGTCGATATATGTGTGATCCCAATCCGAAGTGTGTTGTTTGTGTACAGAAAGTCAACATCTCCATCAGATTATCTATTGCAATACTGGTCCGTTCTTCTAGGGAAGTGTCAGAGGTCAATCTATCTCTGACTACCGAGAGTGCCTCCTCCGTGGGTACCTTGGTGAACAAACTCACCACGTCCAAGCTCACCATCTGGTTGGATAGGATGGGAGCATCTTTGATTATTTCCACGAAGTGGGCTGAGTTTCGGACATATGAAGGAGACTTTCCGATCAATGGGTCAATTATATCTACAAGGAAGCGACTCA
>OZ038514.1:9403386-9425886 GCA_964036315.1 Acanthosepion esculentum
TTGATTTTAAATTCAATCTCGATCAGGGGAATCATAGTTTAATAGCACTCTCTTTTTTTCTCTCTCTCTGTCTTTCTCTCTCTTTCACTCTTTCTCTCTCTTTCACTCTGTCTTTCTCTCTCTTTCTTTCTCTTTCACTCTGTCTTTCTCTCTGTCTTTCTCTTCTTTCTCTCTGTCTTTCTCTTCTTTCTCTCTGTCTTTCTCTTCTTTCACTCTGTCTTTCTCTTCTTTCACTCTGTCTTTCTCTTCTTTCACTCTGTCTCTTCTTTCACTCTGTCTTTCTCCTCTTTCACGCTGTCTTTCTCCCCCCTCGCTTTCGCTCCCTCTTTCTCTCCCCCTCTCTTTCTCTCCCCCTCGCTTTCGCTCCCTCTTTCTCCCCCCTCGCTTTCGCTCCCTCTTTCTCTCCCCCTCGCTTTCACTGCCTCTTTCTCTCCCCCCTCACTTTCACTCTCTCTGCTCTCCCTTACTATTTTCAATCTTTTTTTTTTCTGACCACTCTTTCTTCACTCTTTGTTCTTTCACCCTCACTCTCTTTTTTACTTGCCCACCTTTCTTCCCTGTAGACTTGATTAAATTTTCTTCTACATTTTGTTTTTCCATTTCAAACTCTTTCCAGCCCCTTGACCAAATTCTTTTCTCTTACTGCAGGAATTGATCCATTGCTATGGCAACAAGCCAAGAAGGACAATCCAGATCCCGAATCCTTCGTTCCAATTCCAATTGTAGGATTCCAAGAATTGCAGCAGAGATTAAAACAACAAGAACAACAGACAAAATGCCATCAAAGCCGAATTGATGTCAGTGACACATGTTTGTAACCCCCATAAATCGCACTCAAAGTAAATGCCACTCAAAATATGTAGTAAAACCGAATAGAATTAGTATTCCTAATAATTTCTTGCAAGTCTGCAATTATCAGGTGTTAAATGACTGATTCTCTAAACTTAGCTTATATTTAAACATTAAATTTTGTAGATACCCATATCTGAGTAGACATTGCTGATTTTGAAATGGTGTTATTTCATGTCTGATGGCCTCTGTAGTAAAGAGACTTAATATAGAAGGTGTGCCTTCAAATGATCATTATATAAATTGATCAGTTTTCCTCTCTTGGTCTATTAGTTCTCGGTCTATTTTTGTTGAAATTTACAAACTCTAGGTTTCATTCATTTTCACAAGCCAATCAATGAAATTTGAATAAACTGATTTGTTTTGAAAAATATTTTGACAAAAACCCTATTTTGTGGTTTAATAATTTCTTTAATTTTATAGGACTTAATTCTAAGAAAATTTTTTTTTTTTTCCTTTTTAACAGTGAAGAATAAATTCTTAGGATTTCTTACTCTTGAGCATGCAACATACAACTGGTCATGCGTAAATATTTCTTTCTGGAGCCAAATTCTAACTTTTTGAAGCATTTGGCTGTGTGATTTGTTTATAGTTCTCGCAAACATAAGGTGAACTGGAAACTGGATTCTTGGATATAAAAACTTAAAGAAAAGATATGCAAAAACAATATTGCATTTTTATTAAATAAGTATTTGTTATTTTAATCATTAAATTGTTTTTAAAATAGTGGGGGTATGTTAAATAATAATACTTTTAATTTTTTCAAAAAAATGAATGAAAATTTATTGTACTAAGCTACACACCCTAGTAAAACCAATTGTACTTTGTACCCCCTTACCTGTTTGCACTTCTCCCCAAAATTTGGTTTTGATCGGTCAATGTATGGCTATTTTAGAGGGTGTGGCGAACGGACGGAAGTCACAGAATTTTATATATAGATATGTATATATACATACAATAATACACTACATTATTCAGACTATTGTCCTCATCTTTGTCGCCATATTTATTACAAATTACAACGTTTCGGCCGTTGTACATTCTGGCCTTCTACAGGTTTTTGGAATGTCGAACTAAACCCTTTATTTCACTCACTGAGTAGACTGTGGTAGTTCCATGTGCCATGTTTTAATGGATGTCAGTTATCTCCTGTTAATTCCCCTCTCCAAGTTCTCCACTGTCTTAACTGGGTATTGAACTCACACTCTTTGGGTCCTGTCACTGGATCTAATCCACTTTATTCATTGAGGACATCTACGTATGAATTTCTGGGTATTATAAACCTAATGTCTTCAGCAACCATTTTTACCAGTGCTCATATTGCAATTTTTTGCTGTTATCATTCATGTTTTTACCAGAGCTCATATTACAATTTTTGCTGTCATTATTGCTTTTCTCTGCCACTCCTTATTACTGGTTCCCATATTGCATTCATTTCTATGCTTGGTTGGCTCAGGAGATTTTTGTGGCATAGTATATGTGCTGATTCCTTAAGTTTACAAATTTTCCAATGGTGTTCTTTGTCTATGATCTCAACCTGATCCCACAGAGGGTGGTGATCTCCTTTTTCCCTACATATGTGGTCAGCCAACTGAAGAAGGCCGGAATGTACAACTGCTGAAACGTAATAAATATGGCGACAAAGATGAGGGCAATAGTCTGAATAATCTAAATAGTGTACATAATACCCCATCTCAGAAATATAGACAGATACTGAAGGGCCGAAATATTGTAATAAATATGGCGACAAAGATGAGGACAATAGTCCAAATAATGTAAATAGTGTACATAATACCTCATCTCAGAGATATAGACAGATACATACAATAATGTTAAGAATTCATTACTCAGTGTTTTAAGATATTTAAGCACATGATTTTGGCATTAAGCACTCAGTTCATTTTGTTTTAAGTTCCAGCTTATTTTAAACTTTAGCTGTGACTCATTATTTTTCTCTGTGTCTTTATGTATGTATGTATGTATGTATGTATGTATGTATGTATGTATGTATATATATATATATATATATATATTATATATGTGTGTGTGTGTGTCTCTGCATATATATATAAAATCTGTTTATATGTTATTTTTAATATTTGCTATTTAAATGTTCTGTTTTTTAATGAAACAGTACTGATTACATTTACCAGCCTGACTGTTCAATAAATTTTGTAGAAAATATGTGTTCTCCAACAGGAATCAAACCAGTGTCCTATATGGAACTGTCAATTGATCTGATGTGCTATACCACTCAGCTACAGAGAAAGCATCTGGTTAGCAAAGTCCATATTACTGTTTATAAACAACAAATCTTCATGAGCAGATATGATCGTTCGGGAAAGATCATTAAAAATTTGTTGTTTATAAACAGTAATTCGGACTTTGCTAACCAGAGGCTTTCTCTGTAGCTGAGTGGTATAGCACATCAGATCAATTGACATTTATGTATAGGACTCCGGTTCAATTCCTGTCAGAGAAGCATATATTTTTTCTGAAATTTCTTGAATATTCAGGTCAGTAAATGTAATTAATACTGTTTAATTAAAAAACAGAGCATTTACTTAAATAAATTATATCAATTAAAAATAACCTATAAGTAGAAAATATATTAAGTAATTGTTGGACTTAATCTATTTCATTATATATATATATATATATATATATATATATATATATATAAAGTAAGTAATTTTTTTAAATATCTCACACAGGTAAAAATAGGAAAAAGAAGTTGAATACTGGAGTCTTTAAGAATATTTAGCGTAACTATAGCAGTTTCACAGTTCTATGATTTTCGAAACTTAAATTGAGGAGGGGAGATGTGTGGCTATGCCATGGTATGTTTTGCACACACACACACACACATTTTGAAAATCATAGAACTGTGACACTGCTATAGTTACGCTAAATATTCTCAAAGACTCCAGTATTCAACTTCTTTTTCCTATATTTTTTACCTGTGTGAGATATTAAAAAAAATTACTTTCTTGTATATATATATATATATATATATATATATATATATCTATATATATATATATATATATATATATATATATAATGAAATAGATTAAGTCCAACAATTACTTAATATATTTTCTACTTATAGGTTATTTTTAATTGATATAATTTATTTAAGTAAATGCTCTGTTTTTTAATTAAACAGTATTAATTACATTTACTGACCTGAATATTCAAGAAATTTCAGAGAAAATATATGCTTCTCTGACAGGAATTGAACTGGGATCCTATACATAAATGTCAATTGATCTGATGTGCTATACCACTTAGCTACAGAGAAAGCCTCTGGTTAGCAAAGTCCGAATTACTGTTTATAAACAACAAATCTTTAATGATCTTTCCCGAACAATCATATCTTCTCATGAAGATTTGTTGTTTATAAACAGTAATATGGACTTTGCTAACCAGATGCTTTCTCTGTAGCTGAGTGGTATAGCACATCAGATCAATTGACAGTTCCATATAGGACACTGGTTTGATTCCTGTTGGAGAACACATATTTTCTACAAAATTTATTTATATATATATATATATATATATAATATATATATATATATAGCCCAATTAAGAAGCCCTTCCTCTCAAAATCTCATACACACACATACTCACATAACATTATATATGTGCCATGGTTTCAAAAAAATTATTACCTTTTCAGTACTACTTGACCCAGGCATTGAACTCACAATTGCCTGGGAAACATTTTAATCCTCTCAACCTGTTCCAGTGGATTGATTGATTTGTTTTTTACGGCTTATCAACCCTTTGAAGGTTATTTAAAGCTAGAAAAATATTAACTCATAGCTGGGGGGGGGGGGAGAAATGGTGGATTCATAATTGGATAATGCTAATCCGAGAGGGGAGTTCCAATTCCAGTTGTGTTCATTATATTAACTTACATGCAAATACTCTTAGGAATGGTTGAATCCACTTAATCTCCCCCCTAACTATGGGTTAATTAGTAAGTCTGGTATCACTAAAAAATTCTTGAATAACCTGCAAAAGATTGCTAAGCTATAGAAAATGAAACTATCCGATATTACTTTGTGTTTTTAGTGGTGGCTGAATTCATTTTCGCTGAGTAATTTCTAAATTCTTTCCGTCTTTTTTTCCAGCTGATTGCTCAAGAATTGAATGAATTGCAAAACAAGCATCGGAATACAATTGCTCGTGTTGAGGAGGCTAAACGCAAACATCTCAACTTAGGACACAGGTTGCTTAAAGTAAGGAATATTCGTCCTACTAAGTTAAATCCCCACTGCACTTGCCACCATTGCTTTATAAATAGGCACTCTTTAACCTGGTGATGTTCATTATTTGACCTCTATAGATGTTGATATGTCCTTTTGCAGGTAATAGCCAAACAGGAGGTGTATCGGAAATTGGGTGTGGCTATGCAAGATACAGAGGAACAGTTTCGTGCCCAGTTGGAGGCCCTTCAGTCAGAGTTGAACCACCCGACACAATTTAAGGTAGGAAATATTAAAATTTATTTTGATGTTGTGTTTTTTTTTTTTTTTTTTTTTTTTTTAAACTTTCCACCCCAAGCAAGGCCGGAGTGCCATTAGCACACAAGGAGTTACATGGGAGCAAGAGTAAAGAGGCGTGAGAGAGTAAAGGATGAAGAGAAGGACAGGGAATAGATCAAGGCATCTGGAGATGTCAATTGACATTGCATTTGAACAGTTAGAGATTATAGCTATTAGGGAAGCAAGTAAGAGGAAGGGAGTTTCACAGACGGGAAGTGCGAGACATGAAGCTATTGGAGTAGAAGAGACGGCTATATTTAACCGTTTCGACAGTGAAAGGGTGGGACTGAGATGCCGACCTAGTGGCATGTTTAAATTCATGCAGTTTGGGAGCAAGCGAAAATAGAGTTACCGTGAAAGTGTAGAAAAATCAGAGGGAGGTGATGGCATGTCTGTGAGTGAGAGTCTTGGACAAATCAAGCCCTACTGTCTGCAGCCTTTCTTTAATGATCAGTTGTGGTTGCTTGTTGTTTAAGACTAATGTACTGTTTGGTTTTGCTTGGTGACGAGAAGAAGAAATAAAACAGCACTGAAGAACAACCCTGTTCCCTGTTTGTATTAAAAGTCTGTGATGGTATTTTTCTGTTTCTTCTATTGAACAAGAGCATGTTATTTTTCAGCACTACTAAGCCCAGGGATTGAACTCACAACTTCCAAAGAACCTGATATATTTTAACCAACACTTTAATCCACAAGGTCATGTATGTCTGGTAGGGCTGAAAAGGCCACTTATTCTGATTCAGTGTGAGAGATGGACAAGCAACACAGAGGGGGGTTAGAATTGGTAGGGGCTAATTACTGATAGGAGTTATTGCCCCTAATCATTGAAAAAAGAATGGGCATAATCTAGCTTCATGGATTGAATAAAGAAGCGTAAACACTGCTGAAACATGTCAAGACTGGATTTTGAGGATTGTGCAGCTCCAGCTCAGGTACTCCATTTTTTATCCTGATCTGACTCTTGTAAAGATAGAGCATAGTAGGAGTTGGGTACTTTCTGGAATTAGTACAAGGAACTGACCATTTTTCCTGCATCTTTAGTGATGGATTGTATACCAACATTTTCATTGTTTTTTTTATTCTTTTCCTTTGTCATCAATGATCATCGCTGCTAAACAAAAATAAATTCTAAATATATATATATATATCATCAACTTTATCTCGTATCCAAGAATTTAATTTCTTCTTTGCTGATCACTTCCTTCTTGATGGTGGCGCTGATGACTAAGTAGACCGATTCTTGCCTGGAAGAGTTGATGGCATTGACTGCATAGTAATGTTCATGGAGAACGAGCTTGTTGTTGTCAAGCCTTTCTCTCGTCATTTAGCTTCTTCCATTTCTCTTCTGGTGGTTTCAAAGTTTTTGATTCTGATGGGGATGGAACATTTCCAGTTCGTACAATCTTATGTATTTGTTTCAAATAATTTAGGCTCAAGTTCAGTGGATTTCAGTGTTATTTTGAGCTGGTCTTTGTATCTTCGAAGACGGCAACCCTATCGTCTTTTCCCTGAAGTGATCTTACTGAATAAGACTTGACATGGAAACCTTGGTTCTTCCTTTCTTACTACATGTCCTGACCATTGAAGACTGTGTTTCATGATCAGCGATTCAATAATTTGACTGTTGGCCCTTTCCAGGACTTCAGTGTTGGTCACATAGTAATTCCATTTGATGTTCAAATCTGAATTAAGCTTTTGCTGGTAAAAACGTTGCAAGAAAATCAGAGTAGAAAAAAGTGCCGACGGCGTGAAATTGTTTAAGGTGGGCCTCAACCTTCCAGGAAGTGACCCACACACCTGATTTTATAACCTTCCTCTGCAGTACATATGGAATGAGACCTGCAGAATCCAGTTATGAAACCACAACGGATTGCCTCTGACTCTTATAATTTTGAGTAGCGCCTACTGTAGCTTGTCCATAATGCATAGCCCTCTTCATCCACGGGTTTAACCATTGAGATCTGTTGTAATCGTCATCTGCTGTTCAATCGTTGGGGTCAGTTGTACCTAGTCTGGGCGGGGTGTGATATTAATGGGTATTTAACAGTAGCATCTTGTTAGCAATTTTCAATGAAACATCTCTCTCTTGCTATATATTCTTTTTATATATATTCTTTTTTCTTCTGGTGGGTTTGAAGTTTTTGGTTCTAATGGTGATGGAATATTACCAGTTGATACGGTCTTGTGTATGTGTTTCAAATGATTTAGGCTCAAGTCCAGTAGCTTTCAGTGTTGTTTTGAGCTGGTCTTTGTATCGTCGAAGATGATATCCCCGTGGTCTTTTTCTCTGAAGTGAGGTCACTGACTTGGTGTGGAAACCATGACTCTTTGATTCTTTCTATATGTCCTGACCATCATTGTTTAATGACCAGGGATCTGATGCTTTGACTGTTGGCTCTTTCCAGGACTTTGGTGTTGACCACATAGTAATTTCATTTGATGTTGAGGATTGAATGAAGCTTATATATATATATATATATATATATATATATATATATCTCAAACTCCCTCCTATATTGTAACCAGATGCATGCTAACGACAAACAAGATGAGAAAATCATAAAAATCTCATTAGTATCAATATATCTTCCATGGATCCCAATAAAGAGTAAAATTAATTATATATTATACAAAATACAACACAACCAATTTAATTATTCGCAATAACACCTTCTCACCAGCTGATGTATTATGTAAAACCAACATTATATATCAATTCAAATGTCTCTTGGGAGAATGTATCTCCGACAGAAAAACAAATATGTTGGATATACAACAACTACATTATCAAGACGTCTTACTTTACATATGTCTGACCATTCGTCCATTGCGAGACATTTACACCAACATTCCTGTCCACATTCATAGTATAGAAAAATACTGATTGATAACACAACTATTCTACACCAAGAAAATAACAAATTAAAACTACAGATCCTCAAAGCAATCTTCATTAAAAAATTGAAGCCAACACTGAATAGAATCAGCTACGAATGCTGTAATAAATGTTCTAAAATACCTATTTCATGCTTTAATGTGCACTTGACCATGACATTCCAACATAAAAGAAAAAATTCCATGACGGATGACTTTTCACATTCTAATGAACGCTGAAGTATAACTGTCAGCTGTAACAATTAAACGCAAAAGAAAAAAATTCCTTACTGGATAGCTAAACATAGTTTTTGCCTTACCAGTTGCACCTCTGATGATGATCTCAGAAATAGATGGAAAGTACTTGGGAAATAAAATTGATTTTCACTGTTACTGTGAATTTCTTGCTTTATTTAATTGTAATATACGGGAAAATATTTGTGAATATGAAAGGATTATGATCAAAATAAGCAGACATAATGTCTGTAATTTATTTAATCAGACATGCCTAAAAGAGAATTTGCTGCCTTAATACACAAATTTTAAATTATATGATCCAGCAGCGCCCCCGAACAATATCACCTGGCAATTTAAACATGGCCTTGTGCAAAGGCTGATCGAAGTAACTTATGATAATTTAATAGCTCCCAACAAATGGAAGCAGGCGATACATAACGCACTAAAAAGGGCAACCACCTCTGAACAGCTTAAACAAATTCTAAATAGACTAACACAAATTACTAACAGATCAGAATGTCAACATAGGTTAAAAATTCAAAGAAAATTCAGTACATTATATAAAGCAAATCCGGGATAATTTTGAAAGATTTATAAACATGTCTGACTATGATTTAACTGAAAACCAAAAAGATCTATTCAACCTCGGACCTAGCTGCCATATCTACAAAGCATATAATGGACTATATAAAAACATTGAGGTTGTGACATTGTACCAAAACATAATTAAACTCCAAGAACAGCAGCTAATTACCACAGAACCAGAAATCCGTGATCTACCTAAGGCTGAAAGAGAACTTTCTGCCTAAATACACACACACAAACACATATATATATATGGTCCTTCTCCTAGACCAGTTGCCATCCAAGGCTATAGAACCCAGTCTGTCCTGCTATTTACCCATAAATAGGGGAGAAGAAGAGGATTCATACCTTCCCCAAGGGAATTAGCATGTAAGTGAATGTAATGGATTTGACTGGAATTTGAACTCGGCTCTCCGATTCCATAATCCGAGCCACTATTCATTACTCCACCTATATACCTTCTTTGTCTACACAATTTGCTAAAAGTAACCAAAGGATCACACTTTTGGATCCAAGCATTCATAGCAGATTCAACAAATCAGGATATAATTTTGAACTGAACTCTTTATTTACTCAAATTCTTCTGATTTCCATTCTATGGGGAGATAGCCTCTATCATTTAGGAGAGATAACTCCTATCAATTAATAGTCACCAGTTTTATTCCCCCTTTGTATCGCTTGTCTGTTTCTTCCATTGAATAAAAGCATGTGATATTTTTAGTACTACCAAACCCAGGTATTGAACTTAAAACTTTTGATATTTTTTAACCACCGTTTTAATCCACTAGGCCATTTAGGTGTGGTAGTGCTGAAAAGGTGACCTACTCTGATTCAGTGGAAGAAACAGACAAGTGACAGAAAGGGGACCAAACTGGTTGAGTATTAACTGATAGGATTTATCTCCCCTAAGCATGGAAAGTGGAATGAAAACAATCTCACCCCCCACCCCGTATATTAAATAAAGGGTTCGTTTCAAAATTCCACGAAGCTTGCTGAGTATGATGACAGATATCCGATGAGGATGTACACATACCCTGGGTCAGTGGAATAAACGGCACAAGGGTGAATAAACTGGTGAGTATTGACTGGCATGGAAGAAAGAATGTGAACATTCTAATCCAGTGGGTTTGAATAATGGTCTGCTTCACTATTACAAGAAGGTTACCAATTATGATGAGAGATATCTGAAGAAGGCAGAAGAGTACAACAGTCGAAACATTGACACAGTGGTCACCAACCTTTTCGAGAGAGCGGGCCAGAAAGTTATGCTATCAAATGTAGTATAATAAATTGTCTCGATCTCTGACAGCTCTGTCCAGAAGACTGGCTTGCTCTGGGGGTTTAAAAAAATAACAACAAAATTAATGTTATATTATTTAAACAAGGTTCCTTATTTTATTGCAGGAATAACAGGATAACAAAGCAACAAAAAAATGCAAATTCCTTAGTACAAACTAAATATGTTTAGAAACGGCAAATTCTTTAATGAGACACTTGTTTCTGCTTATTGTTCGATAACTTTTCCACATCAGGTGAAATATTTGTTGATGACAGGTGCAAAACTTCATACAGGTGGTCATAACCCAACCTTGTTCTTAAATGACTTTTAATTTCATTTTTGAAAAAAAAAAGGTGTTCCCAAGCAAATGTATTGCCAAATAATGACAGCATCATTTTCACATTATTCAACAGGCTTTTCTGTTTTCTGCTTGGTAAAACATTTCTTGTAGAAGTCGGCAGTGGATTCAGAATTAAATTTTCATTTAAAAAGTTTGTCGCTTTTTAAGTCGATTAATGCCAACTGATATTTTTCTGCCATTTTCTCCACAAATTAGTTAGATAAGTTTCCAGGTGTGAAGTTGGCAGGCTGGAGAAAAATGCTTTGTGGGCCAAATGTGGCCCTGGGGCCAGGGGTTAACAACTCCTGATCTAGACTTTACAATAGTTTTAGGCACTAAACTGAACAAAACTCAGCTTTTGATCTGCTGAGTCATTCACCATTGAATCTTTCGAGAGATTAACTCCAACTGATATTTTTCTGACACTTTCTCCACAAATTAATTAGATAATAAGTGTCCAGGTATTAAGTTGGTGAGCCAGACAAAAATACTCTGTGAACTGGGTGTTGCCGACCCCTGCTTTAACATAGCGATCTGTATGGCAATATACTAAAGGTTTATATTTAGCCCCTGAGATTTTTTTTTTTTTAAGAGGTTTTGTCTCCATAAGTAAGAATTCTATTTTGGCTATAATCTCGATGGTAATTTAGTATTTCTTTGGACTGCTGGGCAAATATTTCTGAAAAATCTCTTCGATCAGAAATCTCCAAGATAGCTTTTTTTTTTTTTTTTTTTTTTTTTTTTTGTTAATAAAAAAATTTAAAATTTAATTAGCAAATGATAACTTTTTCCATTAATATTTTTTTGAATATCATTAGCTTTTTCTTTCAATTCTCAGACTGCCATTCTGTAGTCATCTGTAAACAGTGTTGATGATTTTCTAAGCCTTGCTTAGAAGTGGCACAAGGCCGAAAGTATAGAGCACCCTGTGAGGATATAACTCAGTATTCAGTTGTTACTGATCTGAGACAAGCTTGCTAACCATTACGCGACTTCAAAGTGCCCAAATGATTTTCCAGGCAGAGCTTAGATGTGGCACAAGGCCGAAAGTATGGAGCACGCTGTGAGGATCAAATTTGCTATTCAGTTGTAATTGAACTAGCAAGACAAGCTTGCTAAACATTGCACAACAACTCCAAAGTGCTCAAATGATTTTCTAAGAGTAGCTTAGATGTGAAACAAGGCCAAAAATGTGGGTTGCCCTCTGAGGATCACACTCACTACTCTGTTATAATTGATCTAGCAAGACAAGCTTGCTCACCATTGCACCATGTCGAAGTGCTCGTCTCTAAAGAGTGTTGATTGGAAATAAAGAATAGAAGCCATCTTAACTTTACAGAGATATAATTAGGAAGAAAATTATATCCAACACCAATTCAGATGCCAGTAGTTATCAAATAAAATCCTGACAATGTAAAAGTACTTACATCGGTGAGACATCTTGAAATCTAAAAGTCTGTATCTATGAACATAAAAGGGATTTATGTTTGGATAACCATTTAAACTTGCTGGTAATCCACAGGAACAAAACTGTCTATGACTTTGATTTTACAAAATGTCTCCCTAATTAAAAAGAACATAATTCTTTACATCAAAAGTACTTTGAGTGTGTACAAGAAAGTATTTTACCAACCATAAATACACATCGAGAACATATTTCATCACCAGCCTTTATTGAGTCCATTTTTAAAGAATCTAATGTTTATCTAAAACAAATGGTGCGTACGTAAAAACATTGCCAAATCAATATGTGAAAAACTCTCAAACATAATGTCTAGTAGACATATATGCACGCTCACACTTTTGAATATACATTATCATCTGAATGCCACATAGACAAACTAGAAATATTATACACTTATATGCATAAGACAATGTTTACAATTTTTCAGTTAGGCTTGGAATCTGTTAATTTCTTGGAACTTTGAAAGGACGCATCGTCTTTCCTTGAATTTGAAACGTTACAAATTATACTAATGTTTGTCAGTCAAATGCACATGAAACCTGATTAACCAATAAAAACTCAACACATAAATAAATATACCAGAAATTCTTTTTTCTCCATATCTTATTCTCTGATGAAGCTTTAATAAAAGTGAAACATGTTAGATTGATAAACGTTTCTTATTTGTTCTTTATATTATCATTCTGTTGGATTCTGATCCATATTTGATCAATGTTTGATATCAACTCATCTATCTATCTATCTATCTCATTCTCTGATGAAGCTTTAATAAAAGTGAAACAGGTTTGATTGATAAACATTTCCTATTTGTTCTTTATCTTATCATCCTGTTGGATTCCGATCTGTATATGCTCTGTATTTGATTCTAATTTATAAGTGGACATTTAGCCCCCCCCCCCCCCCCCGAGGTGACTGTTTCATGCTAAACACAATTGTCAGTTGATGTGCATTGTGTTTTTGCTTGACTATTTATATATACAGGTCAGTGATGCATTGTGGGTAGTCTATTTTATTATCCTAATGGTTATTTTGGCGGGCAGTTAAAGTTGTGTTTCAAATTATTCTAGGAGCTATTGAGTGGGAATAATTGTGGATCAGGATGCAGTTTTTTGGCTATTTATAGTGTCAATAGTTAACTTTTTTATTATGATTATTTGACTATTGGTTTTGTTATTATATTTTCTTGTGTTTATCTCTGCATGTGTAGTTTGTTAATTTTTTTATTTATTTTATTTGTTTTTATTTTATTCTATGTATTTTCGTTTCTTCTTGTTTGTTTGAAGTTTTTGATTTTTAAGTAATGTAGTAAAATTTGTTTTTGTGTCAGCATTTTAACATGCATTCTGATCATTTATTTAGTAATTCGTATTGTTCTGGGAAAATGATTATAGCTATTGTTCCCCTTCAGAGTTTACAGTTTTTGGATTGATTATTGTAGACAGATGTTGTTTTCCTTGTATATATTTTAGTGAATACGCCTAATATCCCACATCGATAGCATGACTCGGCATTTCATGCAATTACACACTCATCAGGTGCTGAATACACACTGAGTGTTGAGCGTTGTAAAATTCATGTTCTCATGGAGTTGATTTAAAATTGTGATATTAAAACTTGTTCCTTTTATTATTGTTGTTGTTGCTTATAATATTTAAATTAATTATTAATAATTTATATTGATGAAAGTTGTAAGGTCAAAAGACAGGGAATTAAAAATAAAAAATTTTTAATTCTGAATTTACGTAAACACGCTATGCCTAAAAGGATTACTCTCTTTTTTGCATAAAAAATGTTGTTTATGGTAATATAAATAATTGCTTATTAAAGTATATTACTAAAGTAATGCCGCATGGGATAAACTTAGCTCTCAATATGTTAATTTAATTATAAGTTAGGGTGATTGATATATCAAGTATGTGGTGCAGTTCAATTTACATTACATGAATCATTCATACGAAAAAGCAGATAGTGAAGTTAATGATATAAATGCCAAGAATCACTCTCGCAAACAATTTTTAATAAAATACATTAACCTCGAACCTGCAAACGAATGTTATGATCCCCGTTTATAAATTCCATTTGTATAAGGTCTTTTTTTACTACAAGCTTTCGATTGTGCCTACAATCATCGTCAGGTATAGAAATAGATATGTCTTTTTTACATCCAGGAAATAACAGGACAACAAAAGTTAAGATGTACTCCGAAATAGTTTTTTTTTTTTTTTTGGAAATGTGTTATTGTTAATTGTGAAAAACCTATTTCGGAGTACATCTTAACTTTTGTTGTCCTGTTATTTCCTGGATGTAAAAAAGACATATCTATTTCTATACCTGACGATGATTGTATGAGTCTGCACATTGGATGTGATAAGGTAATGTAATTTAATTTGATTTATGGTTCCCACTTAATCCCAGAAATCTCAAAGCATTTCTCCTTACATCAGTTTTGTTTTTCTTTCATTCTAACCTGAGGAAGCCAAAGAGCAGGCACATGTGTGGAAACCTGTTATTTATAAATTTTCCACTTTGTCTCATCATCTTCAATGTTATTAAGGACAAAATGAATGTTGATTTTGTTTTTTCGTTTTTTTAATAAATGTCTTGTATTTTTATTTTAGGGGCGACTGAATGAACTTTTATCTCAAATTCGAATGCAGAATCATATGACGGCTTCTCGAGCGGACACTAACTACCAAATGGAACCATTAATGGAAGAAGAAATTCGAGAGGTATGGAAAAAAACAAATTTGCTTTCTAATAACCATTTGAGAGAAGCCATTCTACCATCCATCAGCACGACTGGTGGCATCTTCTCGGGCTAATAGTCTCAGCTGACATGGAGTGAAAAGATTATATTGAATCCGTTGCTAGGTCTGCTGCTAAGAAAGTTAGTTCACTTTGTTGTGCTAGAAATTTTTTCCCGACAGAATCTATCTTACATATTCATAAGTTTACCATTCTTCCGTGCATCGAATATTGCTGCCACAAATGGTCTGCTGCTCCTGGTAGATATTTAGTGATTCTTGATAGAATCTGAAAAAGAATCTGAAATGTTATTGGTCCTGACCTGGTCTCTTGTCGTCAGTCACTTTCCCATTGCCGTAATGTATCTTTCCTGCGCCATTCTAAAAATAATTTTATGGCAAATGTTTGGATAAACTTTTCGTCATGGTACCTAGATTATGTGAATTTAACTGTAATTGGTTAAATGCAACTGTAAGTTCTTTGCTAACAGTTTCTTTTCTCACACTTCTTGCCTGTGGAACTCTCTTTCCATCCAGCTTTGATCTTCAAAAATTTAAATGAAATGTCCATTGTTATCTACTGTCTTCTGGGCTCACTGGATAAGAGCATTGGTTGGATCCAGTGACTTCACCCAAAGAGTTGCAAGTTCAATAACTGGCTACTGCAATGGTGAAAAAAAAAACTTGGAGAGTAAAAGGGAGATAATGGAGATGATATAGAGAGTTAATACAAATGTTTGTCATTTAGTTAAATGATGTTACCTTTGGCATCCCAACTGCAGAGTTTCTGAGATGGACTTTCCAGCAATCGCTCCATCCACTCGTCAGGGGATATATATATATATATATAATTATTTATTTAAAAATTATAACATAAATATGTTATAAAATCACTACAAAAATAGCCATTTTGTTTTAATACCTCCGGTGTCTTATCAAGTGATGATGTTGAATGTAGAATAAATGGTTTTAAAAGTTTCAAATTAATTAACGAACCTTTGCTAGGGGTAAACGCTGTTACATAAGCTAGAATGACCAATCAAAATACAAGTATATGAGAATTCAAAAAATTTGCCAACGAAGCAAGGTTATCATAGATATTAAAAGCTTTAAAGTTGGGGTTCTAGTAAAATAGAATATGTCCTAACTAATAAGTATTAAATTATATGATAAAATTTGAAATTAAAATTAAAAGTAAAAAATTACCCATTTAGAAATCTAAATCTAATCTCTATTAAGTTTAAAATTATAGAATTACTGAGGAGAAAATAAAAAATACATATGTTATTTAATTTATTTTTTCATTGAAATTACGTTAAAAAGGATGTTGATAGCTCCAGACAAAAATGTATACATTTTAATTCAACGAGTGTAACTATGCTGATCACCTCTCACGTAAAACAATCCAAACGCACTCAGGTTATAATACATAAGCGCCCAGACATATTTAGATATATATACACACAAAAAACAGTGACGAGATACGACCCTTGATAAAAAAAACAAAAAAAAACAAACAACCATATATATATATATATATATATATATATATATAATGATTTATGGAAATTAAAAGGCTAAAATTGATTGTACCTCTTTGACAAGGGACAAAATTTGTGTCTTTTTGTATGACAAGGGAAGATATTTATGTGGTTGTAGTGTATTTTATTTTGAAAACATTCTTTTTAATATATGCAAAATTCTTTGGACGGCCAAATGTCTTCTTTCTATATTTGCTGTGAACCAGCATTTTGGCTGATCTGTTCTTCAGCCCTCATCAGGTGTAATCTATAAGGAAATAACAATCACCTGGGCAATTAGTGCAGTGAAATATATTAAACTGGTGTGTCATGTGCTGGTTTTCTTCAGCTGAGATGTTTTTTCTTTCTTTTATGACATTTGATGAAGTACCTCTTTGTAATGTTGTGTGAAGTTCTGTTTTCACCGATAGAATATTGGAAATTCTTGCAGAAAGAAATGTTTTTTTTTTCTTCCATTTTAATTTTGGATTTTCTTTTTTCTTTTAAGTTATTGAAGCAACAACAGACAGGAATCCATCACATTATTCAGTTGATGAAGGAAGATTCATCCGACCTGTGTCTGATTGATGAAGGACTTGCAGATATCTCTGCAGCTAATAGTCGGTAACAGTTTCTAACGCTTCCAGCTAGACAACTTTCCATTTGACCATGCTGAGAAGCAGCAGCATAAAAAAACGGCATTGCATAAAAACTATTGTCAGAAATGGTAACGCTTCCCAGACTTGGTTTCTTGGGCAGAGTGAGAGAGATAGAGGAAATCAATTTTTGTGTTACATTTTTTTTTTCTTTTTACATCACATACATACATACATACACATACACATACATACATACATATATATATATATATATATATATATATATATATATATATATATATATATATATATATATATATATAAAAATACATTTTTTTTTTTTTTTTTTTTTTTTTTTTTAAAAAATAAAGTATTTCATGAAACACTTCATACTGCTTGTTTTACTATGGATGATCTTACCCCAATATATCAAATGTTTGGGAAATCTCTCTGGATCAGAAATCTCCAAACTTAATTTTTCTTTTTGTCGATTGTCATCTCCCATCTCCTTGATTCCTGTTTGTTGGCCTCTCTTCTTTTTTTGGGGTGGGGGGTTCTTACAAAAATTTAAAAAAATTTAAATTATCAAATGATAATGTTCCACAAATTGATTCAATAATAAGTGTTCAGGTATTAAGTTGGTGAGCCAGACAAAAATACTTTGTGGACTGGGTGTTGCCAACCCCTGCCTTAGCCTGTTGGTCTGAATGGCAATATGGTATATGCTATACATTTATCTCCTGAGACTTTTTTTTTTTTTTAAATAGGTTTGGTCTCCATTTTGACTAAATAAGTAAGAATTCTATTTTGGTTATAATCTTGATGGCAATTTAGTATGTGTTTGTACTACTTGGCAAATATTTTGGAAAATCTCTTTGATCAGAAATCTCCAAGATAGTTATTTTTTTTTTTTTTTAATAAAAAAATTTAAAATTTAATTAGCAAATGATAACTTTTTCCATTAATATTTTTTTGAATGTCATTTGCTTTTTCTTTCAATTCTCAGACTGCCATTCTGCAGTCATCTGTAAACAGTGTTGATGATTTTCTAAGCCTTGTTTAGAAGTGGCACAAGGCTGAAAGTATAGAGCACCCTGTGAGGATATAACTCAGTATTCAGTTGTTATTGATCTGAGACAAGCTTGCTAACCATTACGCGACTTCAAAGTGCCCAAATGATTTTCCAGGCAGAGCTTAGATGTGGCACAAGGCCGAAAGTATGGAGCACCCTGTGAAGATGGAACTCATTATTCAGTTGTAATTGATCTGATGGTTTTGGTTTGGTTTATTTTGTTTAACGGCATATCAACCTCAATGGGTTATTTAATGCTGACAAAATTTTTTATTGTTGGTAATATTTTGTTTTATCAAAAATCTGTTTCTGATAATATCTTCCCTTCAAAATTGTATTGCTGGTAATAATTTGTTTAAAAAAATTATTGCTGGTAATAGCTAACTATTTGCCCATTGCTGGTACCCTAACAGGTGCTACCACCCCGGGTCAGGGTGGACCTGGGAACACCAGCAATTAAGAGGTGGTTCCAAAAAACTTCCTGATCAGAGGCCTTGCTGCTGGACGTAGTTTAACATCTTACTCAGGACACGGATGCAGTTTAACGTCTTACCCAGGACGTGTAATTGATCTGAGACAAGCATGCTAGCCATTACATGACTTCAAAGTACCCAAATGATTTTCCAGGCAGAGCTTAAAGATCCGTAAAGAATAAAGAACAAAATTGAAAGATCAGTAAAGAATAAAGAACAAAATTGAAAGATCCGTAAAGAATAAATTGACCTGATAAAATAATTGAGGAGGTTAAAATTGGTAATACAAAATAACCTCTGATGAATGCAAAAAGGCAATCTATGTATGTAAAACAGGATGTCTGTGTGATGCCTTTTCACTCGAGATCCATCGAACAGATTTTGACCAAACTCGGCACATACATTGTACAATGTAAGAGATAGATTCACAGCATAAAAAAATCAATAATCGATAAAGCCAATCAAAAATTGTTAAAGTTAACTTTTTTCCTCCGATTTCACACAAACTTGGTATGTAGGTTACTTACATCATGATGAACTCAACGATACGTCATTTTTATTTCTATGCCACTCTGTTTCATGAAAAACTACGAAAAACAAAAACTTGATTTCAATACAAGTTGATTTCAACACAAATTTTAAACTAAAACTCCCTCAATTTTCAAGCAATCTAATACAAACTTCACTATTGTAGCCAACAATAAGTTGATTGTTTAACAGTCATTTAACTTGATAATTGAAAACCCGCCTAAATAGCAAAAAAATGGCAATTTTTACTGGTTTTTCTTTATTTTTCATTTATCTTTCAACCAATTTTCATCAAAGTTAACAATTTCTTTATAAATGTATCCTCTTTTACATCCCTGGTAGCACACTGACAAATTGAAGAAACTCGAAAATAATTGTGGTTTGAATTGGGTCATCATGTTGCCTGTTTTACCCCTTCATGTCCTCGGCTAACTTTGATTGAATAAATACAGACAACTTCTGTTATATCAATAACTGCATTAATAGAAAATGTTTTTTAATGAAAGTAATTGAAGAAGATAGACTCTATTACATCTAAACCTGATACTGTTTTTGCTCCATTCTAATTGAATACTTTTTCTGATCGACCAGCTGGGTATGGTTGCTAGTGTACAATAAAATAAATTAATAAAAAAAAACATACCTATTCATTAGATGTACCGTATATAAGCTGTCTTCATGTATAATGCATTTTTTGCATGAATTTTAACTCCTCCAGAGAAAAAAAAATTAACTGTGTATAAAGCAACTGGTCACTGAAAATGCATCATTTTTAACCTCTTCAAAAATTGACCTGTGTATTGTGTGAGCCCCTATTTTTTTGCATAAAAACTACTCATAAAATCTTGCAGTATAATATGGTATAATATTAATTTAATATTGATTTAAATGGTAAAAAAAAATGACAGCCCTAGAATTGGGCGTTGAGAATAGAATGGGTAAAATGATTATGAAACGATCATTTATAACTGGGAAGGACCACGAGGACGACTTCCCAAATAACACAATTATTTTGATTATTGAATCCTACAAAGAATAATGTAGGCAAAATCAATAAAAAGAATACAAGAAAGAGCAAACCCGTACGCATGTCAAGCACTGGGTGTCGATCTATGGTAACGCACAAAGGAAGCTATAGAATACTTTAAAAATATCCGAAAAAGAAAAATCCACGTTTATGCAATTTGACGTTATTAATTTTTACCCATCCATCATGGAGAAATCGGCACCAACTCAAATATGGGCCATCCATGGGTATGACGGTAAACTGCATCCGCGTCCATGGGTATGACGGTAAACTGCATATGCATACTGGGTACGGCGATAAACTATGTCCAACAGAAAGGCTGTTTTTGAAAAAATAAGGTTGGCTATATGTTTTGGGAAAAATAGTATTACCAGCTACACATTTTCAAACAATACATTTTTGAAAACCAAATGTTTCCATCAATACATTTTTGAAAAGCAAATGTCTCCAGCAATACATTTTTGAAAACCAAATGAAAGTCACTCAAAATCATTTTCGGCGTAAAATGACCACTAAGGTTGGGATGCTGTTAAACAAAACAACCAAACCATCAAATATGGGTATGAAGTAAAAATAATGTTTGTGATAAAAATCTGTCAGATTAATAAATAGCAAATCCATATATATGTGTGTGTGTGTGTGTGTGTGTGTAAAATTTTAGATATCACTAAGATATACCTTGAAATGGCAATATGAATAGAGACAAAAGCAAAATTTATCTTAGGCAAGATTTTGGCTAAGATAATTTTTCCTTTTGTCTTTATTCATTGGCTGCAAAATCCTGTAAATTTAATTTTACAAGGTGAAAGTGATCATTAGCATAATGGTATCTTGAATCCAACTGTATAAAATATATATATATATAATATATATATATATATAAATAAATAAAAGACAACACTTTCAGTGTTGCTTAATTTTATTGATCAACTTTTCAAAATTACAAATAATCTTTCTCAAATGAGGAAATCTCGTAATAAATTGTCCAAAGTTCATTCCAGAAGAATTATTATCCAGATTTTGTTTCGACTTTAAGTCATCATCAGGGTAGCTAGAGACAATGGGGAGTTTCATAGTGAGTTTAGAAAAGTCAGTCAATAAAATTAATTGACACAAAACATCTGACTTTGATAACATTTGCCTTCTATAATGTTTGCTGCCGAACTACACGCTATGTGTGTGTGTGTGTGTGTGTATATATATATATTTTACACCAATGAAAAGTGCATAAATTATTTTTTTAACTTAATATAAAAGAAACCAATGAGAAAATAAGTCATTGCAGATATTCACTGATGAATAGCAAGAGCAATTGCTGGAGGGTCTGTCTATGAAATTCTAGAGTCAGGATGCTGAAGGTAACATCAATCAACTCAGTGACAAATTTTATATTTGCATTAATCATATATATATATATATATATATATATATATATATATATATATATATATACATACATATATGTTGTGAATATGGCAATGAAGATGAGGATAACAGTTCAAATAATGCAAGTAATCATAATACCTCTTCTCAGAGATGTAGATCTTTTTTTTCTGTTTTTTTTTCCTGTTAGGTTTTCAACACAAAAATGAAGCAACCTTTTACTCCATCTGTTATCTTTTCTTATTGTATTAGTCATTTCTATTATATTTCTGAGGCAGAACCTGGGACGAGCACAACTGGTTGCGACTTGCCTTTTCCCCCGCCAAAAAAGAGCCCGTATTTGCTTAGCATGTAAGGCTACTCTCAGTTGAAATGAAGGAGAAAAAAAAGCACTTACCGCTCTGCCGTAATCCGTCCTCGGCCAGATAACGTAAAGGAATAAGGAGGGACTTGCATTGCATTTTTATGCAATGAATATGCAATGCATTATGGGACAGAGACACAATGAATTATGGGATCGCATGAAGACGCAAGGGATTATGGGTATATGGACAGATATAAAAGCAACTAGTTTTTCCCAGGGGGCATGCTTGGAGCGATGTTCACGGCTGGCGACTGGAAAAGTCTGTTAGTGCGATTTTGAGACAGAACTCAAGAAGGAATGACTCGAGGTTGGAATACCAGTTGGGAGAGTTTGAATTTACTTGCTGGTTGCTGTTTTCTTTTTATTTCCCCACAATTTCTTATCTTGCTCTCTTCTTTCATCCATGTTGACATCTTTCTGTCTCTTAGAATTTTCTCAAGCATTTCCTTTCCACTCTTGCTCCCCCCCCCATTCAAAAAAGAATGGTGGGGTTGAGAGTGAAAAGAAAATGCTCATTTTCTTAATGTCCACATTTCATTCTTACGTCAGTGCTATTTAATCTCCAGACACTGTTAAGCCTGTTGGCAAGCTGCTTCTTTTTTATTTTT